>CM059206.1:2182500-2465000 GCA_030347435.1 Clarias fuscus | reverse complement strand
ATTAATAGACATTTATAACTAGTCATAACTTTCAGTGTTAAACATAGCAGTACAACACAACAGATGCCATAACAATAACAGTAACGATAACTTTTGTCGGGCTTGAAGTTCAAATGACCTAACACCTGAGTAGAGTGACATTAGCAGACGTACTGCACTCTTGTTCTACGATGGTTTATGGGCAGGCATGGAACGTTCAGGGACATCATGACAGCCGGCACTTTGTAATGATTGTGTGATGTGTGAACAACCAAAACTAACACTCCATAAACCTGACATAGAGGTGTCATAACCTGACATAGGAAACAAAACTTGTGCAGACATACTGTACGTCTGTCATTACAGTGTCACGAATCTGTTTTTATATAATGAATCTGCTTAAAACGTATGGAAGGAGTCTCCAGTGTCAGAAGTAAAGCTGACGTTAACAGGTTATAACAGTTACATTATAATGACCATGAAATTTTGTTAACACTTTCTACAAAGGCCACAGGTTTATACCATGCTATAATGCATTCATAAGACATTATACTCTACAGCACTGTTTATAAATGAACGCATTGTACTTTGAGAAGTGCTTATAGCAGGTTATGTCACCTGATAATGTGCTATGCAAAGTGGTGCTTGGTGATGTGGTAATAAAGCTTTATGAACGTTACCTTTAGGAGATCATAAGGGTGAAGATAACACAGATTGCTGTGTAGTGTCATGATATTTTATGAATAATGATAATAGTGTGTAATAATGCCTTATGAACATGTTTATGTATTTTTCTAGTTAGCTCTCTGATGTATTTTTCATTTCTCTTCTTCCCTGTCCGTGTAAACAAAGCCTACGTACAGTGACAGTACAGGACGAATCCGCCGGTAATAGAGCGACATTGATTTTGTGGCTTTTCATCGAGGTATAAGGGGAGAAGGAGAAAAACACGCCTGCCTGTTGGTTTTTCTTTCTTTTTTTCTCCGTCTTTGTTGCTCTGCACGTTTCGGTCGTTTGACACGTCACAGAGTGTGTTTGGAATAAATATGTGATATCTAATTAGTTTCACAATCAGTGTGTGTACAGCGCTGTGTGGGCAATTAGCTTCTGTTGTGTGAGAACACATCATGAAGGCGAGAGTTTACTTTCACAAGCTTTTCTGACGCTGTTGTGTTTTTTGACAAAGTTCCTCAGGCAGAGCGTTTGACTGATAATAATAATAATAATAATAATAATAATAATAATAATAATAACAGCAAAAATAACAGAGCATTCAATTTATATTATAATTTATATTCAATTACTGAAAATAATAATAATAATAATTATTATTATTATTATTATTATTATGCTTATAAACAATAACAACAACGATAATAATAATAAATAAACGACAATAACAAAATTATAACCAGAAAACATAACTGCTACTACTACTACTACTAATAATAACATAAGAATAATAACTAAACAACAATAATAAAATGAATTCAATATGTTCAATAAAAAAAAGAAAAACAAAAATAACAGCAGCGACACCACCACCAACAACAACAGTGAACAATTTACCAACAATTAGGGTAAATATAAAACCGATATAAATGCTTTATGACAGCTGAGGTAAACGCACAGTACAAACAAGCATTTATAGAGGCTTCTTGTAACAGACACAAGCTGTCGTAAACAGTCAGTATCTGTCCGTATTCTGGTCTTAGATTATTGTCTTGTAACAGTTTATACCTTTTGGAATAAATGTTTTATAAATAATTATGTAGGTTTATGTCAACTTCACCTCATCCCAATATGAGATGTCAAATCTCAATATTGTTGAAAGAAGCCTTTGTAAGTATTGCTGTAGTTTCATGTCAACTTGACTAAACGGTCTTCTTTGACAGATTATGTCTGTTGAAATGATGTTTTATACATACTATAGATACAGGTTTATGTCAGCTTGACCTTAACACTGACAAAAAAAAAACATTTTATAACAGATTATTTCTGTTGCTATAAGCATTAATATTAATAATTAATATTATTAATTTTTTTTTATGTAGGTTCATGTCAGCTTGACCTCACTATTGACAAAAATGTCCGTTGTGTAACAGCTTATGTCTGTTGGAATAATGTTTAGGAAATATTTTTTTAGGCTTATGTCACCTTAACCTCAAGTTATGATCAACTTATTGCTGATGGAATAACCCTTTATAAATATTTACGCAGGTCTATTTCAACCTGAACTTAAAAGTCTTCTTTAACACAAGTATCACCTTTGCGATAAGCCATATGTATGAATATGTATAAACTTATTTAAACGTGTCACCTAGAAGTTATTACCATCACAAACATAATGATAACGCACATCAGTTGGAATAACCATTTATAAATGTTTATGTAGGCTTATGTCACTTTGACCATCAAGTCTTCTTCAGGACCGATGTTGAAATATCCTTTTATAAATGTGTTATGTATCTTGTTGTAGGTTAACTTTGAATCAAAATCAAAAGAAAGTAGAATCTCCTTGGATTTTTTCCCCCCTCCTTCCTCTGGACAGGATTGACAGTGTTGCTCTTAGCATAATGCGTCTCTAAAATAAGTTAATTATCGGAACATGAGGTTATAAATAGATCAAATGAATTATGATGGTGAGAGGGGTTTCCGTACTGTATCAGGCTTCCGCGCTATTTCCAGATGGGATTTGAATAGTTATTTGTGCTCCACAGGAAAGATAAAAGTGCTATTTTCTTGTCAGATCAATTGCAAGGTTGTTCAGGATGCTTGGGCCCGCCCTCTCCGTTCTGCGGCCTGGCTGAATGAGCCGGATGGAAAAATGGAGTAGAAAATGTAATGGCGATTGTGCTCTGTAATATACAGTATTCAAGCTCATGGCAGCTGTGTCTTCCTCGTGTATTCCCAGGAAAATAATAAAAACCACAATGGGCTACATAGCGGACTGAAGATGCAAGCTAGGACTTACTCTGCAGGTTTTGATGCCACCGCGGCATTTAACAGATTTAAACTCGGCTGTTCCTGAGAGCTGTAACTACAGCAGAACATTCTGTGCATCTTGTCATAATCTTAAGGGTCTTTATCCTTCACACTAGACCGCCTTTGTCAACAGTAAACCTCTTTCACTTTAAACCGCACTTATTTTGTTGTATATGTTGATACAAGAACAGTCTAGAGGGAATTAAAGCTCACAGCTAGCTGTTATTAGACGCTTACTTATTAATGGGGGTGTACTGCATGGAATGAAAAAAAAAAAAAATTAATCATGATGATTTCCAGATTCAAAGAACTTTATTAATCCCAGGAGGAAATGACTTTGCCTTGTTACAGCTCTCGCTGTTCAACACAAGAAAGGAATAATATTGGAAATAAATACATTTAAATGTTTTTCAAGTGGCAATATGTAGAGAAAAAAAGCTATGCAAAAATTCAAACCAATAGACTTTCTGCTAATGTATGAGGGCTGTTCAAGTCAAACTGGGACTTGATGAAATTTTTTTGTTAAAGAAGGCTGTGCGTCTGCGAATGACGATCCCGGCCGAGGTGTGTTCTGTTATTCTACACAATCAAAATTCCCGTTTTGACTTGAACGTCCTATATATAATTGACATGGTGATTAGTGAAATTGCAATGTTGCTGTTTAATATTGTAATTACATTACAAGCATCTTTCCAAACATGCTGCAGCCACTTCCTGATGCAACGCTCCCATTTCATCCGTGCTGGGCTTCTTTGAGAAACGTGTAAATAATCAGACAAGGCCACTGACACACATTTCATTAATACCTTCACTAGTCCTGTGGCCTTCTGACCTGCATACATGCACTCAAATGAGCGAGTGAGCAAGCCGCAAGCGCATCGTCATCAAGTCTGATTGGCTTCAGCTGGAAAACAGATTACTGCGACTACAAATTACACTTGCTTATTAGAAGACCTTGGCCCTGATCGATCCCAACAAAGCAGCACAAGAGCTCAAAGCCAACCTCCATCACGCTCATGGCAATAAAAGAGACAGTTGAATTCCAATGAAACACGACTGGAGATGTTTTGACACATTTTTCTGTCAGTTACAAGGTGAACTAAAAAATACACAACTGCACTACTACACCATATTAAATATCAGGTGATATAAATTCAAGTCAAGTCAAGTCAATTTTATTTATATAGCGCTTTTAACAATTGACATTGTCGCAAAGCAGCTTTACACAATAAAAAGAAGTAAGTTTTTATGCAATGTATATGAATCAAAATGATAAGATTGTCCCTGATGAGCGAGCCGAGGGCGACGGTGGCAAGGAAAAACTCCCTGAGATGGTAATAGGAAGAAACCTTGAGAGGAACCAGACTCAACAGGGAACCCATCCTCATCTGGGTGATAACGGATAGCAGGAATTGCTCAGCATAATAATGTGTAAGACTGGAAGTTCAGTATAACAAGAGATGTTTTAAAATTAAAAGGAGTCCAGTTTGTTCCCGGAGGCTCAGGTAGACTGTAGGGGATTCCGGTCCTGAGTTATCGAACAACTGAAGTCACAGGTCCCCAGAGCATCACTCGATGACAGGAGAGTCTTCATGGAAACCATCCCCAGCCACCATACGAATCCAGGCAGACCACACGGGGCATCCATGCGACGAGATCTCCAACCAGAAGCAGGACTCCAGGACGGGTTAGACGGCTCCAGAGGGCAGAGGGGTCTGGATCACTGGCAACTCAGGAGCGAAACATGTATAGCTCGACAGAGAGACAGAGAGAGGGAAAGAAGAGAGAGAGAGGAGAGAGCAGAAGAGGAGAGAACAGAAAATAAGGAGAGATGGCAGTTAGGTCTGGTCACAGTCAGCATGTATAAGGTGAATGTATATTTAGTGCAAAGTGCAAGCAGAGACTCCGGCAGGACTAACTATAACAGCATAACTAAAAGGGAGAGCCAGAAGGAAACACAAACATGAGGGGGAACTGAGATGTAAAGCAACCAATCACCTCACCGTCAACAAACCTGAGTGAACAATGAGAGTGGGGAGGACAGCATCTAAACATACCAGTTCACCAGAATACTCTACGTCTATGAGTCCCCCAGATCTGCTCCTTTACCTAAGGTTAATCTATTTACAAAAATGCTTGGCTAAATAAATAGGTTTTTAGCCTAGACTTAAACACTGAGACTGTGTCTGAGTCCCGAACATTAATAGGAAGACTATTCCATAACTTTGGGGCTTTGTAAGAAAAAGCTCTGCCCCCTGCTGTAGTTTTAATAATACGTGGTACTGACAGGCAGCCTGCATTCTTTGATCGAAGTAGGCGTGGCGGATCGTAAGACACTAACAGTTCACTCAAATACTGTGGCGCGAGACCATTTAGTGCTTTAAATGTCAAAAGTAGTATCTTAAAATCGATGCGAAATTTCACAGGGAGCCAATGCAGTGTAGATAAGATAGGGGTGATGTGCTCGTATCTTCTGGTTCTAGTGAGGACTCTCGCTGCTGCATTCTGTACTAACTGAAGCTTGTTTATACACCTAATTGAACAACCAGACAGTAAGGCGTTACAATAGTCCAACCTAGACGTGATAAAAGCATGAACTAGTTTTTCTGCATAATTTAGTGACAATATGTTTCTAATCTTGGCAATATTTCTAAGGTGAAAGAAAGCTATCCTGGTGATATTATCTACATGAGCTTCAAACGAAAGGCTGGAATCTATAATCACACCGAGGTCTTTTACTGTTGCATTTGATGGAACAGAAAGGCCATCTAAAGTTACAGTGTGATCAGAAAGCTTAGTTCTAGCTACTTGTGGTCCTATGACCAGAACTTCTGTCTTATCAGGATTAAGCAGAAGAAAATTAATTAACATCCAATCTCTTATGTCCTGCACACACTGCTCGATTTTAGCAAACTGGTTTTTCTCATCTGGTTTTGCTGAGACATATAATTGTGTGTCATCAGCATAACAATGAAAACTAATACCATGTTTACGAATTATATTGCCCAGAGGAAGCATGTAAAGGGAAAAAAGCAGTGGGCCTAAAACTGAGCCCTGTGGAACACCAAACTCCACTTGAGAACATGAGGAATGGTCACCATCTAAATCTACAAACTGATAACGATCAGTCAAATAGGATCTGAGCCACAAGAGGGCAGTTCCCTTAATTCCTACTACCTTTTCTAATCTGTGAAGGAGAATACTATGATCAATGGTGTCAAAAGCTGCACTGAGGTCCAGTAACACAAGTATAGTGACGCAACCCTGATCAGAGGCCCATAGGAGGTCGTTTACTACTTTAACAAGTGCTGTCTCTGTGCTGTGATGAGGCCTAAATCCTGACTGATACAGTTCATTTATGCTATTTCTGTGTAGATGTGAACATAGCTGCTGTGATACTACCTTTTCCAGAATCTTGGAGATAAAGGGAAGGTTTGATATCGGCCTGTAATTAGAAAGCAGACTGGGGTCAAGGTCAGGTTTCTTGATTAGCGGTTTAATAACGGCTAATTTAAAGGATTTGGGGACATACCCACTACTGAGTGAACAGTTAATTACTTTCAACAGGGGTTCTATTATTGCTGGTACTATCTGTTTGAGAAAATGTGTCGGTATAGGATCTAATATACAGGTTGACGATTTTGAAGAAGAGATGAGTGAAATTAGTTCCCTCGCTTCAAGGGGAGTAAAGTGTTCTAAGTTCTGATGTGATGTGGTTAGATCATCTGAATTATTTAAATTGTCTGGTTTCAAAGCCTGAATTTTTTGCCTAATATTTATGATTTTGTTATTGAAAAAGTTCATGAAATCCTCACTACTGCATGATGTTGTTGTGGAGATTTCTGCAGTGGTCTTGTTTTTAGTTAATTTAGCTACGGTATTAAATAAAAATCTCGGGTTGTTTTTGTTATTTTCTATAAGAGTGGAGAGATACGTTGATCTAGCATCACTGAGAGCTTTTTTATAGTTCAGGATGCTCTCCTTCCAAGCTATTTTGAATACTATCAATTTAGTTTGGCGCCATTTACGTTCGAATTTTCGAGCGGTTTGTTTTAAAGCACGTGTGTGGTCATTATACCAAGGAGCGAGTTTCTTATCTCTAATCATTTTCCTTTTAACTGGAGCTACATTATCTAAGCTATAACGAAGTGCTGACTCTAGATATTCATTCGCCTGTTCGAGTTCTGTGAAGTCAGATGGCGATCCAATCAAAGTTGATAATTCTGGAAGATTATTGATAAAGCTCTGTCCGGTATTTGATGTAAATGTACGTTTAAGGTGGAAGCGCGGTGCTGTGCTGCATATATTATTACTATAACACGCTTTAATCGAGACAAGGTAGTGATCTGAGATAACTTCAGACTGTGGAATTGTGGTTATATTTCCTATACTTAATCCGAAGGATAATATTAAATCTAAAGTGTGACCTGCTTTATGAGTGGGTCCTACTACACACTGATTTACTCCTACTGAGTCCAGTAAGGACATAAATGCTGTTCTCAGAGGGTCTTCTGGATTCTCAAAATGAATATTAAAGTCTCCAGCAATTAACGCTTTGTCTACAGAAACAACAAGGTTTGAGAGGAAATCTGCAAATTCGCAGAGAAACTCCGAGTACGGCCCTGGGGGTCTGTAAATGATGATTAGATAAATGTGCTTTTCCATTTTAAAACTCAACAAGAAACGCATTCAACTATACACCTAGATGCGTGTGCTTTAATCACTTGTTCTAAATGTTAGTTACTACAGTATAATGTGCTGAAACTGCAAGAAATTTGTAAAGAAAATCTGCTTTCTGTACATTTTTACAAAAAATATTTTGAGCATACTTTTATAATATACAAAAATTGTAGAACAAAATTTAAATAAGTGCACTTGAGTAATTACACAAAACTTCAGGCTCTGGTTTGCTGATTGGAGGATTGAGGGTTTGAGCCCCGCTACCGCAACACTGTTGAGTCCTTGGGCAAGACCCCAACACTCCATAGAACTCAATTACTGCATGCAGTGTCAGTCCCAGTCTTGGTTAGGAAATGGGAGGGTTGTGACAGGAAGGGCAACCGGAGTAAAACCTGTGCCCCATCTCGAAGATCAAATGATCCACTGTAGTGACCCCAAGGATTAAAAAGCAAAGGCCAAGAAAAAAAAAAATTATGGTATTCTGAGTTTTGCAAATTTTTTTTACAAACATCTGGGTCTAAATTCCAGCTGTCAAGTCAACTATTTTCAAGAAAATTTGGTCTCAACTGTATGTTTTAAGTCACCTAGTCCTATGGTCAAACCTCATGTGAATTAGCTTCAAGGTCAAATCCCACATCACTTATCCTAAAGTTCAAATCTCAAGTCACTTAAAGGTAGCCTCAAGGTCAAATGTCAAGTCACATAGCCTCAAGTTAATGTCAAGTCAGTTAGCTTCAAGGTCAAATCTCAAGCCACATGGCCTTTTTGATTGAGTCTCATGTAACTAAGCCTCTTGCTGAGATCTCAAGTCACTTAGACTCAAGGTCAATTCTCAAGATACATAGCCTTAAAATCAAATCACATGTCATTTAACTTTAAGGTCAAATGTCAAGTGACAGCATCAAGGTCAAATCCCAAGTCAATTATGCTCAAGGTCAAAACACATCTCACATAGCCTCAAGATCAAATCTCAAGTCATTTAAACTCAAGGTCAAATATCAGGTCACTTATCCTCAAGGTCAAAACACATCTCACATAGCCTCAAGATCAAGTCACTTAGCCTTGAGGTCAAATCCCAAAACACTTAGTCTGTCACGTAGACTCAGGGTAAAAAAAATAAAAAGTAACTTAGCCACAAGATCAAATCCCACATCACTTATCTTTAAGTTCAAATCTCAAGTCACTTACTCTGAATGTCAAGTGACTTAGCCTTGAGGTCAAATCCCAAGTCACTTATGCTCAAGGTCAAAACACATCTCACATAGCCTCAAGATCAAATCTCAAGTCACTTAGCCTCAAGATCAAATCTCAAGTCACTTAGCCTCAAGGTCAAATATCAAGTCACTTATCCTCAAGGTTAAAACACATCTCACACAGCCTCGAGGTCAAATCCAAAACACGTAGCCTCAAGGTAAAAAAACAACAACAAGTAACTTAGCCACAAGATCAAATCCCACATCACTTATTCTTAAGTTCAAATCCCAAGTCACTTACCCTGAATGTCAAGTCACTTAACTTTAAGGTCAAATCCCAAGTCACTTAGCCTTGTGGTCAAATCCCATGACATTTTGCCTCAAGGTCAAATGTCAAGCCACTTAGCTTTAAGGTCAATTCTCAAGACACTTAGCCTCAACTTTGGGTTCATCTTGAGTCTGTGAGTTTCAAGTAATTTACCACTGAATGTACTTGAAACTTTAAATTGCTTTCCTAGACACTCAAATCTGAAGAATTTAGCCATTAAAACAGTTTACTATATATAGTGTTTTTAAAAATCCAATTCAATTAATTTTTATTTGTATAGCGCGTTTAACAATTGTCAATGTCGCAAAGCAGCTTTACACAATCAAAAGGAAATTATGGAAGTTTGTATGAAATGAAAATGATCACAGCACACACACACACACACACACACACACACACACACACACACACACACACACACACACACACACACACACACACACACACACACACACACACACACACACACACACACACACACACACACACACACACACTCGTTTATGTTATAATCCTGACAGTCGTGCTTTTTAGTAAAGCCTTGATCTTTTTCAGATTTAATACCTGCTTTTCACAAACCCACTCTCCATGTACGACTAATTTGCGAACTAATTCACAGTGGAGGTGAGTGTTTAGTCGACTTATTTGCTTAAACACAAGTTTTTAAGTATTATGCCTTCCTAGGTACAGTCTAAAGCATCCGCTCTGAATGTTCATGAAAAAAGTCCTGTATTTCCACCGCACATTTTTGTGTGAGCTGAGACTCGAGCCGAGACGGGTGTGAGGCGTTACTGTACTCCAAATGCATTTTCACCTCCATCCAACGTTCCCGATGCTGTGATTCATGCGGTTGTGTCTGTTAGGGTGCACAAAAATAGATTAATGCGATGCTGCTTTTATATTGATTTGCTTTCCTCCCCTGATCTGTTCGGTGCAGAAACACGACTCAATCTGTTAACAGCCAGGTTCTTGACAGTCACAAAGCTTTAGAGAGAAGGGAAGATGGAGTGAATTTTAATGGAGAGCTTAAACGAAGCTAAAGTTTATATCGGGTTCGTTTCAGGTCCTGCGTAGTTATTGTCTCGAACGTTGATGAATTGTCTGTTTATTTAACGTGGCAGATTCCCGTGCTGATCAACCTGAGCCAGGACGACGACGTCAACCTGCCGGTGAAGCCGCTCATATTCGCTCTGGCCATGGGAGCGTGCTTAGGAGGTGAGTGAACGTTCCAGCGTTGTCCTCCGTGCACTAATGAAGAACTCTCATCTTTTAAAGACAAGACATTAAAAAGTTCTAAAAAACCAGAGATGTTTAATTCTTGTATAAGAATCAACTTTGTAACACTTTCTATCCATCTTTATAACTTACATTTCCATCAGTTACGTAGTGTATGAGGCGTTGTACGCGTTCCTGGTTCCGTCCGAGAGCTCCGCCACTATTCCTCATAATGACACACACACCATTACAGAGCTCTATAACGCTTCATTAAATACATAACGCACAGCCACGAGGCTTCATAAACCCAAGGTGTGTTAGTCTCAAGCTCTTATTTACGACGGAGCACAGAGTAAACAAGATGAAGAAGTGTGTGTGTGTGTGTGTGTGTGTGTGTGTGTGTGTGTGTGTGCGCGCTAATTCTGTTGAAAGTGTTGTGTACTGTGTGACTCAGGGTCGCCTCAGAACATTGTGTGTGTGTGTGTGTGTGTGTGTGTGTGTGTGTGTGTGTGTGCTGTGAAGGGGAATAGTGTGAGTGTGTGTGACAGCACTCTGGTCTAATAGGACGAGGTGTGCTATTGATCGAGGAGATGCTGTGACAGGAGACAGGCTCTGTCGTGCGAACGTGTCGTATCGAGCCGGCTTTCTGCAGGAAAAAAAAAAGCCATGTCCTCACAGAGTTATTACTGAGGCTGCGTCCTCCAGATCCGACGAGCGTTTATAGAAAAAAATAAGTCGCACATATTTACTTTCACACAATTTAAAAAAAAATTTGTCGATGTATTTTTCCGTGATTAATTTTTTTAGATTGTATTTTTTTTATGATCATTAATCTTTTGACATCATGAATTTTTTTTAGAGGGTTTTAACACATGATTCATTTAAGTTATAATCTCCCATATACAGCTTTATTCTCACATAAGGTTCTTTAATGATTGATTGTTTTTGAATTTTTCACTTGATTCACTATTTTCACATGTGCTTCGTTCACAATTCACTATTTCACTGGGGTACTGAAGGTTGCAGGTTCGAACCCCAGCACCGGGCACTGTTGAGGCCATGAGCAAGGCACTTAACCCTGTGTGCTCCAGGGGGCGCTGTATCCTGGCTGACCCTGCACTCTGACCCACAGCTTCCTAACACGGATATGTGAATAAATCATTTCACTCTGCTGTTAGGTTCATGGGGAAAATAATTAAATAATAATAATTATTATAATTTGAATCATTTGAATCTTTCACACAATTTTCACAATATGATATTTTCACGATTCACTACTTTCACAATATTATTTTCTTTTGTGATTCATTCACATTCATGAACTGTTTTTCATATCTAATTATTTCACATTATTTGATACTTCATTTTCATTTTCCCATTTTTTTTTTAAACGTAATTCACCCATTTTTCACAAGATTCTTTCACATAGTTCGCTTTCAGCTGATTCAGTACTTTCACAATATGATTCTTTTACACGACTCACATTTGATTCTTTCACGAATCATTGATTTTTATGTTGGTTATTTTAAATGATTCATTCATATTTGCATTTGTAACTTATGATGATTCACTCGTTTTTTCAACTTGATTCTTTTACACAATTCAATTATATAAAGATTCAGTACCTTTTTATGATTTATTTTATATTTTTTATTCTATTTTGATGTTGCCTTTTTCCCAGCAAGGTTCAATTAATTCCCCACATGATTATCTTACATGCTCCGTTTCTTAGCTATAAGTGTGTATTTTTTTTCACCCGTGTGATTCTTTCTCCACATGATTACTTGCTTTTGACATGTGATGACATGCTTGTTCACATGATGTCACGCACGATTACTTGCATTCACATGTTCAGCTTTTCCTCACATAATCCCATGTGACACTAAGAGCGCGCCGCGACGCGACCGAACATCACCTCGCGTCCAGGACATACAGTACAGTATGTGTGACCTGTTACAGCACCGGATTGTCTTTTCTTTACAGTTTAAAATCTGACAGAGTGTTTGGTTTATTTTCAAGTTGACGGCGACTCTGAGAACTCGTGTCCCTCGTTTCTGTAAATCACTGATAGAGCTCGATCCATTTCTCATTTATTTCCAAAATAGCTCCAGGGCCCGCAGGTATTGATGAAGAAGCAGTGTGTTGTCTTCATCAGAGAGTGATTGCGTCTGAAGTGGAGACAGGAGTACAGTACCTCTCTGATCACTGAGACGAAACGAAACACCCTAAAAAACATGTATATATTAACACGGTTTTTACTCTTCACCACTGAACGTTATTACATTTTCCTTTTAAATGTTTATTCTCCAGAGCGCTCCAGTTCGGAAAACGTTGCGTGAAACCCGGGGCAGAATCTGTGCATAGTATACCGTAATAGTAACATACACACTATATGGACTAAAGTATTTGTCCAAGCCTAATCCTAATGATTCAGCACACCAAGACGTTTGTTGAAGGCCCTTTTCTATTCCAACATGACTCCGCCCCAGTGCACAAAGCAAGGACTATGAACACAAGAACTCGAGCGGCCCGAACACAGAGCCCTGACCTCGACCCCACCGAGCACCTTTAGGATGAACTGGAACGGAGATTGCGAGCCGGACCTTCTCGTCCATCGTCAGTGGGAGCACCATGGGATAAACCCGATCAGTGTACACACATATATCTCTTAAGGAACAATAGATTCACATTAAAAACAGGATCAGAATAAATACATTTATATCAGAACGGAGGAGTTTATGCTTCTTTGTGGTTTCTCGGCAACGTGATGAACTACTGTAGTACGACCGCAGACGTTGTCGTACAAAGACAGGAACCTTCATGAAAGCATTAGTGGTAACTCTGAATATACAAAAAACAAAAATTTGCATTGTTCTTTGAAAATGAACATCGGAAAATAATAAAGCAGGCTTGAAAGAGCACAATAATAATGTTCAGGCCTGTAGCTCCATCTCACCACACCCCCATGATATCTTTTAGTTTGTATACAGCATTCTTTTCTTATTAGCTTCATTAAAGTTTCATATGCTTTGAATTGTAAAATATATTCAGTATTGTTTTCTTCTGTCCTAATTATTTTTAATGAGCTGTTTTCACTTAGAATCAAGAAATTAACCGTGCTGTTGTATAACATTATCTTTAATTCGGTGGTTATCCATCCATCCATCCATCCATCCATCCATCCATCCATCCATCCATCCATCCATCCATCCATCCATCCATCCCTCTGTCTATCTGCAGGTAACGGGACCCTGATCGGTGCGTCGGCGAACGTCGTGTGCGCTGGAATTGCAGAACAACATGGATACGGCTTTTCGTTCATGGAATTCTTCAGGTTTGGACTTTTTTTGAATACTTTTTAATACCCTGTACTTAGATATAATAACGTAGAATGTAATATAATGATTTAATTGTCACTGTATTCCTGTATACGTATACCACAAAATTAGTATCGTTACTCTAATAATGCATTTCAACATACAGTATGAACACAGACACACGACACTACAGTAGATGAAATCGGAAGGGAATAAAGTCAATAAAACCACAATTCAGGAATGACAGTGTGCACAAATGAGTCATATAAAATATAAAAACGCTCTGATGAGCTGATGGCTCTGGAGAAAAAACCCACCCTGTCTCTCAGTCTGTTTGAGCGTTGGCCGTCCTGTAGCGCCTGCTAGTTGGGGCCAGGGTGCGGGGGGGGGGGGGGTCCCTGATGGTGTTGGCGTCTCTGTTTAGGTACTGTAGCGGGAAGTGGCGAGATCCCCCGAGCAGCTAACGATCTTTCCAGCTGTTATTCTTTGTAGCGAGCACTACAGTACATATGAACAGTATGTTAACAGAGTGGTCTCCAACCTTTTTCGCACTACAGACCAGTTTTACGTAAGGCATTTCACCACGGACCGACTGTCTCGCCACCGTGACAACGCATCATAACGTGCAATAATAAATGCAACTTACCATAATGCAGAATTAGTGTGAGACGTTCCCATCTAGGAGTGATTGGAGACACTGACACCCGAAGTGTATTCCTCACGTCCTGTCTTGCTGTCAGTGCAGACAACCGGCTTGACAATTATACATTGCTGAAAGTAGGGCTTTCAAGATATTGTGGCTTGATTTGAATCCAGAACGTCATCAGCGTTGCAGCTGTGTCGAAGCATACGTGGGTGAGTCAAAAATGATCCTACGAGGATGAAGATTCACTTCTGATGACGACGTGAAGACAGCGGTGCATTCGTAGCCCGCAGCTCAGTCTAAAATATTTTTGATGCGGGAACACGAAAGCCTGTCGACAGGTGGACAAAGTGTAGTAAAAAAGCAAGGAGCTTATGTTAGAAAAATGATGTATTTGTCTTTTCTAAAAGTTGATTAAAATAAATTCTGGACAGAGTGCGGTTAATTTTTGACTCCCCCCCGTTCCGTTAAAGGCCGCCATCATTTGAATCTCAAGTAGTTGATCTTCTTCGGGCGCGGACGTGGCGGTTGGTGGCAGGTGGTCAAGTCATGCACCAGCTGGGACAATGAAGGCTCAGACTCGGACCTTTTCCAAAATCCTAGCTAATGTTTGAAACGTGTCAAATATTCTCGTGTCCCCTCACCGTCCCCAGAGTTCCGTTCCAGTTTGGCTGTGAATGCAGCCACTTTATCTGCCACCCTGAAGGTAGTTGTCGAACTCTAAAGTGACAGATCGAGTTCATTGAGGAGGCTGACTATGTGAAAAAGGTAAGCGAGATTTGCGAGTTCTTTCATGCTGCCAGTGGTGACTCTTTTTCCAGAGGAAAATCTCTGGAGCGGCTCTCGTAACTCAAACACTCTGGCCAGCGATTTACCTTTGCAAACTTCTGTCTGCAAGTGAAGGTGTTTGTGCTCCTCATCCACCTCCGCACAAAGCTGCTCGAACAGACGCAAATGAATAGCATGTACTCTGATGTATTTAATAACTTTAATTAAGTTCAGGTGACAGCATTTCTCAGTGCACGTCATGGTGCGTAGTCTCACGTCCAGGTGTGACCCGAGTAGTGAAACCAGACGCCTTCCAGTCATGGCAGCGGCTCCGTCCGCACGCACACGCAAACACAAACGGACTGCTCCAGCTTTCCTGACGTGTAATTGTTTAGAGATTTCAATAGCTCTGCAGCTGTGGTGTGGGTTGGCAACGATAACACATCCTAGTTCTCATTCTTCTGAAATAAATATCACACCAAAACAAGCACTGCTCTCAGTATCGGCAGACTCGGCAACCTGGATTGTGCACCACGCCGATGCGTTAATGCTTTCTAACAACTGAACCTCTGCTATTTCATCAGTCGGTCTTGTGATGGCGCTCGCCGAAGGAGGAACCCGTTCTACCTTTCTAAGCATCGACTTTTCTCCACTAGTAAAAGCTGTACTTCTTCTTCTTCCACATATTATGCAGAGCGGCCGTGGAGCACTTCGTTAGGACTTTGTTAGAAATTTGATTTTAAATGCAGCTTTCTCTGTATTGGCAGTCTTAGAGTCTCCTCTGCTCTCATCATCGGATCTTTTCCCTTTTTTAAAAAAAAAAAAAAACTCTCCAGAAATGTTTTTCAAATTTTTTATTTACTCATTTTAGCTGCAGTTAGCTGTATTTTATGGGGCACCAAAATGAGAAGACCAGGTTTAAAAAGCGAGGTTGTCTATAGATGAAAATGTACATTTACCCATAATCCCCCTCTCTACTGTACACCTGATAATACAGGAATAAATAAGATTAGAATGTATTATTTTGTTATTATATTATTAAATATGAATAATATAATATTAAATATTATTCCTACTCAAGCACTATTTCGGGAACTTTTAGTGAAGTTAATATTTCTTATATACTTAACATTAGACATAGTAAGTTTAAATTATACTATGAACAAAGCAAAGTGTTTAGTTCATACTGTACCAGCATTAAAGCTTCTGATTATTGGATATTTTTTATTGGATATCACTTATTAAATGTAAAAATTAATAAGTTTTACATTTAAAATAAGCATAAGAATGTATTCAACTTCTCCTACCCATCTTTGTTAAAAGATGTAAAACTTATTATACTGTACACACTTCAGGAAAAGAAAAAAAACGTATAGCATATCTATTTTAATACTGAATGTATTGCTATATGTGAGATATTGATATAGTATATGATGATACATATTATGATAGTATTATATTAGAATACTTTTTCCCATTAAAAAACTGAAGATTTTATGATTGAGCAAGATATATTTATGTAGCACTTGTTATAAATGTTGAATGAATTTATCTTTAAAAAGGTTGAAAATTAAGATATCACCTTAAGATATCAACTACTCAATTATTATTACAATCAAAGGAAAGCGATCACCTTAATCATTGTACAAATATTTAACAGTGGCAGCTGAAACATGATACAGTAAGTTGCATTTTTTGTTTGGTCCTACTAAATCCAAGAAGAAAAACACAGACAGACTGGTTATTAATTAATTAATGAATTTTTGTAAAAAAATAAAAAAAAAAATTGAATGAAAAATGACTGTAGTCTAAAAGAAGTATAAGATAGTGGGCCAAGTGTTGTGCCATATTGGGAAAATAATCAACTTCAGGGTGGTGTTCAGCTTCATCACCCTAGCTGAAGCTCCGTCTCCACCTGGTTGCCATAGTCTGGCCCTTGAGCAAGGCCCTTAACCCTAACTGCTCCAGAGGGCGCTGTATTACGGCTGACGCTGCGCTCTGACTCCGGATATGCGAAAAACTAAATTTATTTATTTTAAATTTTTTTGGCTTCATCACCACAACACACACACACACACACACGGACACACACGTACTGTTGATTATTTTCCAGTAACAGCACCACAGACATTGGTTTAATTCCTTACATAAGAACGCTTTCATACTCAGAATACACGAATCTTCCTTCCAACGGAGAACACACACTCAACTACACATACACAAACACACACGCACACACACATACACAAACAGACACATACACACACCACATGGCTCAATCAGACAGGCATTCACATTCCCCTTTTCACTATTGACCACTGCCGTGCTTCCAGCTGGGAAAGCGCCAGACACCGGGAAGCTTCTGCACCAGCCAGGAACGTCGGAACGCACTTTCATCAAGCAGGTGGCAGCTCGCGGGGAGCCAGAAAAAAAAAAAAAAAAACCTGAGAGAGATGAGATGTTGAATATCTCCGGCAGGCGCTCAGCCACACTTTCTCAAGAGCTAATCAGTGAGCTGATTTTATTTCATTTTTTTCCTCTCAACATTCAGAAGTATTTGTGGATCTGTCGAGTCAAAGATGGAGTCTAGCGCGAGAGTCGCGCTCTGAAAGCAAATCTGTCACGGTGCAAAATTACAGGCGGATTGAGAGGCTTTTGATTTAGATTTTTTTTTTTCGGTTTATATATCGGGTTCGAGTTGATTGGCACGGATTTCATTTGCGTCATGATTCTCCAATTCTCTGCACACGGAGCCTGAGTGACACGCACTGTACAGCAAGGCCTTTTTAAACCTAGTGTGAGGCTAATAACACCTTCATTAAAACATGCAGCGTAAAATTTTAATAAATCCTAAAAAAAAAAAAAAAAAAAAAAAAGCCTTTTTGCAGGGCACCTGAATAATTACAGACCAATCACACTTACACTAGTAATTACGAAGAGCCCTGAGAAATTGATCCTGCGTCATAGAGCCAGCCTCCCTCCCTCCTTCGACCCACACCAACCAGCACAACTGTAAAACAAACAGGGTCGCCTGAGGAGGCCGTCGCAATCTACACCGCGTTGGAACACTGGGACAGCTAGGAGGTGAGGCCGCTTCATTGACTTTAGCTCAGATTTTTATTATACTTCATATTTTCCGACCGGAAATACTGGCCTCCCACATTCCCTCCTCCACCACACCGAGCACTGGCATACCCCAGGGGTGTATCCTGAGTCCACTTCTCTACTCCATGTACACTGAACACTACAAAGACTAGGAGTGTGGGGGAGTGAAAATTAGGCACCGCCTACACATATGGGATTTCCACAAAGTGGAAAAGCAGCAGACTTTTTAAACACCTGGATGTTTTCATGTCACAGCAACTGCTTTAACAGAGACTACATTCACATTACCAGCCTGACGTGAACGAACAAACATTGAATGTTTTACAGATTGGATCAGACTCACTTTGTGTGTGGTCCTAGATCAGATGCATACCTCATACATGGTCATGTGACTTGAATGAGCAATCAGAATTAAAGAATGTGGTTGGTAATATGAACATATTCTAGTCATCCTCAGGAGGAGCAACGTGGAGAGGAATCTGTTGGTGGCCTTTGTTTGACTGGGCGACAATTGAGAGTCTATTATTTTACCCATAGATCATTTGGGACCAGGTCACACAGAAAGAGTGATATACAGTGTAATATAGCGTTAGTACACCACGGTGGCGGTAAAAGTGTTTGTTGAAATATATATAAGGTTAAAGATAAAACTAATCTGCTGATCTTTAATGTAATCAGTCATATTATTATTATTATTATTATTATTATTATTATTATTATTATTTGAGGCTGAAGTCCACGTCCATGTCTGTGTGTCTCTCTGTACAGCAGAACTCTCTGTCTCACTTATTAATAGACAGAAATCACATTCTGTAAGGTCGAGTATCTGACGCCTTGTTTACACTAAGTTGTACTTCTTTGGTGCTCAGACAAATACACTCGCTGTTCGGTAATCGGAGAGAGAATCACAGATGAGAAATGGAAAAAGTCGATCAGATAAAGATGAAGCTTTGTCTTAAAACGACTCCAGCGTGTTAAAATTCACTTATACCACTTCAGCGCTGTTATTTCAGCCAAAGTGAGAATATGAACTAATCCCAGTCAAAATATTCACTTTATCTTTTCTCATTAATATCTATTGGTGCAGGTGTTTGTTTACATTGAGACAGTAGCGCATTAGTAGATTATTTTAAAGTAGATTATTAAATCCCACACATAACTGTTCATAACATCACTTTTACTCAACATTTAGATTCACTGATGGAGGCAAAAGGTTCAGTAAATTCTGTCCAGACAGCTTTGTGTCATGCTGTAACAAAATCTGATCGGACAGACAGACAGAAAATTGAGACTGGTTTTGGGTCCTCCAATGTATGAAAGGTAAAGATATCATTAAAAGAGAGAGTTCTGACCGATGTACAGACAAAACATAGTATATACAGTAAGATAGTATAAAAGATAATATATTAAAAAATGTTATAGACTGAAGTAGATTTCTGCTAATTTGGTATCGATGAGCTTAACCCCAACTTGAATTTCAGGGGTAAATTGGACCGTGTGTGTGTGGCGATGGTTTATCACTGGCTGTGACTCCCTATGGGGATTATTTTTGTACCCCTTATTTAGCAGCACTTGGAAAAAAAAAATGGAGGCAGCAGATGTTGGGATAATTGCTCATTCATCATTAGCCTCCCCCTTTTAGTCTCGTCCCCTCAATTACCGAGCGGAGAACCCGGGCCACGGTTATGGGGAGGTGTTCAGATGGTAAGCTTTTGGAGATGATGTCAGAAACAGAGCTGAATTCATGCAGTTGATAATGCGAGCTCTCGATGGGGTTTGCCCTTGAGGTTTTTGATAGATGACTGGTTCTTAAGGGCAGGCTGTAATTGGGTCTCGTTGGTGTGTAATTGGGAAGTGCTGGGATGTTGAGGGAACTGGGAACTTGGTCAGGATGTAGTTATTTCCTGTGGGATACTGGCCTGGTGCTAAAGGAGAAACTCCAGTACTAGTGACTAGTGCCAAGACCATGACCGATTTATTTTTTTATTTTAATTGTCATCCACTACTTACAATAAAATGATAGCACTCATAATAATAATAATAATAATAATAATAATAATAATAATATTAATTAATAATATTAATTGGTTAATTAATTAATTGATATTTTAGAATAAAATAATAACAAATAAAATACTAGACAATTAAGATCAGCAAGATTAAATATAGTATAAAATAAAGTAAAATCAACAAAAAAAATAGTATGAGTCAATCAGTGACCAATATTTAGAAATTAAATGTGTACCGCTAGGTTTTTCTTATTTTTCTTATATATTTCTTTCTTATATATATATTTTTTTTTTCTTATATATTTTTAAATATTTTTTTTCTTACAGTGTATATTTTGTATTTGTATTATACAGATATTCTATTCTTTCTTAGTTCAATTTATTCTTTCTTCTTAGTTAAATTTACTCATATATATATATATATATATATATTTCTCAAATTTACTTTTGTTTTACTATTTATTTCCTATATAGATATTAGATAAGTAACTTAAGTCTTGTTTTAAGGTCAGGGCAGTCGCCTAAGCATTTCACTGCACATCGTACTATGTATGACTGGGTATGTGACAAATAAAATTTGAATTTTGAATTTGAATTTTTTTTTTATCATATTTAATTATTATATAAAAATATTTATTTATTAATAATAAATAAATAAATGATTACGTAAGTAAATAAATGAAGTTATATACAACAGACTTAAAAGTGATAAAATATATCAAATTATTTTGTAACTGAAGCACAGATAATCAGGAGCCGCTCGAAACGTCCTTAGAGTTACAGAACGTCCCGTATTTAAACATCTACAGTAAAATCTTTGGCATCTACCCCATCCCTATTAAGCAAAAATCCACATCTTATACATGTGTAGACATTCCGATGGATCTCCAGTGCATGTGTGTGTTCACAAAAAAAACTAAATTTCCCATTTTTATTATTTTTTACATTTATTTTAGTTTATTTTTAATTGGCTGGGGTTTAAAGAACCCTGATGTGAGCTCATATAAGAAGAGCCCTCCCCTGGCATGCATTGCTCATCTCAGCTGTTCTGTGGAGGGGCGTGGCTTAGCAGAAGCTCATTTACATAGAAACTGACATGATGTATTTGGAGGAGTGAAACAGAGGGAGTTTAAAGTATAAGAGAGATAAAAAAAATAATCAGAGAGGTATTTTAGCTGGGACATTAAGAGCCCAACCCCCCAGTGTTAAAACTTAGTGTTTAAAAACGTTGTAGATTTTTTGCTATTTTTTAAAATTTATTTTAAAAGTAAATAAATCATTTACACTAAAAAGTACTGTTAAGTAACGTCTTGCTCCCGACGGATGTACCGTAGCATGGCTAACCTGTTTTAGCGCCCTGTATCATGCATCGATTTCTCTACATTGTTTTCTAGCATTTTCATTAATATGGAATAAAATTTGGCTCATTGTGTAGCTCAGAAACAAAAAGGCAGCAGAACAAAAGCGTCATTTGAAGCTGCTCTGATTCACCTCCGCACCCTCATTCGTGATCACTTCGCCCACCGATTAGCGATTAGCATTCCCGTTCACAGCCGGACCTACTCCTGCACCTCACACAATGCTAAAGCGGCTCTCCGAGGCTACAGGTGTGCCATCTGCATCTGGCAGCGAGTCAAACGCTCACGGAAAACGGCAATCAAGATCAATGAGTGGCGTTCAGCTGAAACCCTGAACTCATCAGACACATCCGTACATCAAACATTTCTCGCTTTTGCTTTCCTGGACTCGCTCTCTGACCACACACCTGCTTGTGTTTTCAAGCATGGCTTAATACGGACTCGTGTGTGGGTTTAAAATGTCCAAAAAACGAGACAAAAAGGAAGCTAAAATAAAAGCAGGTCAACAGAACATCATTATTGAACATTTGGTCCGGAAGCTTCTACTGTAACTGCAATGACACTCCAGTGGATTTAAACTTAAAGTAACGAAAAATGACTCAAGCCCTTGCTGTTGCCACTGTCACCACCTGGGGGCAAATAGTTTTCCCTAATCAGCACCTCCAAAGTGTATACAAGTTGTTCCTATTACTGTATATCACAAAAAAATGATTGTCGTTCAGAACTTGGCCAATTTAGATTTCACAAGGAAAGACATAATCATGAAAAAGTATATTGTTGTAAAATGCTAAATTGTTAAGATATTGCAACATGAATTTGAAATGGTTATGGACTCTACAGATTTTTGCTTTTTAAGCTTTTACAAAAAAACCATCTCTCATGCAAAGCACTGACATGACGCTCTAGAATTTTAATGGTATATGTGTTAATAATTATTGGGCAGATTACAAAAAGCTACAGTATTTAAACTGAATTAACTGTAGATTTCTACGTTTTATGACTACATAACATAATGTGTGTGTATAATTTGGAGCATTTAAACAAAATCACTGTTGTCAGAAATTTTTTGGGGAAAAAAAGAATTTTGCACAGAATGCTTTAATTTAAACAACAGTTTTTACAGGTTTAATTGCTTTTATAAGCTTACATCAGTTTTAGTATCAATACTCTTTAAGAAATATGAATCATTTGCATTTTTAATTATTATTGTTAGAAGTGAGAAAGTATAATGCTGAAAAATGGCGATTTTGGGGGCACATATAACATCATCTCTCTAAAATGGCTGAAGTTAGCAAATTTTATGGAATTTTTATGGATGCAAGATCGATTGGTCTTGTTCCATGTTGCATAAACCTCAGAAGTAGCTTCTTTTGGCACACATATGTTCTGTATTATATGTATAACATAAAAAAATTACATCAGCACCAAACTGTGCTGAGATTGAGAAAAGGGACTAAATTCTCTGAATGTGATACCATAAGCGGCGAGAAGTTCATTGACGGAGCCACAATAGAGAGACATGCCACAAGTCCTTAACGCCAAAATACCATCCAATCTTACCACGCCATGCTTGTAGTACCTTAATGTCGTTAAAGTGCCTAATAGTTACACCATTAGATGGTAAAGGCCTGTGTTTCCTGCGTCGTTTCCTTCGACCACTTCCTCACCAGGCTTTTTTTGAGCATGTCCAAACAAAGCACTGCAGCTCGTTGTTGCCTTTGTGAGGCAATACTACTGGCCTCCACTGCGGTGCCAAGTTGTTACTCGTTCTTACTGCATTCGCCCAGTGTATTAGGAACGTGGATCACTGTGACAAGTGTGCTTTTACTCTGACACATTTTCCCATGAACATCTTGGAGGGATCTCAAGGGAAAACTCCAGGGACATTCCCAAGATACCTCGATGAGCATGGCTCAGGAACCACTTTAGCGCCAAATGAGCCTCTTAAGTGTGACCTTTGTGGAAACACCCCTTGAGGTCTCCATCGAGCAGCATCACAATGGCTACACAGGCTAACGTGTGCTAGCTAACATCGCTGATGAGCTTCCATGTAGATTGTTAACTACTCTGCTAAGTTTTGTTCTTTGGAATGAATAAAAAATGTGGTGTTTCAGACAGTGTGCGAACCCTGGTACAGTATGTTATACTTTACTATAAAGAAGCCACAATGAAATTCATAATCAAAATGCTCCCTGCTCACTTTCTTTTTTCTGTTAACTTCCGATACATATGCACTTTTACTCACTCACTCACTCATCATCTATACCGCTTAATCCTGTATTCAGGGTCACGGGGGGCGGAGCCTATCCCAGGAGACTTAGGGCACATGGCAGGGTACATCCTGGTCAGGGTGCCAATCCATCGCAGGACACACACACACACACACACTCACACACTACGGCCAATTTGGGAACGCCAATTAGCCTAACCTACATGTCTTCGGATTGTGGGAGGAAACCGGAGCACCCGGAGGAAACCCACCAAGCACGGGGAGAACATGCAAACTCCATGCACACAGAGACGGGAATTGAACCCGGACCCTGGAGGTGCAAGGCGACAGTGCTCACCACTACACCACCGTGCCGCCTATGCACAAAAAGTCAGATATTTTGATACTGAAGTACATTTTCTAAAAGGTGACTTTACCTTCTACCCAAGTACATTTGCTGGTAATATACTTGTACTTTTACTCAAGAATCACTTTCAGATACAGCGGTACCTCGGCATACGAAATTAATCCGTTCCCGGAGGTGAGTTCTTAAGGTGAAATTTTGTATTGTGAAATGCATTTATACTTATTTAACACTATAATAATATTTTTTTTTATGTAAAAAACAATCAAAACATTTAGAAAAGACATGTAAAGGTAATAAAATATGAAGTAAATAGACATTAAACCTCACGTAACCTCAATTTATGATTCCTCTCGGCACCGGCTGCTTTAAAAACCAACCTGAAAGCGGCTCCGGTTTCTTCTCGTCTCCGTCCTTCATAACATTCTTCACTAAATCTTACACAAAATGCAGCTTTAGTCATTCATTCCCTCACAAACATCTCATTGTTCCTCTCTCTCTCAGCGTTCATCCGGCGTTCAGCAGACGTCCTGGAGATGCTTGGCTAATTTCTCCTAGCAAGCCTTGGCAGTTGTTTCCACTGTATATGAAATCAGGGCTCGCTAACACACAGAAGGCACCATGGTGGTGAGAGTCTGCTGCGGGGTTCTGAAGGTAGAGCAGTCGGCTATGGGAATAACTAGAAATGAATATTTTTAATGAACTCTCTTTCCTGTGTCCATGTTCCAGAGCGGATGTGGTTCGGTCTGCTACAGCATTAGCTCGAGTTGCAGTCTTTGGTATTAAACTGGCCAAGCATGGAAAAAGCTAGTTCCAGTTCTAGTTCCCAAAGTTTAAAAACGACATTGGGTGAGCAATTAAAACAGATTGAGGACACACTTGCCCTGTTAAGAGAGTATTGTGTGTGACCTTTTGCAGTTTCTGTGCTGCTGGCTAGCATGCTGCGCGCTACAAAGCCAGGATTTTCTGAAGTAACAGGCCATGACTTGCCCCAGCGTGTGGGCTCCGCCTGTGTGGGAAATGTCAGCTCAGAGCCGAGAAGAGTGACGTGTACTTTTATAAAAATCACCGTGTGACTATTCACTCTATTTTACAATACATCCTAGAAGGCTAGTAAAAAAAAAATTCTTTAAGAAAAGGTTTTAAATCGTGTCTCCGCTTACTTAAAAGGATTCTGCCTCGTGTGTGTTCGCTGAGCGTTTTTAATCACGGCATAAAATCAAATCACTTTGAAGTACCGTGTGTCAGAATGAGCCAGTTTGTCTGTGGTGCTAGTTAGCACCCAGGCTACATGCTAATGAGGGGCGCACTTTAACGCTGGCTTATGGGCAACATGGAATCACTCCCTGGGCCTGATGTGCTAATGACTGCCTCATTACAGTGCTAAATCTCTGTAGGGTGCTCTGTGTGTGTGTGTGTGTGTGTGTGTGTGTGTGTGTGTGTGTGTGTGTGTGTGTGTGTGTGTGAAATAAGAGTGTAAAGCAATTCCACCATCTGTATCTGTAGCTGTAATTGTAGCTGTATCTGTTTAATGCTCCAAGATAAAAAAGTTC
Organism: Clarias fuscus; assembly: GCA_030347435.1. Taxonomy (NCBI): domain Eukaryota; kingdom Metazoa; phylum Chordata; class Actinopteri; order Siluriformes; family Clariidae; genus Clarias; species Clarias fuscus. The sequence goes on along the minus strand of CM059206.1, from coordinate 2,439,294 downwards.
TCTCTGTTAAATTAAACATGAACCCTGCTGTGATCTTCTCTCTGGCTTTATTTCCAAAAATATGTGCACAAAATAGTAGAGTAAATTAAAGCCCCAGGACCCTGACCAGGCAGTTACTGACGATTAAATAAATGAACGCTGTAAATATAAATGGGTGTGGGATTCCTCTCACAAACTTCGTATCTGTCTGCATGAATGTTAAAAAAAAAAAAAAAAAAAAAAAAACTCCCACTTGTTCTTTTCCGATGCAGATACTGAAGTCTTCAGTATGAATTCAAGTCAAACCGGGACTTAACTTTTTGGCGCAACAACGAGTGACATTTACAGAAGCACAGTACCGTGCAAATGTTTTTAAAGAAGGCTGTTCGTCCGCGAATGATGATCCCGGAGCCCACTGCAGTCGTTCCCCTGAACATTCAGCAAGTGGAACGCCTGAGCCTTGAAAATCTATTGACGACTTGTCACAAATTTGCAGAAGGGCTGCAACTTTGCTTACACTCATTCACCAACACCACTCGCAGGTTACAGGAACTCGGCTGATCGTTATTGCCACGTCCCCTGTACAGTCCTGACCTCACTCTACGCCATTTCCACATGTTTGGGTGGTTAAAGGAGCTCCTGGGAGGCCGGCGTTTCAGTCGTGAATGAAGCAGGCAGTCGTGGCTCCGGCGTACTGAGAAATCTTTCTACCTTGACGGTGTCCAAGCACTAGTGAAACACTGGGATAAGTGCATTAGTGTAGCAGGAGATTGTATAGAGAAAATAAAGGGAGTTTTAAGTTCCAACTTCAAAAATATAAAATACGCCTATCATACCTTTCACCAGAATGAGGATGTCAGTAATACTGTATATTCGTTATATATGATTAGGGAAGGCTGATTACTGAAGGTGGTGACCGCGGTGACGCGCACCCTGACTCGCACTTCTGCACCAAAATGCTTTTATTGATCATTTTTGGACATTCACATGGGTCTCAAATGTGTAACATAATGTGTGGAGAGAAAAAAAAAAAAAAAGGAAGATATTTTCACTGATATGCTTGAGCATACTGTAGTGTTCACATTTCCTGCCTGGCATGACATCATCTCAGGTCAGAAGAAAAAAGTAGTTAATTTGCTTTAAAAGTCTTGGAAACAAAGCAGAATGAAGTCCAGCAAGACCAGAATGCATTAACAGACACTTTCTGGACATTTCTCAGACGTATCTTAACTTGTTAAAAAAAAAAAATGTGTATTATAAATGATAAATTTATATTATATTATAAATTAGGGTATCAAAAAGCTTAATGTGCAAAGCTAAAGAAGTAGTAAAGCTCGAGCTAATAAAATGCTACGAATGGGGACACTGTGCACATTGAAGTTACGACCAAAATGTTCCTACAGCTGATTAGAAGTGAACGACTGAACACCTCTAAAGATTCTTACACAGGAGATGAGTGCACTGTGTCTAAGTGGTTGCTTGGTGAGTTTGTGGTGGAAGAGTTAATCATTATGCCTCATATCCCGAATATTTAGCTGCGAGTTCACGGAAAACTGTAACTATTACAGGAAAAGACATTTGATTGCGTCTCTGCCTCTTGCTGGCGTCATGATGTCTTTCTAGTCAGAAAGTAAAGCTTTTACCGAGAAGGTCGTTCTGTTTATGGGTCTCGAAACGTCCTCAGAGACCAAACACACTTCTTATATAACGGGGTATTAATAGAGTCTGTGCGCAGATGGGCTGGACCTCATAGAAACGTCTTCACTTCCTCTAAAACCACTGAATCAGCATAAATGAAGTAAGCTTAACCGCTTAACTGACGTCTACAGGGAACACAAACTCCTGCTCAGGTTAATGTTGTGTAAAAGCACTGCTAGTTTTAAAATCTAGAGATTTACTCATTTTAAAAGTAGAGATGTACGTATTGTCCTTTCTTTTAAAAAAAAACAAATTCTTCTTCTTCTTTTTTTTTAAATAAACAAAGCTGCTAGTTTTTGCCAGTTATTGAATCAAAAAGGCATCCTTTATTTTGTTTGTTTATTTTTGTTAGTTTTCTTTGTACACTATTTAAATTTTTGCCATATTGGAGCTTTTCAGTTCATTAGTGTAGCTGCTGAGTTTCTTTTTTTTTTTTACTTTCAGTTTAGCTGCTAGTTTCCTAAAAATTTACACAATCTGTCTTTAGATTTTTTAAAAATCAAAATAAGTCAACATTTTATATATTTTTCAAATTCAACTTATAAGATATCTATCTATCTATCTATCTATCTATCTATCTATCTATCTATCTATCTATCTTTTATTTTAGCAGTTTAGTTGAATTAATTGGTATTTACTTATTTATATATTTTTAAATCAACTCCTATATTGAAAGATTTTTCTTAGATTATTCTACCTGTTATTTGTTTTATATTAAAATGAAACAATGGGCTACTTGATGTAAAATTATATGATACTTAATATAGTTGCTAAGTTGTTTCTTAAAAAATTATTTAAACAAATGTTTTTCTGTAAACTCCACTTTGTTTTTTCTTGTTTAGACTTAAATTTTCAGAATTTCAGAATAGACCTCCAAATTTTTATTTATTTATTTATTTATAATTTTCTAAAAGTTCTTTTTATAAAGCTAATTTCTCTGTCAGTTTTTTACTAATATTTGTAAATCCCAGATGCTGAAATGCTTTTAAAAAATTGTTAAAAAAGTTGCTAGTACACAGCTATAAAATTAATTTCTATAAAATTAATGTCTATACCTTAACTAGAACAGATCTGAGGATGATATCATCAGTATTTTGCCCCCACTGCCCACCCATGCCACCCCAGGAGACACCCCGAGTCAGTACATGCAGATTTTCCAGCCTGCATCAGAGGGAATCTTGTGTTAGGATTACATCGGTTCTCTTTCACTCTTTCACCCAGACTGCCAAGTCACTTTGGCACTCACAGTCTGTGTGAGTGTCTCTGTGTGTGTGTGTGTGTGTATATGCGTGCGTGTGTGTGTGAAACGCTGCCATGCAGGACAACGATGGCCATCCAAATTCTTTCCAAAACCAACTGTGGCCTCGGCACTAAAGGGCAGTGAGTGAGGGCTGGTGGAGATCCTCCCATCATCTCAGACACCATCCACCGTTAATTACCTGCTCAGCAGCTCACACTCCTCTGTGTAACTCTCAGCACTGAGAGACGGAAGTTATCGCTCGGAGACTGATCTCCATCTCAGCGTCTCCTCCACTCAGTGTGAAGGAATATGGAATAAAATCCTTAGTTCAAACTTTCCTACTCTTAGAAATCAGTTCACATCAATACGATTTATTCCTTTACCTTTAAAACATTAATGAAAAGTATTTGCAGTGATGGAGGGAAAGGAAGAAAGAAAAAAAGGAACGAATTAATAAGGACAGGAAAATGAAGAAGGAATGAATGACAGAAAAACAAAACAAATAATGAATGAATCAAAGAAAGAAAAAATGAAAGACATAAGAAAAGAAAGAAGGAAGGAAGGAAATAAGGAAGGATGGTAAGAAAGAGAAGAAAAGAAACAAAGAAGGAAGGGAAGATTGGGGGAAGAAAAAAAGGGAGGAAAGAAAGAAGAAAAGAAAGAAGGAGGAAATGAAAAAGTGAAGGGTAGACCAAAGGAAAGAAGGAAACAAAGGAAGGAAAAATTGAATGGAGATACGGAAGGAAAGAAGGACGTAAGAAGGGAAGGAGAGAACCAAAGGAAAGAAGGAATAAAAAAAATGAAAAGGACAGAAGAAGGAAAGCAAATAAGGCACCAGAGAATTAAAGGAACCTGAAGGAACCAAAGAACTGACGCTTGGATAACCAGCTGTGTTATAGAACATACTGTACTGTACGCATGTCGACTGTTCATACTGGAGACTTTATTCATTGGATACAAGTGAGGTCAGGGTAACTGCGGCAGCAGTAATGTCTCACACAGCAGTAAACACACCAATAAATGACAATAAATGAGCAACAAAACCACTAAACACATCATGCATGCTTCTATTTTTTTGTGCAGCAGTTCTTACAACCTGATTAAGGAAATCACACGGCCTTCAGTGACATCACCGTCATTTAGAGGAATCTTAAGGAGAAGAAGGAGAAGAAGAATCTTCATTGTCATTGTAGCGATGAGACAGTGTACAACGAAATTAAAGTGCAATTTTCCAGTGCAGAATAAAAAAAACAATCACTCTGATTTAAATAAAAAGTGAACAAGATAAGAGCCTAAACACTCCTTTATCATTAATTCATACGTACAACATATTGCACTTGTCCCTTAGCGAGTGTTGGCACGAAACGTCAAGCTGTAATATAAACATGAAACTGAATTGTACTGTAAACCTGCCCTGGGTGTGATTTTCTCTGTACCACTGTGCAGCTGGAGAACCCAGTAGACCATGATGCTCTCTACTGTGCAGCGGTAGGAGGACACCAGCAGTGTCTCTGGGATGTTGTTCTTCTTGAGAACCCTCGGGAAGTGGAGTCTCTTTCGGACCTTCTTCACTACCTCCGCAGTATACGGTATGTCCGCCAGATCCTGGTGGTGACACCCAGAAAGCGGACGTCTGACACCCTCTCCACACAGACTCCTCATTCGATCGGGATGTTATTGTCCTTGAACCCAGCGATCGTTCTGTTAAACAGTCGCATATTGCAGCTGTTTATTTGTTACTGCTGCGAGTCCCGACGGAAATGAGCGTCCTGACCCGGCCTGATGGTCCGCAAGATCAACAACCTGTTACTGTACATCATTATTTCTAGCTCTGTTCTTCCCCTACTTCCTATCTGATTGGGAAGAAACATCTGGATCTTAAACTAAACAGCTGTGAGGCGGATCGCAGGCCTGCGACTCGGTCAGGGACCGCAAGGTGCTCACGGAGTTTTTTTTGAATGATTGGAGAATGTTTTGGTTAAACATGACACCGATGGGTAATTTATGTTCATGTACAGATTCCTGTCACGGGTCCCCCCCCACCCCCACCACCACCACCACCACCACCACCAGATCCTCTCTTCATCTTCTCCGGTCTGGGAATCTGCTTGCCTTGGCTAAATTGATGCCCAGCGCCTTCAATCTCGGAGTGCAGTGCAGTTTTACCAACTCCATTACCCTTTACACTTTACACTCCATTCAGCGGGTTTCTCACTCAGACCACGGAGCCGCACTTTATATCAGTGACTTTGATGTAAACAAAAACAGTCCTCATGAAAATTTCAGTGAGTAAAATGGAAAGAGGAGCACGAGGCTGAGGAGTCTCGGGCGAATGATGAACAACAGCAGTTTTTCTCCGTCATGGCTACGTCATGGGTGTTTAATGAACTTTGAGCGCAGATCTCTCTTGTGAGATCTCTTACAGCGATGGACGAATCAGGCGCGCACATTGTGTGTCTCACTTTCAGTACTCCTGGATTCTGGGGTCGAATCCCAAATAGTTGTTAAATGGAAAGATAGTGCTCTATGTAGGGTGTACACTGCCTTGTTCCGTGGTACAAGTAGTGCCCTTGATCAGGGGTTAGAGAGGGATTTGGGTTCAGCCTTGTGTAAGTAGCTAGTTAGCTTTGTAGCTCATGTTAGGCATAAATAACACCACAACACAAAGTGCTTAGAGACTATTTGGAATGGCCTAGAAGCAATTATTGACTGGGTGTGAATGTGGGTTTATAGCACGACAGGCAGCTGCTCTCTCCTCAGTACTGCGGACCGTACAGACCGACTGTCACCCACGCTGAGACACACAGTTAGTGTCATTAACCACTGGACAACACCTGGGACACGCCCAGTCACACAGACAGTTACGCGGAACGTCTCTCGTCCAATCAGATTACTCTGGTGGAACAAACTGTTCTTATAACTAGATTTATGTTTTTTTAAATTTTTTTTTATTAAACTCAGAGATCTCAGCATGTCTTCTGTTTCAGATACTTTTGAACCAATTCGTTATTTCTTTCCTTGCAACAAATGGAAAAATAAATGAACTTTGTATTGTCCAAGTTTAAAGATAAGTCTGAGTACTTAACAGTCTATAATTTAGATTTGCGTAACTCGTTTAAATAGTAGGATGGAATCTGATTTTATAATAAAAAGTGCTGTGATTACATTGTATCAGGGTTAATACGCACATGTTTCCAACATGCTTGTCACCAGAGGCACTGTATGCAGGCTTATGGTTCTCCGAATATCTGGTGAAACTGGCCTCCAATGTAACAACAGGAACAAAACATAAGAGATACAACATATGAATATGAAATGATTGACATTTGTGTACATAGTTCAAATTCTCCAAAATTACAGGTGTTTTCACATTCGGCCCCCTGGGACCATGATCACTTTGATTGGTGAGAACACGATCGTTTTTGAATTCCGTGCTTGAGTTCGATTGAAGAGCTGGGCTTGAGAACATTACAGTGTACTCAGGCACGGATCAAATCGGACATAGAAGCCAATTGTACCTGAGGGAGGAAGTAGATCACTGTTTAGACGCGACATCTTCAGTGCCGTCTGTCTCCTCCGAAATCTCCAGAATGCGCCAATCTCACCCTCTGACCTACGCAGCCACAGCTGATGATGTAGGAAGGCATGCGAACGTGTTATTGACATTTTTTCATTTTTTCATATTAGGCATAGCAGAAAGGTTAATTTCCATGTTCCCTCCTTGGCTTGTGTTTCATGGCCAAGTAGGTACATACTGCCCCCTGCTGTATCGGAGGATAAAAATGCACAACCGTACCCGAGAACAATGTGAAATTAAGGGGGGGGGGGGGGGGGGGGGAGGGGCAGTCGTTCCTGTCCACAGTACAAATCAATTGTACTGAATGTAAAAATGTCCCCCTGTCCCCTAGCATTGTATCTATCATTAGACCTGTATAAATAGAGCAATCAAAGAAACAGCTTAAAAATGTGAAAAAGCTAAATTACAAAAAAACATTAGATAAGTGATTTGTTAAAAATAAAGCTTTAGGTAATATGTATCGTATTTAGTCACGACTCTTTTCTGGAGATTGAGACTCTAACATTTCCTAGCTGTTGTCATTGATTACAATCACGAACCCCAGCTCAGCCCGGGGTTACTTAAGACGTGGGTTCTTAAGTAGCGGTTACGTTCCTCTGTGTGGAAATTAGCGAACACGCTGTGGTGAACTCACCACGAAGGAGAACAATAAGCGATGCTGACTGAAAGCAGCCATTACACGACCTCCTCGTAATTATACTCGTGAACCCTCTCGGCGGACGGACAGATCAACCAGCGAGCGTATAAAAGGCTGTCCGTGCCCGTCTGAAAATAGACGCCATTAAAGAGAGCATGAAAGCAGGCTACATCAGACGGAGGGAAGTTTCCTCAAGCCTGCGTTATGCTTCCTTCTAAACACACTTCTTCAAAGGCGCTGAAGGAAAAAGTCCCTTTCAAAAACCTGAAATGTCCTGATGAGCCACGAAGCTCTCTGAAGCTCTCTGCCATGAAGACTGATTCCGGGATCGCGCTACTGTTTAGCTCTTAAAATTAATATTACACTCGTGTGTAGTTTTAAACTTTATTTAGTTTTCCAAAATAGTGTCTTAACCCATCTCAGGTAACATTATTAGTAATTAATAAGGATAAAAAAAAGTGTCTTACAACCCATATTCTGCTCCTAAAACCTTTACTAAAAAGCAGTTTCAAGCAAGAAACTCAAACATTACTGCAAAAAACATGTTGATATAATTTTACACGGCAATTTCAATTCAGTTTTCTAATTTCTGTAGATTCATACCTAGCTTGATTTGTCCCTAATCTATCGTTGCGACATATACCAGCTACACTTGTTAAAAGTGAAATGTGGTATCTACTAAGGGGTAGCTTCGTGGTTAAGGTGTTGGTCTACTGATCAGAAGGTCCCAGGTTCCAACCCCAGCACCACCATGGTGCCACTGTTGGGCCCTTGAGCAAGGCCCTTAACCCTTAACTGCTGAGATGTAAAATGTAAGTCTCTCTGGATAAGGGCATCTGCCAAATGACATGAAAGCAAATACAAGCAAATAAAGGACATTTTAGCAGCATGTACATCAATCAGCCATGACATTAAAACCACCTAGGCTTTGGGTCCCTATGTGACTCCAGGGTAGCTTTGGGCTCTCGGGCGTGGCTCCACCAGACCGCTGACGGTGTGCTGTGGTGTCTGGCGTCAGGATGTTAGCAATGGTTCCTTTAAGTGCTGTAGGTTACTGGTTGGAGCTTCCATGGATCGGACATGTTTGTCCAGCACATCATGCGGGTACTCGGATTGAGATCTGGAGAATTTAGGGGCAGAGTCAACTACCTTGAAAATTAAACGTAAACCTCAAAGCAGTTTGTCTGTGGGATCAGACCTTTGGTGACCGTGGGCATGGATGAGGCGTGAATGCCCATCAGCTGTCACTAGTTTACTGGTGTATACTGTAATTGATAATTGATGTAGTCCCATGCATTATTATTATATATATAGTATTATTATGTAAAATCTGCTTAATTAAAAAAAAAAAGATGTATTATGACATTAAGTATAAAAATGTTGCAAATAAATGACAGCAGTTAAAAAACTGTAAATGGTTTTCAACGCTGTTTTGTTGAATCGAAAATACACGATAAATGTATAACACTGATGAAAGTTCGGTTTTCTCCATTATAACTGCAGAAAATATGGTGTGAGTGTTAAACCAGACAACAACTGATACCATTATAAACATACCTTATAATTAGGAAATAACAACCTAATGAACATCAACACCATCAGGGAGAATTGTTAAAACCCTTCCATTTCCTAACTGGTCTTGAGACCGGCACTGCGTGTACTGGCTGAGATGGATGGACAGTATGGGTTGCAGGGTTTAGGTGTCTTGCCCAAAGGCCGAACAGTGGCGACCTGGTGGTGGTGAGGCTCGAACCACCGACCCTCTGATCAGCAATCCAGAGCCACAACCTCCTGAGCCACCATACCATAGTATCTATTTCTATTTTTAATTAAATCTGCCTGGACAGTTTTTAGATGATGCGATGACATGGTGATGATTCAGTACTGGGATTCTATTAGCTACTGAATTACCTCCATTGGCCATTTTTCTCACAATGCCTTCAACAGATAAGCACCGGCCACATGGCACAGATTAGCGGTTCATGCTGCTTCATTATACACCAGTGTTATTGAGCTCCCCATGCTCCTGACTCACTGATGCTCAATAATCTGATGTCAGAACTGAATAAAGGCCAGAGGATGAGGTTAGGGGTTAATGTGCAATCAGGCACAGCTTTGTCACTGAGGGTTTAATTATTTATTTACCTGCAGGCTAATGAAACACAGACTACGCTTTTGGAAATGATTCTGAGCTCTTAAAGCTTACATGCTCTTATAGGGACATGTGCTGTAATCAACATAATCAACAGGGTGTGTGCGTTGTCATACTTTTTAATCTTTCACGGTATTAGTAGAATTAAAAAGGGGGGCACTAACTTATACACAGCACTGAAGTTACTGGCTTTCGATAATAAACAGCAGGTTTAGTTTCTTATAGTAGCTGCTCATGTTACCGCTTTATGTCGTTGCCGCTCTTCAAGAGAGAACTCCCTCCATAGAGTACGTGGGCAAAAGTTTGTGCACCCCATGGGCACCACGCCATCCCACTCTCAATCTATTCCCCTTTCACTGTTCTAATCCACTGCACTCCTCTTCTGGGAAGGCTTTCATGTTAGGCACTGATGTTGGGATTTTGAGGAGGGTCCAGTTCTGGGTTCAGTTCTGGGTCCAGTTCATCCCAAAGGTGATGGTTCAGTGGGGTTGAGTTCAGACAGAGCTCTGTACAGGTCTCTTCCAGTTTAACCCACTCTGTTACCTGACAGAGCTGTCTTTATGGATGTCTTCATTCTGGATAAGGGTTTGGACCTCTTAGTTCCAGTGAAGAGAAGCTGCAGGGCTTCATCATACAACGATTGTTTGTTTCTAACTCATTGGGTGCACCTACGTTTGGCCTGATAGTGTAGATTTGCTTCTGTTACGTTCCACCACTCCACCAGTCTCCTGCTCCTGTACTATACTCTACACATTACTATAATTACTAAAGGAAGCACCGCACTGTTACTGACGGAAAGTTCTCGTTGCAGGTTGGGCTTCCCCATGATGATGATGACGTGCACGATAGGCATGTGCTACCTGCTGGCGACTCAGATAGGCCTGGGCTGGAACATCTGAAGTTGTCTGATTTCTGATGATGATGATGATGATGATGAAGTTACCATTCTAGTCCATGCTGACTGAAATCCCAGTGCATCGAGCTGCAACAATGTCTTAAACCAGTGGAGCAAGGGAATTCCTGCTGCATATTTCCACTGTTTTATGGTGCTCTTGCCAACTTTCGTGTTATTTCTACTGTAATGTTGCGAGTGTAACTGATATAAGCTTGTCATAAACATAATGAAAGGATGATATACATTATCAAATGCATTTTATGTCCAATGACATTGATTATTTTCCTAGAACATTGCATCCTGAAGAGATTCCTCAAATCCTACAGCAACTGATATACAGTAGGTAGCATTTGCTGTAGGATGAGTGGAATGATGTATTATGTATAAAAGAATACTACTGTACATCTTTGGTTGTATGTTCTCCTAATCCATGAGAAGTGCATGTCTGTAAAAGACAATTAATTGCTTACATTATAGCAGCTATAAATGACCCTTCCCTCACCAGCCTTTCTTTTCTCTCTACTGTTAAATGAATAGGCCAAAAACAGAAGCAACCAACCAAAGAACCCATGAAAAAGTTCCATCTTTCCCACTAACTTTTATGAAGCACTTTTACTGGAGACTCCTTCCATCAATTGTAGAAATCAATGCTGTTGGGGCGCCATAATGGACAAACTGTTTTAATATAAACGATGATGCCTTACAACATGCCTTAATAATATAAACCTCTGATTTAAATGATAACACCTCTGACCAATGAGAATATAGAATCGCTAAAAAAAAAAAGAAGAAGTTGTTTTTCATAATAAGGACATTTTTGTGACATCTGCCATTAATTATTTCAGAAATATCACACACGAGGTTGTGCTGTTGGACTAAATATCAGCAGCGCTTTGATGCAATCGTAGGTACGAGGGTGCAGCCTCAAGATATCACAGCCGTGCTGATTTTCAGCACAACAGCACAATCTCGAGTTTTATCCAACAGTTCCTCAAACACCATTTATTCTCAACGGAGTATGATTTTGTTTCTTTATTTTGCTCAGGCAGAAAATATCCTTCTGTGTCAAAGAAAATAAGAAACCAAGAAACCAAGCTAACGGTAACATTAATGTTAATCACTTACGAGTTAACCACGTCAAGTCAAGTCGGCTTTTATTGTCATTTCAGTTCAGAGTTCAGTCACAGTGACACGAAACAACTTTCCTCCAGGACCAAGGTGCTACATACATACCATATGACATAAATTCAACAACACAAATTAACAAAATTAACTAGCGAACTAAAGACCCATAAGTAGCTGACTAGACAAAACAAAGTAACTCCATAAATTAACAGAACTATCTAAGTACTATACAAAAGACAGAGCACATCATAAACTGCCCTTATGCTCTTTTTTTAAACCTCAAATTGAATTATGGCAGAATTATGCGTAATATTATGTTTAGTCTAAAGATGTCAGTAGTCGCACCATCGTTGATGTTGTCATGTGACCTTCAGAAGAGAGGCGTATATTTCTCATGTTGCAGAGTGTATACATCTGTAGTTAAACACCCCAGTGCTGTTTTATCCTATCAGCACTTGTAGAATGCCACTTATCCAATTTATAATGGGTGTATAAATGCTAATTAGCAAACACAGCCAAAAATAGCACGCAATGATCAAGTCGTACTTTTAAATATACTGTAATGACCAATGCTCAAAAACTCGAAAATAATCCATGATGTTTTATTCTATTTTTTATGACATGTTCATGACAAGGTTATTCCAGGCTTATGACACAGGGTTCCAGTAAAGACTTACCGATGGTAAAGTGCTCGTCCTATCATCCGGAGATGGCGAGTTCGATTCCCGGGTGGTGCTGTAACCTCTCGCAGCCAGAAGTCTAGAGAGAGCTGATTGGCCGAGCTCTCTCGGAGGGGAGGGATGAGAGGTACTTAGTGCTCCCACATTAATCACGGCTCTACAGCCAATCAGGGGCATCTGTGAGCTCACGCAAGCGGAAGCGCTGTCCCGCGAGCGTGTTGCTCCGCCCCCGACGGTGCGTGAGCGATCAGTTCGAAAAGATGCGGTCGGCTGGCGTCACATACTTCGGAGGAATCACGTGATAGTCTTCGGCCCTCCCGGCTGAGTGGTAGTAGTAGCCTTAATGTGGAGCCCCCTAGTGACGGGGAGGAATTGGACACGACTAAATTAGGGAGAAAATCGGGGAAATATAAAAATAAATAAATAAATAAATAAATAAATAAATAAAAAGTTCCCGATTAATTACACTCGCCAAATATCTACTCAGCATTAGATTGATCTTATAATTACAAAAAATTACAGTTCTCTTAATGTAATGGTCCTAAAATTATATTTGATATTGTTCCATTGTTCAGGAAAGTTGTAACATCAGATGAAAGGGATTATCACGCCTGTAAAGTACGTGCCTGACTCGAGTGAGTGAATGTGTGATGATTTCTGTGTAATTGTACAAACTCATCTTAATAATCTGCTCGTAATATTCCTTGTCCTGGTTTTGGATTAATATTCGATAATGTTTCCTTACACACACACACACACACGACTTTAATTACAGCAGGTTTAATTAAGCTCATAGCTCATAAAATAGTCCTTAGCATAGTTCCCTTTTCTTTTCCTTCTTTCTTTGTAAGCTGCATTTATGTACTTGAAGTTTCACACCAGCCCTGGAATAGAAACAGAACTCTGCATTTTGCCGCTCATGTAACGGAAAGTTAATACACCCTCTACTGCCTCTAAGAATGTCCCTACTGCTACGGATTTATATGTTTTTTTTTTTTTTTGTTTGTTTAAATCCTGTAATCATATACGGTACTGGAGCTGAAAATAGCTGTAAATTAAACTCGGTCTATACTGTACTTTAAACCTGTTTCCTATTTATTTGTTTAATCCTTGCTCTTTCTTATCTTACTTTATCGTATCTAACTTTCCAAAGAGTTGCGTGCCTGTGATGTAGCTTCTTACACTTAGATATAGCTTCAATAGTGAATTTATCAGCGATGGAAAGTTAACAGACAAACTATTAACTTTAAAAAAGAAATTGAGTGGAATAGAACTTTTTTAATGTAGTTTCTAAAAAAAAAGTAGTCCAAAAAAGTATTTGTCCACCCCAGACTCCTATGAGAAGTAGAGAGGGTTGAGAAGTGACCAGGTGCTGTCTTTATCCGGGACAAAATAGGTTTTAATTCTTTATAAATGTGGTCTTTTTGGAAGGCCGGATAATAATACCTGGGACACCTGATAGAACAGCCAGAGCAGACAATCTGTAAGAGCAATGAGTTCCAATGAAAGCTTCGTCTTTCTTCTTTCTTTCATGATAATACAAAGAGAAATGTGTCATAAGAAGCTTGCGCCTTGTGTAGATTCTTTAGTATTGTTTCACAAAATATTCACATAGCTTTCATTACTGTGTTATAAAGGTCCAGTAGATGTTCAATACAAAAGAGGTTCTTATCTTTATCTTGAAGTTTCACAGCTTTCTAAAAGTTTTTTCTTTCCTCAAGCAGCCGTTTATGCTACACATCAGCCGAATGGAATCAGTTTTCTGTCTCAAGTATCACATATCAGATGAATCTGTTTGGAAAGAAAAAAAACCTCCTCGGCTGTGGCCCTGCTGTGTGTGTGTGTGTGTGTGTGTGTGTGTGTGTGTGTGTTCGGAGAGAGTTAATCCATCAGACTGCAGTGTTGAACTTGTGGTTTCGTGGCCCTGGACAAACATCAGTAAGACTTCAACACAGACAATCCAAATTCTCCCGGAACGTCCAGGTCAAAGCAAGGCTAGACGAGCATCAGTTCCGCTCACATTCCAGCAATGTTTCTTATTGGTGGAATGTTCTGTTTAATTCACGGGTAAACTACACAATCATAGTCACGTTTACATAATAATCGAACATCGAGGCATAAATCAGCTTTAGATTACAGTAGCAGTTATCGTTTTCCTTTTTTCCTTTCACTTCAGTAAATCTTTTGCAAAATGTAATTTTTTTTTTTTTTTAGATTTTAACCTAAGAATCATTTCTCATCCCATTTTTCTGCCTCTGCTTCTAAACCTAAACCAGCTTTTGCAAAAGGAACAAATCACCTGGATCCTTCTACTTTTGTTTCCGATCATGAAACCGAGTTATACGTAGCAAACTCCACCGTCTACAAAAACTCATTACCTTTATTGCTTAATTCTGACTTCTGGATAATGAGATAGCTAACTTAGCATGCTAGCGCACTGGATCACTAGCTAGATAATAAGATGGTTGGATAGTAACCGAGAAAAGCGGACAAATGGTTTATAAAATAGGTGGCTGGCTAGTTAATGAGCAAGGTGATCAGCTGGTTATTAATAGGTAGAGGTGGCTGGTTAATGTGATAGTTAGACCGCTAGTTAGTGAGATAGTAGTTTGCTAGATAATGATACAAAGTAAGTAGCAGCTAATAAATGAGATAGATAAGGGATAGTTAATGAGATGAGGTCATGAATTAATTTGCCCGGTAGTTAAAGAGATAGTCGGCTAGTTGAGAAAATAGCATGTTAGTTTGTTCATGAGATAGGACACAGAGATAGGAAGTCATCTAGTTAATGAGATCGGTAGTTGAGTAGTTGAAAAAATAGCTTTCCAGCTCTTTAATGAGTTGGGTAGTCAGTTAGGTAATAAGGTAGCTTGCTAGCTAGTTTACCAGACAGGTAGCCAGGTGGTTAATGAGATAAGCAGGGGTCTAGTTAATGAGGTATACTGTAGGTACTCTAATTAAAAAATAAACATTAATCCAATTAAAATAGGTCGGTGGCTAGTTAATTTGGTAAACAGGTGGCTAGTTATTGAGATTGTAGTTGGTGTGTAGTAAATGTAGTAAATGAGACTGGAAGGGGGTAGTTAATGAGATTTACTTGTCTAGTTAATAAAATAGTTTGCCAGCTCGTTAAAGGGAAATGTCTTCAGCTAGTTAATTAAAATAAAAACAGCTTGCTAGCTATTAACCAGACAGGTACCCGGGTGGTTAATGAGATAAGTGTTTAAGTGATAAGTGATAGTGTTTGACTGATACTTAGTACTTAGTTAGTAACCTAGTAACCCAGTGCAACGATCTATCCAATGATGGAAACAACAAAGCACTTTTGAAAGTTAACGGTCTAGTTAACGAGCTAGTGAGATACTCGGCTTGCTCTGAGACCCCATGTAGTGAGGAAATTCATTGATGTTGAGTGTAAAACTTCGTAACCTGGTATAGTGGAATCATACGATTAGGTCTGTGGTTGGTTAAACAGAGGTCTCTGTCTCTGGAAAGCAAAACGCTGCCTGCATGTAGCTGGGATGTTTAGCGAAATGTTAAAATGTCAGTTCCTCTCAGACACAGGAGCTTCAGCAGAACCACAGATGGCAAGAGAAGGTCAAAGCAGTGGAAACATCTGGCAAGCCATCACTTGTAATAATCAAATAATACTCAAGCTAAATTCCATGGTGAAATGAGCTAAAAGTGTGTAGCGTGGATAACCTCAGGCTGTCAGCCAGCGCAACTGTAATCATCTGGTAAAAGAAAAACGTTCATGTGGACGCTTCGGTATAGAACGTGTTTTATTAGTGGCAGTGATGATATATTACATATAATTTACTAAAATGCATGCTTTAAAACACAACAACAACAACAACAACAACAACAATAATAATAATAATAATAATAATAATAATACATGGTTAATTATACAAATGAAAAAAAAGTTAACATAAAATTGGCCTTAGCAATTAGATAGATAGATATTTTACAGCAAGTCAGCAGTCTGTACTGTACACATTATATCTTTCCTATTTAAGCTCCTTGACATGACGTTTTACAGTTTTACAGTAAATCCTATCCCTGAGTCTTTTATCTTTAGGCTTAACAGCTTTCCCCTCCAAATGCTCCTGCTTTTATTAAAGAACTCGTTTAGAGTCACATTAGGTTCTGAGAGCGAGAACTTAATAAGTTCCACAGAGGTTTAGGTTTTGTTATTTAACTGCGCTCCTCTGTCATGTTTGCTCTGTGCTGGTAATAGAGATTAAACTGCAATGAAACAAACACCAGCGGTGTAAAAACTTTTGGGTTTTGAGTTGTATATTATAATAACACTAATGTCAGTTCACAGAGTTTACACACACAAGTGCTAGGTAGCTCACTACATTGTTAACCAACTAATACTAATTTTGTTTGATGCTGTAAAGCTGCTTCGCGACAATGAGCACCGCTAAAAGCGAGACCGTTGTTAGGAGCCAATGCAGCGTGGACTAAGATCGGCTCATACTATGTGATGTGCTCATACTAGACTAACCAGGACATTATCTGTAGGATGTAATATCTATCCCACCCCATCCTAGACCAGCAGGGGCATTATCTGAAGGATATTACACGAAGTCCACCCCAGACTAGACCAATAGGAATGTCACCTGGATGACACAGTTCTGGATTTCATCAAATCTGCAACAGAAAATTCCAGATTTTTCAGAATCTCGCATTTGCTTTCTGGGCCGAATGCCAGGCTGTAAAGATAGAGGTCATTTATTTAAAGAGGTAGACTTCTGATGATAAGAGCTTTGCTGGAGGACGTGATGTGGATTTTCAGCCAGTTTTGTGGATGTCCTTAAGGTTTTCATCATTAAAAGGAAGAACAAGATGCTTCTAAGTGCATTAATCTTCTGATAGCTTCCTGCATGATACATGTCGCCGTGGCCTTTATATCTCGCTGGGGGGGGGGGGGGAAAAAAAGAAGTAGTAAGTAGCTCATAAGAAAAGCTGTTATTCTCTTACATAATAGAGTGAAGTAATAGAGCACTGTTAGACTTTTTACACTATTTATTCACTCGACTCTCAGTAATGTGGTTCTGGAAGCAGAGTCTCATTTTATACACTTTTGCATGCTCAGATGAATCTCTCTCTCTCTCTCTCTCTCCTCAAGCTTCAGCAGTTCAGGTTTCATGCTTTCCTTCTCTTTCTACCTGCCTCCCTTTGATCACTTTACCACTTTATTCTCGTTCCTCCACACAGTCTTATCTGCGAGAGGGAAGAGTGGAGGAATCACAGCTTTTAAACTTTGATCTTTTGTAATTCATGTAAATCTGTGTGTTGGAGTTGTTTTGCTTCTGCCGTGTCGATCCTGAGGGATTTTCACGTTACACAAGATTGTGATGGTTATAAAGTGTTTTTCTTTCCTTCTGTAAGGAAATATTGCAGTGTTGTTTTCTTTCTTTTGCCTGTAAAAATGAAAATATTCCAGAGTAAAGTTGCTCGAAACAGGATATGATTTCTTTACGATTAAGCTAATGCTGTAGTCATTCCTGTCTCTCTGTACACCTGTCTGTCTGTCTGTCTGTCTGTCTGTCATTTCATATGTTAGTCTATCTATCTATCTATCTATCTATCTATCTATCTATCTATCTATCTATCTATCTATCTATCTATCTATCTATCTATCTATCTATCTATCTATCTATCTACCCTTCCGTCTGTCTGTCCATCCATATCTAGCTGTTTCATTTAATGAATAACTAATAATGGAAACTAAATCTAAACTGAAACAATATGACGTCCCACTTTATTTTGTCCTTCAGTATTTAAGGCGAGGGTATACTGTACTGTATGTTTGTCAGAGTACATAACATTCTGTAAATAATAACAGAAACTAACTAACTACATTTGGCAGATGTTCCACCTCGTTAAATGGAATTAAAAATAGATATTAAGTTAAACCTCTAATTGCTTAATATATATTTTTTAAATGATAATGGTTGGCAAGTTGCTGTGATAGGAAAAAAAAAAAAATGAATAAGGACGAACGTAGTCATTAATCTGTGTTTTGTCCCAGAGACGCAGACACTCTCATTGTCCCTTCTGACCGTACCACCCCGTCCCTCAATAAAACCCCCGTCTCATTTCCATGGCCTCGCTCTCCCTGTGATCCTACATCCTGCCTGGGCCCATATTAATTAGAATGGGATTAAATAGGCTATGTCAACTGTAATTAAGAAGCCGACTCAGTCGCAGACTTCTCAATAAAAACAGACTCGGGTTCCGACAACACCAAGTAATAAAACATGATTCGACCTTTAAACTAGTGGCATTTAAAGTTCTGCATGCATGCGGCATTGACACAGCTCTGACATACAGTGGCTGAACATTCAGGAATCATGACTATAATCATATCCTTATTATCAGTTTCCTTATGCAGAAGTTTGTGCCCCCCAGTGTTTTAGCATGAAGGGGGGAAAAACGATGCTGTATGTCAGCATTACTGTACATCGTCACAAAATACAAAAATTCACAAAACATGTCTCTAAATTCTTACTGCTACAGGACAAAGGAAGAGTGTTATCTTAACATAGACTTACTTGGGAAATCAAACGTACAATACATTTTTGCTACAAGTTGCACTGTTTGCGTGCATACGAATTTAATCCGTCTCCAAAGGTGAGTTCTTAAGGTGAAATTTCCTATTGCAAAACACATTGTTCCATTGGAAATAATGTAAATGCAGATAATCTGTTCCAGCCACCCAAAAACTATTACCAATAGCACCAATTTCCAACAATATAATCATATTTTTGCATATAAAACCAATCAAAACATTTAGACATTAAAATCAACAGACATTAAACTTTCATTTATGATTCCATTTTGGCACCGGCTGCTTTAAAAATCAAACTGAAAGCGACTCCATTTTCTTCTTGCTACTGCCCTTGCTAACATTCTCGGGACCCAGGGACGATGAGACGGCCTACCTGAAGGAGATCGGAAATCTGGAGAATTGGTGCCAGAGGAACAACCTCCTCCTGAACGTCAGCAAGACAAAGGAGTTAATAGTGAACTTCAGCACTAAGTAGGAGAGGAACTACTGTACCAGACCCCCGCCATCAACGAGAGCCCAGTGGAGAGAGTGGACAGCTTCCGCTACCTCTGTGTACACATCACACAGGACCTGTCGTGGTCCTGTCACATCAACCTCGTGGTGAAAAAGGCCCGAAAGCTTCTCTACCACCTCAGACGCTTGAGAGACTTTAGACTGCCCTCTAAGGTGCTCAGGACGGGAAACATCTCAACCTGGTACGGGAACAGCACCATGCAGGACAGGCGAGCCCTGCAGAGAGTGGTTCGAGCAGCTGAAGGCATCATCTGGGCCAAGCTCCCTGACCTTCAATCGATCTACGACAAGCGGTGCTGGACCAAGGCCAGGAAGAAAGTGAAAGACCTCAGCCACCCCAGCAATGGACTGTTCTCTTTTTTACGGTCAGGAAAGCGATTCCGCTCCCTGAAGGCCAACACGGAGAGACTGAGGAGGAGCTTCTTCCCGCAGGCGATACGAGCTCTCAATCACAACACCACATAGGACTTAACACTCACACGCTTGCACATTTTTGCACACCTAAGGGCTGCACGCTTTTACTTTTGACTAGAACACACACATACAGTACAGACCAAAAGTTTGGACACCCCTTCTCATTCAGCGAGTTTTCAGAGAGTTATTGTGTTCTTTAGGCCAAACGCGTCTCTTCTGCTTGTTGCCTGTCCTTAGCAGTGGTTTCCTAGCAGATATTCTAGCATGAAGGCCTGAAGGATTATATGTTCTTTAGTTTCTTTAAATTTCTATCTTATTCTACTATTTTATTCTCATTTTTATTTTCATTCTTATTGCCTGTATTTTTTTACTTCTCTTATTTGCACTAAAACTTTCTTTTGAACCTTCTTTTGTAATATTAAGGTCAACAGCAGTCGTATAAGCATTTCACTTCATAGTATCAGACTGTGTACGTGACGAATAAAATTTGAATTTAGAAGATAGTTCCATAGCAGAAGTGCTTAGTATAAAAAAGGAGAAATGTCCACCCCCTGAGGTGTAGTCTTCATTATTGTAGGTACTAACAACAAGCCTGCACCTTTAATTGAAGAAGATATGGTGGATCATGAAAGAGCAAAGTTTACTCAGGTCACACTGGACGTCAAGTCATTCAGTGCTTTTAAATGCTTTATTAATAATATTTTATAGTTAATGAAACATTTTACTGGGAGGTAATGTTACTGTGCATGAGATAAGGGTCATGGTATTAAGTCTGGCTGCTGAATTCTGGACCAATTACAGATTTTTTTTTCATGGTTTTAGGTAATATACAGTAATATTTTCTTAATGAGATTGAAAGATTGCATTCAAAATTAACAGTAAGTTTTTCATCGTAATGAATACGTTCTGTTATTAATATCCACAGTAGCTGACATTAAAAGTATGGCTGATTTGCATCCAGTGCCTAATGCTTTTCCACATTGCTTAAGGTGACGTGCTTCACCTGTCTTTATTGCTGAAACTGATATAATACTTATTTGAAATGAACTTTACAGGGTCCATGGTGTAAAAATGACCATCCAGGGTGAACCCCGCCTCGGGCCCAAAACGAACATAATTAATGAACATTGTACTTCCTGTCATGTCTTCATCAAGTCCTTGGTTGCACGCAGTGTTGCCACCTTCCTAAACTGCTTAAAACTGCCAATGTTTATTTTTTCTTTGCAGGATAAAAATATATGTAAAAATATGCGCTGTCTTGTCTTCCAAATTGACGAGGATTAAGATATAATAAGCAGCCTTATGTTGTTCAGTACAGGACGGCATGTTTTTATAAGGGAGGGATGGGAACATTATTCACATTGCCGTATGCTCATACACGTTTAGTTTTCTGTGTTTAGTTAAGGTGATATGGAGGAGGTGGTGACAAACACAGTATGACAACGAGGAAAGTGAATAGACATACTGTACTGTACACCAGGATATGAAAGTAATCAAATGAAGAAGTCAAGGAGAAGTCTGAATCATGCATAAAGTAAAAACTACAGATATTACAGCCTCTTAAATCTTTAATATTCAGTCTGAGTAGGAAGGAGATCTGGAGTGGAAGTTGTTTTTCTTCTTTCAGGTGCTTCAGTCAAACTGCAGATTTGGTTTGGCACTGGTTTTTATGTGGGCTCCAATGTTTATCCCTGGGCTTGTGACGAGTGCTAGAGGTACCCTGTGACCCCAATGGCTAAGTTTGCCATATTAGGTTGGAATCAAACCCAGGCCTTTTGCATGGGGATGTGAGAAATCTACCACTGAGCCATGAAAGCCCCTAGACATCTACAGTATAAGGAAACTGACAAAATTAAACGCAGTGAGAAACCGCAGGGTGTAGACCAGAGGTGGCCAATCCTGGTCCTGGAGAGCCGGAGCCCTGCATGTTTCCTGGTTATCCTGGGCACTACTCACTGCTGAGTACCTGGATCAGGTTGGAATTCAATTTTTTTTACCTACTTACATTTTATATTTTTATATTCTTACATTTTACATTTTATATTCTATATTTTATATTTTATTTAATTTTATTTTATTCTCTTAGGTCAGGGCAGTTGCCTAAGCATTTCACTGCATATCGTACTGTGTAGGATTGTGTATGTGACAAATAAAATTTGAATTTGAATTTGAAATTTGAAATTTGAGGTGTGTTCAGTAAATCAGAAGCTGGAATATATCAATTCACTTCCCTCACTCCAGATTATATCCTCCAGTTTATTTTGACTGACTGAACAGACCTGACACTTGTGTCTGTAGCAGAGACACCTTCAATATATGTAGCTAAGCCCTGCCCACAATTCACACCTTAAGGAAGCCTGAAACTACTCTTGATGAATTACCTGAGAACAAATCACACTGCAATCAACACTGCAATCAACACTACCAAACAGCAAGAACTAGGTATACAGTAAGAACCAGTTGTGTTTCAAAAACAGTACAAAGGTTAAAGACCTACCTTACCAGTGGAGCAGAATCCAATGTAGAAAACTAAAGCACACTGCAACGCTCTGACACTCGAGACTCCTTCCCTTAAGACATTTCTCGTTATAGAAAACTTTTGTTCTATATATTTAGATTGTTACTAAATTAACAATCAATTGTACAAACACAACTCTTATGAGCATCCACCGTACTGTACATGTCTCCAAAATGACCTTCAGTCTATAATAACTCTTTCTCCAGGCGCTAAATTACTCATTCGCATTGGCTCCGCCCTTCTCTTTTTCTTTACACTTGGGTAGAAACACCCCAAATTGCATATGCATGAAAGAAAATGACCAAATGTGTTATTTTCTGAGGATGTGAAAGACACTATCCTCCATAGATCTAATTAGTAAAATCAGCTTGTGTTGTAATCAAGCTCAAACAAAACCACTCCCATCCTCGCAGGTCAGACTTCCTGTTTCATTAGCACACAAACACACGGCCGGAAATGAAACTCCAGCACCTGTAGCAGTTTGAGGTGTTCTCTTCACACTCATGCTGCTTACCCGGTGTGCTCCTGTGGTCCCGTATCCTTGGATACCATAACGGCATGTTTTCCTCCCGCTGTGATGAGGTGCTTTTTTCGGAGCATGCCGACTTTGACTCACAAATCAGTTTCTGGAGGAGTGGAATAAAAATGACGCTAAATAAAAAGTAGGCAAAAAAAAAAAATTCTTGTATCAAGCGAGGAACAAATTTGGGTGTCATGGAGAACTGAACTGAAGAAAGTCTGGCGGAATTGTTCTCTTATGTAGGGCGTGTCTGTCCTGTCCTTTGTCAGAGAGAAGAATTAAGAAAAAAAAATTCCCTCTTTATCAACAACAATTTATTATAGTTCTTTATTAAGCCGTGGTATACCATCATTTTTATCCATATCCTAGCTACATTTCATGTTATTAGTTTTGGGTTTCACTTATAGCAGCTATAAACAGTTGTTCCTTTAAAACCTCTCTCTCTATTCTATAACACTTTCTGACCAATCAGAACTGAAGGTCCCAGGTTCAAACCCCAGAACCACCAAGTTGCAACTATTGGACCCTTGAGCTCAGATGTATACTGAGATAAAAATGTAAGTTGCTCTGGATAGGGGCGTCTGCCAAATGCCTAAATGTAAATGTACCTAAATTGAGAATCAAGCAGCATTGTGGAATAAATGATTATGATGTGTTATAACACACTGTAAATCGGTCTGTTGTATTCCGTAGGAGTTAATCCATTGGATTAAGTGGATTACCGGATTACTGAACATATGGCTGAATAAAATTTTATGTATGCTGAATTTTCTTATAATTTATTCCAAATTAATAGCGACTTGTAGAATTGTAGAAATAGCGATCCACTTATACACTGAAAAAAGACGAATATACAAGTCGTCTGTTCCTAGAGCATGTTTGTAAGTCAGATTTGTTCTTAACTCTTATACGCTTTGAATGTCCGTACTGTAAGTCGAGGACTACCTATATATAATTTGTATAACCGAAGAAGTATCTCATCGGTCATCTCCTCAGCCGGAACGTCTTTTCATTTATAGAAGCTATAAACAGTTGTTCCTCTAAACCCCACACCCCCCCCTCCCCCACTCTCGTTCTTTCTTTCTCTCTCTCCAGACACAAAACTTCACCACGTCCAATTATCAAAAATTATGATAATATGCTGTAACACACTGTAAGTTGGTCTGTTGCATTTTTGAGGCTTTAATTCCCCGGATTAAGTGGATTACCGGATTACTGAACACGTCATTTATTGGAATTACTTTTTTATTTATTTATTTTTTAAAATTTTGCCTAAATTTCATTTAATGTGTGCTGAGTATATTGGAACATTGTGGAGGGGAGATGATCAGAACTTTGCCTCACGTTAAACCTACAGTAACTCCACGGTTTATTTCTGACATTTATTTCTAGGTTCTGCATCAGCAGGATGCCTGATCTCTGCTCTAGTGCTCCATGTTGATTCAGGATCATGTTCTTCTCGCTGCTTAAGTGTCATGATGATACGTCACTGACCCTGCCTCTTGTTTTGAACCTGCAGTCTGTTCTCTTGACTTACTCCTCTTGTCTCGTATCATTAAATACAACAGGCACATTTTACATTAAAACAGTGTTCATCAGGGTGACATAAACCTACATACAGTACAGTAGGCTTTTCACTGAACAATCCTCATCCTCATCACCTTGATTTATTCTTATTCTCCCAACTTAGCATTACATATCAGTGACACTTTATATAACCCAATGCCTTTTATAACATGTCAGTCTACTGTATGTGTGACATAAAGGCAGATTAGGAACAGGGAAATAAAATGAGTAATAATAATAAGTGCAACTATTGATGTGTAACGGTATTGATGAGAACCGTGCAATTTGCATTAATTGTGCGAATAGAACAGCATGAAAATGACGAGCGACTTCAGTAGGTCTGAGCATGTTAGCAATAATGTGGAATCCTGAGAGTAGTGAGCAGACCCTGGAGCTAAAAGATGAGTGAGTTATGTGAGTAGCACCGTGATATACAGGATGAAGCCAAAAAGCCTTAAGCCTAGATGTCCCGGTGCACATCCCCGAGCCCCTGTAGAGAGGTGATGAAAAGCTGAATGGCTCCAGGGACAAAGGATTTCCTGAGCCTGTCCGTTGTGCAGCATTGCAACAGAAGTCTTCCACTGAACACACACTTCTGCTTGGTGCGGGTTGGCCATGATGGACAGCGTTTGTATAGTTAATGAGAGTCCAGCTCCAAAGCAACCGACCAAACCCTCGTTCTAGACCAGTACACGTGACCAAATGGTAAAACATTAGCAGGAGCGTTCTGCAGATGTTAAAAGCTCCTCTCCTCCTCAGGAAGAACATCCTGCTCTGACCTTTCCATTACAGTCAGTCAGTGTTCACCGTCTGGTCCAGTTTGTCATCCTGCTGCAGCCCCAGGTGTGTGTGTGTGTGTGTGTGTGTGTATGATTTCAGCATTTTGACATCCACTCCCTGAGTGGCGACAGTAGCAGGGCAGTGTGCTTTCTTCTTAAATATCCAAGGTTTATATAGAAAGTCTGAGACTAAACACATCACATGTAGATTTATTACTGTACCACTGCACTTTCCAAAAAACTGCTCCGAAATTTCATTTCTAATGAATGTGTCGAGAAAATACATTTCCAGTCCCATCATAACCTCTTATCTTAGCACTATAAATTAAAGCCAATACGCTTCTGACATCTGACACCTGTTTACAGAGACACCGGCTGTGCTGAGAAATCCTCCGGGATTCCCTGGTCCGGTCAGCAGCACGAGTCTCAGCTCCTCGCATCGCCGCGTCATGACGTTCAGGCAATGTGAGGTGCTAATAAAAGAAAAGAATCACTTGCCAAACTCCTCCTGTATTTGTTCTTTTCATCCTGTTATGTCGTGACCTTCAGAGAGCTCTTTCTAACCTTGCTCATGTTGTATTTACACCAGGATTGGTCAGCACGCCTCTTCTCAGAGTATGGGCCAAGCATGATGAATGCTCTCTGTGTATTGAGTCACAAGCAGCAGATATTATTATTATTATTATTATTATTATTATTATTATTATTAGATTGACGAACAAAACAGCAACGCATCATGTAATACGGCGAAAGTGTTTTCGGTGATACTCTGACCTTTGTTTTTAATCACATAACAGGTTGTGTGTCACGTGCTGGCAGCAAAGGCGCATGCAATTGCAGGTCATGTTTGTTACCCATAGAGTCGACACATAGATGAACCGTAGATACTGTAGGAGTAGATCGTACTGTGAATAAGAAGAAAATCCACAGACAATAAAATAAATAAATAAAAGGCTTATGCAAAGTCACAACATTTATTTCCATGCAGAGTCCTATTCATTTCACTCCAAGATCTTGTACTGATGATGAGCGAGTCGGACCACTTTTAAACATAAATGAAAACAACAGCAGAAATCATTTTCACAATTGAATTTCACCAAACATTTAAGTGATTCCCAGTCACGGTCATTTCATTTATTTTTGTTTTCTGACCACATTTCTTCCTTAAGGGTGATGGCTCACCGCAATCCTTTTGGTTTAATAAGAAGGCTTTAATAAGGCGTTTTTTTTTTTCCAGTTCTTAAGTAGTTTCAAGTAATTTTCTTTAAGATAGTTTCAGCAATCTTCATAGTTGTTTTCTTTTCTTGATGTAGGTCCAGCAGGATGTGTCTTCTGACATGGTTGTATAAGAAATGAGAAGCTCCTCACTGCATCACTCACTTACTCACTCGTTTATACAGTACCTCTTTATCCTGTATTCAGGGTCACGGGGGCGGAGCCTATCCCAGGAGGCTTAGGGCACAAGGCGGGGTACACCATGGACAGGGTGCCAATCCATCGCAGGGCACAGACACACACTCACATACACACTCACAAACTCATTCCCACTATGGGCAATTTGGGAACGCCAATTAGCCTAATCTGCATGTCTCTTACCTGGTTACCTGTTCAGTCCAGCTGGTGACTTTTTGTAATTTTTTTGCCCTGGCAGTGTAGCAACAGAAGCTTGTAAGAATGTGACACTGAAAGGAGACTAATTGCAACATGCTTTGGCGTGAGATCCAATGTGGAGCGCGACTGAAGTCCGAGGCAAAGTCAGAAAGGGAAGTGACGTCGTATGTGAGGACAGAGGGGTGAGCAACACTGTACACAAAGATAGAGGGGGCCGAGTGTCTCTACAGAGTGGGAGTACACCTCAAAGCACGGGGACGAGTGACGTCTTCAGTGAAGCAGAAGCAGAGTGATGCCCTGAAGTTGCTCCTGAAGTTGTGATGCCCTGAATGCTTCTGAAAATTTTTTCTGAAGATGGAGCATTACATGATTACTTTACGATATTGTTCTCGACTAAAACATGGTATTGGTGCTAAAAAGTGTCTCATCTACAGCAGGTGAAAAAGTGAATTGTCCGATAGGATTATAGAACTCCATGCTTCGTTTTTATGTAAATATGCATACATATTCATATTTATATCAGATAAAAAGAAACATGCCCTTTTATGTCTTTGTTCACTCTAAAAACTGCTGGGTTAAAAAAACAACCCAACCATAACCCAGCTGCTGGGTCACTATTGGACAGAACGCACGCTGGGTTGTTTTGACCCAAGTGCTGGGTTGTACCATTTAACCCAGATTTCTGGGTTGTTCATCTGACCCAACCAGTGGGTTAAATTGGTAAAGTGCTGGGTTATTTTATTTGACCCAACCAGTGGGTAAAATTAACACTCTTGCTGGGTTGACACATTCCATTTGATTTTTTTATTTTCAAAAAAGTCACAAAATGTAAATAGATAGTCACAGAATAAGAAAATGTGAATAACTTAATGTTTTACCAAAATGTCAGACAAAACCATATAATCTTAAGCTGACCTTTTGTTAAATATAAAATAAATGTACTGTAACATAAACACTCTGTAAAACAAAAACAAGAGACTCCTGTAAGTCTGATTTGAATTGCATTTTTTTGCATTTAATACAATGTTTAAAAACTTTTTATATAGAAGTTTTCAATACAAATCTTAAAACGCCCACATGACACAAATATTTCCCATCTTAATATTTTAACTATCCGTTATTTAACTATAACTATTTAATTTCCTTCAAAAATGACATTAAAAACAAAAAATTATAAAACGTTTTTAAATATTATTGATTCAATGTTGGGTGAAAAAACTGTTGTCCTCCAAAATGTAATGACACGAGATGAGTACTCGTGTCCATCAATCTGATCTACAGTATGCTGGAGAAACTCCCAGGTGAGAAGACACTTCTTAACATCAATGACAAAATAAAAACAGCCTTCACCAAAGAGTCTGTATCAATAGCGTTGCCTCCAACAATGGGAAAGGTCTGTCAGGTCCGTCTTGTCTCATCCCCAAGGAACAAAACATGGAACAGTGCTCCAGTCATCTCCATATTTTGCAGACATCATCCTCATCATGTTGGTAAAAATTTACATTAACTTACCATAAAACACTGAGTGCTCTGAGGATGATCCAGTCAAGTTCTCCAAAGAATAAACCAACTGCGGGGTCAAAATAACCTTCTTTTTTTTTTTTTTTTAACAGACAGAAACAGAAGACATATTAAGACTGTCATTAAACATATCCCAATAGATTCTTCTGACACCTATTAAATATTATAAAATATGCCGAGAGACTTTCCACACACAGCTTTAGCGAAGATTACTAGTAGTTTACCTAAAATTACATTTAAGATTACATTTAGTTTTTTTTATTTTTTTATTTGTGTGTGCTACAAACTCACTTTTATCATGAAATACACTCTAGCCGACTGTTGGCACAGAATATTTTTTAAAACATGAACTCCTCACACACCCATATCAAAGTGCGACTAAAAAGGCGGAAAAGCGAATAAACATGAAAATGAGCTCCTACCACAACTACAGCATTTAAAATTTAGGTAAAATTTTATATAAACTTACCATAAAATACTGCCAGCATTAAGCGGCCTCGCGCCCCTCGCTTCAGAAGTGAAGAATCCAGAAAGTTCCTCATGCCGTGTGTCAATTCCAAAAACGCAAAGAGGGGACTTGACTTGGAAGTGCACACTCGAGTGTTTGAGGACTCCGGGTATAGTGCAAATAGAACGCAGCGTACAGGATGCGTCTCACAGCCGCGATATATTAAACCATAACCGTATTATACCAAAGATTACCTGTTAGAAATACCCAAAATGAAAATAAATCCGCTGTTTTAACCACTTTAGAGACACAACACAGCCAGCGGTCGTTTTCAGAAGTTTCTGCCAGTATGAGGCTATGTTTTGCGGCTACATGAGCGCGGAGCACCGTAGGATTGACTGGAGCTCAAATCTCCGAAATCGTTCAGACACTTTTTAAAAATAGACGCTATCTTTAATAACCGATGTAGGTTTTGAGCTGTACACACACACATTCTCGCTCAAACATCTCTTAAAACTACACTTTGTGACACAATAACAGCAATATTTCAAACATTTTGCAGGCTGCCGTTTGGAGAAATAAAGAATAAACCAGTTGTTGGTCAAAATAACCCAACCAGGTGTTCATTTGTAAATGACCCACTACATCTGATTTGAGCCAGCATTACCCAACCCAACAATGTGTTTAAAGTCCCCGAAATAACCCAGAATTTTGACCCGGCATGAAGAACCCGACAATGTGTTTACAGAAACAACCCAGCATTTTTTAGAGTGTAGTCTTGGTAACTTTTGTAAAAATTCAAATCTTCCCATTTTCTTAATTGTCATTCAGATGAAACTCGGCCAATTTAGATTTCACAATAAAAAAAACATAAACATGAAAAATTCTATTATTCTAAAATGATAAATTGTTAAGATATTGCAACATGAATTTGACATGGTTACGGACACTACAGGTTTTGTAGAGAAGAAAATCCTTCATTTTGCATGGAATCTTCACTAGAAGCTTACACCAATTTTAGTATCAATACTCATAAAGAAATATTAATAATTTAAATTCTTAATGATTATTGTTTGAAGTGAGACAGTATAACGCTGAGGCCATTCTTCACTGGTCACATATAAAATCATCTTAGCAACTTGAAATGTTTACTGAGCGAGATTGGTCACTTCCGTGTTGCATAAACTTCGGCAGTAGCTTCTTTGTCCAAACACACATTTTCCGTATTATTGTGTATATGTATAACATTAAAAAATAAATAAAATCAGCAGTAATACTGTGCTTTCTGCAAGAGTCAAATAATAGCATGCATGCATAACACGACAGCATGACCCAAACTGCTTTATTCTTCTTATACCACTGCTGTTTTCATAGAATTAAAGAAAGTCAAACTTTATATCCTTTTATACAGTAGTTGCATTTATTGCTCTGATGTCAGACCACTTTAAAATTACGGCTTAAAAATTACGGCTATACACAACAACCTATTAGAACGAATGCACACATATAAACCTGTCAGGGCTCCACTCTTACAGAGAATTAATCAACACCTTCTGACCAATCAGGACCCAGAATGAAGCAGCACGGTGGTGTAAATGATTATAATGCGCTGTAACAGCCGTAAACTCTCGTCTATTCTATCCTGTATGAACTACTTGACTGGATTAAGGGGATTACTGAGTACATGTCATTTATTTTTAGCACTTTTTAAATGAGAGAAATGGTCAGTGCACTCTTTTTATAAAATCAGTTCAGTCTGATTTACTGATATGCAGGACTGATCTCTCTCTCCCTCTCTCTCTCTCTCTCTCTCTCTCTCTCTCTCTCTCTCTCCCTCTCTCTCTCTCTCTCTGTTTATAAGAACAGCATCTGATCTGTAAGAGCTCCACTTATCTCCAGCCAGATTAATTTCTTTAGACCCGCAGTTGTCTCAATAATTTAAAAAAATTTTTTGGGACGTTCTGGCTCACAAACTCCACACCTTTATCATTAGCTTCAGTCTGCTGTAGTTACCGAATTCTTTAATTCATAGAAGTTACTCATTAAACACTCCAAGAAAATAAATCAATAGATTTAAGATGAAAAACTTTTGGTAATGAATTCATTAGTTGCTTCATGCGAGCTGTTAAAAGATGTTATTATTTATAGTTTGTAACTTCAGGAAAAATAAACAAATCATTGATAAGAAATGGTAATTAATTGATTTCTTAATTATGCCGAGCTGAGATTAACTTAAAAATTAAAAGTCTTTTTTTTGTGTGTGTGTGTGTTTAGGTTAAAGAGACTTAAAACTGCTGTTGTAAAAATGAAAAATAAATGGATGTATAAAAAATACTGTAAATTAAAATAACAAATTATTTTGTTTCCCTTTTATCCTGACAATAAAAATAGTTTTTTTTAAATAATATTAAATAATATTTTAAATAATATTAGTATTAGTATAAATAATACTAATACATTTACTCTTCCTCCCTTTTTCTTGCCTTAAGCGAGAACAAAAAGGAAAAAATGAATTATTATTTATTTGTTATTTATAATAGTTTGTTCATAACTTATTGATTTATTTAGTTAGTTATTTAGTTAGCTAGTTAGTTAGTTGTTTGTTTGTTCATGTAATTTTTTTATCAGACGAAATGTAGATGGATGCAGTTTTATTTGTAAGAAGTCACAGACAGCACTTACTTTAATTAAAATGCAAACGTAAGGAAATGAATACATTTATTATTTAATTATTGATGATGATGATTTTTTTTATTTATTATTTTCCTCTTCTTTACAAAAAAATTAAGTTTTTTAAAAATCGCAGCTAAACATCATTTGTGTGCATTTATTTCCCGCTACATCCATGTATTAATGTGAGATTCATTAAAATGTAAAAGCAGCACACATCCATCACAGCCGCGTTCATGTCCTCCCGGTTTCCCTTCCTGGTATATAAATGAAGTCTTTCTACATTACAGGCTTTAAGGTTTGTTCATCTTTGCTGCGCAGAGAGATTTACCCGTTTGTGTTCAATAATTTATCGCGGAGCTGCATGTGTGATACAGAAGAATAAGAATGAAAGTGCTTGAACTTTCCTTGATGTTCCCTACAGCGCAGGCAGCATGTATTTATGTTTCCCGTGTCATTTCTGCATCTGAACCAGGCCGTGCTGATGTTGTGTCCGTACAGTACGCACGCTGACAGCCGTGCGCTTCAGGCGGAGACGAGGTGACTCAGGGCGTCCACTCAGCGTCTCCCGCACACGTCTCTGCACTACATGATGAGTTTTCTGCTCCGTCAGCATCACACCATCTGTCACGCCGATCTCTGTGGTGAGAAACAAAGCTGTCGTGAAGGTGTGCTCGAACCATCGAAGGCATCCGAACTCGTTTCTTATTCTCTGAATCATGTCTCAGCCTCACCCCTCGTCACGTTCATGTTACTTGATGGTGCACGATCCGTTTCAGACTTTTCAAAGTAATCTTGGTAAAGTTCTTCCATCTGATGAGACCAAAACTGAAGTGCTTCATTAGGCAGAAACGCATACATCTGGTCATACATCAGATTTTATATTTAATATAATTTTCTATTTTTATGTCCTATATTTGACTTGCTTCAGGGCGTTTGTAGAAATAGTTAAAAGGTTAATTTTTACTAATAATTTTATTATTATCACCACTGCTTCAAAACATATGAGACAAATGTGTTTTAAATTTCGCGCAGGAACAATAAACATACACTGATCTGTCCATTCATCTTTGAAGGTTCAGTTTTCATAGGTTACTTGTCTTTTTTGGAGTAAGCCATCATGAGCCGAGCTTCCCTTTCTGTTTCGTGAGGATTGTGGCAGTTTTTAGGTGCATTTCTGTGTCTCCCACATACTCTGTGTATACTGTACTGTACATGGTATCTATTGTGTTAATTGTCTCTGTTGAATGACACATATAGCCACACCCACCTTGAGAGAAAAAGTGCTATATTAGTAAAAAAAAAAAAAAAAAACCCGCTAGATGCTGTGACATAATCCAACACATAACTGCTCATGACGTCACTTTTACTCAACATTTTGAATTCACTTATGGTGCAGGTTAAACTTCAGGCTCTAAGGACTGCAAAAGTTCATTAAATACTGTCCAGCCAGTTTTGTATGATGCTTTAACAAATTCTGGCTGGACAGAGGGACAGACATAGAGAAAGATGGACGGGCAGACAGAGACAGTTCTGAGACTGCATCATCTGTCATGCACACTCGTAACACGACCGGCACTAGGACCTGGAAGTAATACGGTCGCATTTCAGGAAGCATAAAAGGAAACAAGATGGCGCTTCACATTGCTCAGTCATTGAGTCTACCCATGCTGTCTCCGATGCTATCTCCTCCATTCCGTGAGTACTCACCATTTTGGGGTTGTATTCCTGATTGAGTGTGTGTTGTTAGAACGCGGGTTTAATTGTGTAAACTCTTGCGCTCTACGTGAGAGAGTTCTAATAATAAATCGCCTGGTTATCCTGCCTGCTCGCGCTACTTCCGCATTTGGGTTTTAGCTTCCACGCTACACGGGCTAACTGCTAGTCTTCTGATCATCCTCCGGTTGCTTTGTGACATCATACAATGTACGAAACAGAAATATATCACTGAAAGAGCTAATTCAATAGATGCTGTGTGTGTGGCTATGTGAACCTTGGTGGGAAGTTTAAAAGTGTAAAAGTATAACAGTGTGTCTCACTTAGCGGTTGTAAAAGATCAAAGGTCATGGTCTACAAGGCCAAACCAAACTAAGATGATGGGGTCTTTAGCTGTTTTTCCAAATGCGTCTTATCTTCTGGCAATTTAAACAAATAAATAAAAAACCTATTAAAATCACAATGATAATGATAAATGAGAAGAAAAAAAAACATTTGTGGCATAGATCAGAATTTAAAACATTTGTTTTATTAAATTTTTTTTCAATTTATAAAAAACATTGTGTTTTTTTTATTTTATTTTTTACAATTTTTTTTATTTCTTTTAATATACTGTATATTCAGGTTCTAAATCCACCATTGTCTTTTCCAGTTTCTTCTCCGGCTCACAGAGAGTTTTTGGGTATATTGGGCCTTGATGTACAGTACTGTGGAAACGTCTCAGGCAGATGAAAATTATTACTAGAGCAAAGATGTCTTAAAGAAAGTTTCTACATAAAAAAGTAAGAAACCGTAATTAATGGAACAAAATCAATATTTGTTGTGATGTTTTTGCTTGTGTGTGTGTGTGTGTGTGGTTTTATAAGGAAATAAGCGGATTAGTTTTACTGAACGTCCTGCAGAACCGCACACACTCCCTCTGAGCACTTTCACACCAGCGCCTTTATTCATGCAGCAAAACCCAGAAGCTTTCTTTTTTTTGTCTAAAAACTAGTATTTTACAGAATATGCTGCTTTCTTTTCTGGCCTGCAGATATTTTTCTGGAAGATTCAAATTTTCTTGCTGGAAATATAATAATTCTTTTGGAAATCAGAATTTTTTTTTGGTACTAGTTTAATAATAAAGTCATAAACATGCATAACAAAGTTTGTACAATAAAAAGTAGACTTTTGCACAGTACTTTATACACTATTGCATCGTTCATTATTAGGGGAAAGACGGCCGGATGTGAAATGTCACAACCTTAGTCACGATGTAATGATGTGTTGTGATGACCTTTATGATGTAATCATGCTTCAAATGTGTCCTTCGAAGAACGTGGCCCTGGAATTCTGACCCATTGTTCCATTTTTGTTATTGTACTTCATCTGTTTGACCACTAGGAGTGCCAATCTTGACCTGCCTTTGATTAACACACTTTTAATCTACTATCATCCACAGCAATAAATATTTCCCAGAATTCCAGGCAGGCTAGAGTTAAACAGATGTTCAGCATTACACAATATTTTAATTGTAATTTATAAGAACGTTTCTTCACTAAATAGTATTATTAGATCAAATAAAATGGCACATGATGCAATACATTTTGTCCTTTCTCTTTTTTTTCCTTCTCTTCAGCCATGATGAACTCTACTATACTGTAAATGCAGCTCGATATAAACGTCCCGCCTGTGCTCTGGAGTCGAGAGCGACTCAGTAAATGTGTGGGAGAGCTGGAGAGAGGTGATGTTTCGTCAGCAGAGGGAAAGAGTTGGGTTTTTATTGAGGAATTTATTTCCTCTGAAAAGTCAGAGAGATTGAGGTCTGTCTCAGCCGTCTCCTCAGAGTGCCTGAGTGAAGGACACTAAGGGGACAAAGATCATACTTATCTGGCCAGCTTTGTGTCCTTTATTTAATTCACTTTCCTCCATCGAACACAAATTGCGAGACAATCTGAAACGGCTCAGCAGGACTTTGTGTTAGAGAGCTTCATTTTGGTGAGGTTTTAGTGCCGACTGCTTTCCTACAAAAACAAACAAACAAAAAAAACCTTGGTGTGGTGTTCATAGAGTGACATAAGACCTACCTTAGCTCAGGTCATGATAAAGTGTATAAAATCTGCTTGAATATTTAGAATTGACCAAAACACGGGGCCGGTGTTAAAAAGTGTCTCACCTGGGTGAAAAAGTGAATTTTCAGATAAGATCATATAAACACCATGTTTCATAACACTTAAGCTTCTTATCTCACGATCCATGCGCTGTTTTGTAAATATGCTGTTTTATGTCTGTAGTATCTGTAACTTAAAAAAAAAAAAATCTAAATCTTTCAATGATCTTAACTGTCATTCAGATGAAACTCGGCCAATTTAGATTTCACATAAAAAGACATAAACCTGAAAAAGTGTATTATAAAATACTAAATTGTTAAGATATTGCAACTTGAATTTGACATGGTTACGGACACTACAGATTTTGTGGAAAAGAAAATCCTGATGGGATCGGAAGAATGATCGCTTTGTCCCAAACATGGTGTGGCCCAGAGATGGAGTGTGTTCCCGTGGAGGTGTTCCACAAGACGAGCAAAGATTTTTAATACATTTTGACTTGAAAAACGAGCAAGTCTTGGTTTAATATCATGTATCAGGTATGCGCTCTTGTTTTGACATCAATCACAACTGAGTCAATGATTTTTCTCTCTCTTGCTCTGCGGAATTGTCTAATCGTCTCCCCTGCTGGGTCTTAGTGCTCGTCTCTTACTGGTATAATCAACATCTCCCTCTCCGTTTCAGCATGTCTCCTATGTGTGTGTGCGTAATTTGACACTGACACATGCACACACACTTGCTCGCTCACCTCCCCGGCTTCACACACACTGTCTGCTTTACACAGAAAACTCTGCTCTGTCGTGATTCTTTTCAAAGGTAAAGTGCAGGTTCATTTTTTTTAACTTTACAGCAGTGATTCCATTAGTATGCGCTCACGCCAGTGTCATTAGAGAGATTCCTTTTTTCCCCCGTTAAAACAGTGTTTCCATTGTGTGTGTTTTGTTGTGAAACTTAAAAAGTGAGGTGGGGGGGCGGGAGGAGGAGTTTTAGTGTGTAAGATGAGGCGAGGGAAGGGGCTAATTCCACACACACACATACACAGCGCCTTCGTGCAAAAACACAAAGTACAGATAAATCTGTCTGGATTTATTTGTACTCTTTTTTTTCTTTTTTTAACTTTTAAGTGCAGGTTCATTTGTTTTATTTTTACTTTATATAATGTATGAATTATTTTAGTTTTTTTTTTTTTGGCTGTGGAATGAATAATTTGAGTTTTCATTATTTCTTATGGGAAAATTTGATTTGGTTTACGAGTGTTTTGGAATAAGAGCCCACTTTCGGAATGAATCATGCTCGTAATCCAAGGTTCCACTGTAGCTTTTTTGGCCACACACATTTTCTGTATAATATGTATAACAAAAAAATTAAATCTGAGTGTTATCCGAATGGTTTATTCCAGAATGTTAATTTAATGTCAGGTTCATTTAAAAAATATAAATAAAAGTGATACTTTTATGACCATTTACATAAGCCTTAATAAACATTTAATAAAGCTTTATTCCAACTAATGACAGAAGTCTAAAACTTCTTACTTTATTTATACTTTAATTATAAAAGATAATTTCTGTACATTTATTTCATATTTTAAATTGTTTTCATCTAACTTAAGAAAAACCTCTCTCTCTCTCTCTCTCCACACACTTTAACTAGAAAATATATAATTTACTTACTTTCACTAATTTGCGCATTTCATAACAATATTTTTACGTGAATTGCTATTTACTTCTTTGCAAAAAAATACAACATTATGCTATTGTATTATATTAAATGAATTAATAATTATCTAAAGTTTTCTATGTTTTTCTTTCAGTGTCTGTGTTGGAGCTGCTTGACAGAGTTCCTCGCTGCTTCAGTGCTGCTCTCAGGTTACCGTGTTGACGATATCTTTAATGTGGGCTTCATGTGCGAGGCGTGCGGACTGCTGGAGCTCATTAGCAGCTGATCTCTGAGTGATCCGTGATTCAGGGAGTCTGTATCAGTATCATTCTCAGGTATTATAACAGGGCGACGTTTGCGCTCTGAAAAGGAGAAGCATAAAAAAGTGATACATCCGTGATGCGGTCTCGTCTCATTACACACCTCCTCTCTCATCTTTGTAAATGTGCTATTTTTACTCGCCTCATCATGAAGCTCCAATAATCCTGGCAACATTGTAATTTATGTCTAATATTATAAGGTTCTCAGGAGTCACTTATTTCTATATCGTCTTACCGAATCTTTTTGACATTTCATGTGTTTTTGTGTGTGTGAGAATGTGGGTGCGTTTATGGGTGTGTTCAGGCTTACGTTTCTCACACGCCTCCGCGGGAACACACTCTATCTCTGTGCCACACCATGTGGTGGACGAAGCGATCAATCTTCCGATCCCATCAGCCCAAAGTCAAAAATCAGATCTATTAGAGAGCACACAGCAAGAACCCGACCCGCGGCTAAGGCTGTCAGCGCGGCGCTGGATAAGAGAAGGTGAGAAACAAAATCCAATAATTGAGCCCAAAATGGCTCTTCATACCGGAAGGCACGGGTAGGCCGAGACAGGAGAGGAAAAATTAAGGTGCATTGGAATGATTCATCATGTTCTGGAGGTTCTGGAAGATTATTTTCAAATTCAGTGGAAATGAAAAGAAAGTAAGTGTTTAACCAGAGTCGTGTTTGTGATTAACACAGAGCCTCGGGTTGAAGCACAGGGACAAGCACCACATGGACATTTCAGCATAAACTGAGCAAAAAAACCTGAACCGCTATGAGTTTGAGAACATATGAAGGCAGAGGGAGATCATCAGGAAGTTTATCAGAGTTTTGTCATTTTGCCTTGTCATGGTTTGGGAGAAACCCTCACTCATCATAGAGCTTAATCCTGTATTCAGGGTCGCGGGGGGGGGGTGCAGGAGCCATCGCAGAGAATACACACACACTCGCCGACTCATTCACACGGCAATTTGGGAATGCCAATTAACCAACTGTACGAGGCTATGAGGTCAACATTTTAGTCTGTAATTACATTTTAAGATACTGACTACGGGTTGGAAAACTTTTTTTCCAGAGACTGTTCCTCCCAAAGGCGGCACGGTGGTGTAGCGGTTAGCGCTGTCGCCTTGTGCCGCCAGGGTTCGATTCCCGTCTCTGTGTGCATGGAGTTTGCATGTTCTCCCCATGCTTGGTGGGTTTCCTCCGGGTCCCCCGGTTTCCTCCCTCAGCCCAAAGACCTGCAGATCAGGACAGTAGGCGTTCCCAAATTGCACGTAGTGTGTGAATGTGAATGTTGCCTGGCGGTCCTATCACTGTTGTAAAGATGGGAATAAATACAATGATAATCACCATCGGCTTTCTTGGCCCCTAGTTAGACTACAGAGGTTTCTGGATGGATGGATGGATGGATGGATGGATGGAATAGATACTACACTGTGTATGTTGAGGTTTATTCCAGACCCCTGCAGCAGCTCCATAGCTTCCATAGTTAAGTTTCTCAAACATGGGGATCCTGGTGGCTGATCCAGGTGAGAAATCAGAGAAGGGGACTGACAGCCAAGTTGTAGGTGATTACATCATAAGTTTAAGTACATCATACTATTCCGTAGCTAAAGTGAGACAATTTGCAGGTGATTACATATAAGATGCGTACTACATATAAGAGCAACTAAGAACCGTCAAAAAAATTTCTATACCAGGCTGAACGAAGCTCAACATAAGACAAATTCCAAAAAGATGTCACAGTAAAATTGCAGTAAACAAAAGAAATATTTAAGTATGATTGGATCCATAAATAAATATGCATTTATGCAAATGACGAATGCATAAATAAATTTAAATCCTGATGCAGTTATGAGGAGTGGAGGAGTCTAAAATCAGATGGGTAAGTGCGGTTACGAAACCGAGCTGTTCTACGTACAGTATATGAGATTTTCTTGCCTGAAGGAAGCAATTTAAAAAGAGAGTGCAAAGACATAGCTGGAAATCTCTTCATGGCTTTTCCTTCCATTTTTATTTTTAGACGCTGTACAGTATATACTGTATGCGCTCCCATTGGCCAGGATAATCAGTAAACACATTAAAGCCATCTCTTGCCAGCATACGCATAAGACACACCACTGTGCGCACTTTTATTTGCATTAAGCTCTTGACATAAATCAATTTCCTGCAGTTAAACAATAATAAAAACAGATATTGCTTTGTTTCAAGGCTATAAACTGCATCAAAAAGCTGGAATAAATTTTTTTAATACCGAACACAGCTTTAAGAAGAGTGAGCAAACGACATAAAACAGTTTGATGCCCTTAGAGATTCTCTTAATCAGGTTGACTATAGGGTGTCTCAAAAGTCTTCCTACACAGTGGACGGTTAAACCGGTGGTTCCCTGTGTCTTGGATTGGTCTCCATGGACATGCAGCGTGTCCTGTGATGTCCCCAGATTGAAGCCATCTTTCATTTTTACTTGTGATGTACCAAGAGAAGATGGAGCACAGAGCTCATTTAAAGGAACAGACTGGAAGTGCAGTTACACAGACAATCACCAGGTGTACAACATGGCAGTGTGTGGGTGTGTGTGTGTGTGTTTACACAGAAATGGCAATCATGCACAGGAGGTTTTATTAAAGTTATACAGTACTGTACACTGTATATAGCAATATGTGCAATATGTTATATTTTGCAAAAAATAAAAAAGTAAATTTTCCCTATTTAAAAAAATTACATGCGAAAATATCTAGTTTATCTAATATTTTTTATTATATGAAAAACAAAAGCAAGGAATAAACCAAATATGTGTCATACATTATATACTCAGTATTAAACTCCTGGGGTTGATGATGATGTCAATGACATCAAGCATTTTTTTCACTTTGCATGTCACCTAGGTTAGTTTTGTCACATAGTTTATTTTTGCTCTTTGGCCAATGATAATATGTGAAACAAAGAAATATATCAGTTTTGGCAAAAGTATTAATCAATAAACCTAAAAAAAAAAAAAAAAAACCTTATCTTCCTGATCCTTCATCAGAATTGAGAGTTTTACTCCTAAACATTGTTTAAAGTCACTTTAGTGAACACTATACAGGCTGGTTACTCCAGACATCATAGGAAAAACATGTATGTATATATATATTTATTTTAACTATATAACCGCACTGCTGGTGAAGATATGTTCGCTTAACAATTTAGAAAAATGTGCATAAAAATAAGCTAAAAAATGGTATTTTTGGTTTGCTATATTAAGAAATTGTACTTCCTTTGAAGATTTCAGCATGACATTATTATTATTATTATTATTATTACACTTATTTAATGTTGATAATACCTGGTCTAGTTTCCTCAATACACTCCTGCATAATTAACCTAATTAACACTTCAAACACGTCTGCTGTCTTTTAAAATGTAATACATTAATATTGATTATTCATTAGAGCAAAACATAACAGAGTTCAACCACTTTATTAATCCCACAGGGAGATCCAAAAGTAAAAAAAAATCGAAATCATAATGATGTATTCATATAAAATGATGCCCATGCACTGTACCACAATCATTCTCCCAAAGTGATAACAAATATTTACAGAAGAAAAGGTTAATAACTGAGTTTCCATTTAATTTTGTTTAATTTTTATAGATCTTTTAACAATTATTTAAATGTTTTTAAGACTGTAATATGAATATGAAGTTATTTACTGAACTCTGAGTTGATTCTACTGAAGACACACTGCACACCTTAACTC
Source organism: Clarias fuscus (assembly GCA_030347435.1). Lineage (NCBI taxonomy): Eukaryota > Metazoa > Chordata > Actinopteri > Siluriformes > Clariidae > Clarias > Clarias fuscus. The sequence goes on along the minus strand of CM059206.1, from coordinate 2,398,660 downwards.
TCAAAAGATTTTGAATAAAAAAAAAATATATATATATATATATATTTTCTCTTAATCAGATTTCTGTAGTTACACACAAAGTCTCCTAGACTGAGAAATAATTTCCTGTTCATGATTGACAGTTCCAGCAAAGAAATGAGTTCCTCACTGGTGTGGTTCCTCAAGCCTTAGCTCCAGATGTTTGATTTTCATCCGCCCAGAGATGTCTTTCAGTGTAACTAGAGGACAGAGTGAAATGAAGCTGTGTGTCATTAACACACAATTGATAGAATAGCAAATGGTATATGATCATTAAACCCAGGGATTTAGTATACAGCGCGAACAAGAGTGGACCGAGTACTGACCCCTGAAGGACCTCAGCTATGAGACTGTAAGGTGAAGAAGTTAAATCACCCCACGCTGTGTGGACGGATCCCGTATGAATGATAAGTAGGTCGGCGGATATCTCCTAATCCCCCAATCACCAAGAGCGGAAATGAAGATCTGGAGATTTTGACTGTCGAGAATTGAAGAGAGGAGGACGAGGAGGAGGAGGAGGACAGAGGAGGAAGAAAGTTTTCTCCAGGTTTGTGTAAAGCCTTAACAATAGTCACGTACAGTAGTTCAGGCTGCCTGGCATGCAGGGGATCATACAGAGGTAAAATTTAGTACAGACAGCTATGGGACTATAAAAACTACAAAAGAACTGAATGGCTGTAGCTAGATAGTTAAAGTCGGGGTGGAGGGGGTGGGGCGTTAAGGGTCTACATGGTCCATCAATGCATGTTGATGATTTTTTTTTTTTTTTTGTAAACAGGAAGTGGTGAAATGTTTGACTGATTAACACAGATATAATAAAACCTCATTACCTGATTAAGGACCTGGTGTTCCTGTGATCCTGGTCAGAAGGTCAGGGGTTCAAGACCCAAGTTAAGATTTTACATAACAAAAGACTGGAGAAGATAAACATAGAGAATTCAGTCAATGCTACTGCTACGGATATCACCATATATTACCCTTCATCTTCAGATGCTAGCTGCAGACATTATTTATTAAATGTAGGTCTTGATTTTTTCCCTGAAATCTAAAATTTTCCAACATTTAGTGAGATATTTTGTGGAAATATGCCTTTTTTTTTTTTTAACATTTCTGCTCATTTTTTAAAAAAACTTTCTTTAGAGTAAGTTGTCACATTAGCGATGACTAAAACCCAGCATGATGACGAGATGTAGATTGACGCATGAGTTAGATATACAGTACCGTTTAAGACACCGCGTTATGTCACACTTGGGTGATCTGAACGGCTCAGCTCACAAGCGGATATGATAAACAGCGACGGATCAACACTAAAGGTCAAAACCCTGGCAGCTCTGAGTGCGGCGCAGATTTAGAAGCATATCAATAAGATTTCTGTAACATGAGGAAGCACAATGAATAATTCATAAATAAATAAACTTGACGTCCAGGTTGGAAACGTGACACCGATTTGTGTTAGAGAAGAGACGGATAGAGAAGATAAAGCGTTTATTTCAGCCGTATTGATGGGAGCGTGTGAGCGAGCAATATTTCCCCACAGCTCTGATTAATTTGCGCATCGTATTAAATCGCTGCAATTTTTTTCCAAAGTGCTGAATTAACAAGGGCAGCATCAGAGTAATTGTTATTTACCCTCTGTAATGCCAGTGAGTCATGCAGCCATGTAAATGAACGTTAAACATCAGCATCTCGTTAGCTGATTAGCATAGCACCAAAGGGAGGGAATGATCCCAACAAACATGTATTTTAATGTTTTTTTCTTTCACTTCATTCTTGTTCATTTTAAATGAATGCACAAATTAGACATAACATTTACATTAAATGATAATCGCTACTGTTCGTAGATATAAACAAGACATAATATAAAAGTATTTCATATAAATAAATAAGTTTGCTCAGTGTTCTTTTTTATTAAAAAACTGAAATCCTTGCTGAATATTTTTTTTTTCATTTCCTCCCCTGCAAAAAAAAAAACGATTTATATTTTCTTAATCTGCACTTAATTTTTTTTTTTTTTTACACTGAACCATGTATATTGTGTTGCTTGTATGCTTCATTTTTTTCCTCTACATGTTGATATAAACAACACACCACGTCTGTTCTAATGACACGGCTACCCGTTGTGAGATGAGCAATAAATCTAACTCTGAAATTACACTCACCTGTTACGGGTTGTGCATCAGCACATGCATCACTCCTTCGATGGCACAGATTTAATGCTAACAATATTATCACGGATCAAGAGATCAAAGCATTATATCTGTCAGCCTTGAATCTGTACTTAATTTGTTCTGGATCTTGCTGCAACAGGATCTTGTAGAACTCCGATTTGACACGCCTGAGTCACAAGGATCAGGGGCATTGATAGCTTTTTGTCTTTTAATAAAAAAAAAATGAAATGTAATTAAACATAACTCTGACCTCCTCCTGTTTCTGCCGGAGGAATCTATTCGAATCCAAATTAAACATAAAAGATGTTTCATCTTACGTCCAAAGGACAGAGCTAGCTAGTAGCGCTGCAGGAATGCTGTGTGTCCTAGAAATCTGGACGAGGAAAACACTGGATTGGTGGCAAAAGCTCATTTTCTTTTGGAATGGTTAGTTTAACCCTTTGAAGTTTTGCTTACCTTTTTGCTAAAGCACATTTTGAGTCACTATTACTGTACTTGACCTGATTAGGCCACATCTACCAAATGGTTGAGGTATGCTATAAAAAAAAACTAATCCACTGTATGTCACTGTACCTTTAAACCATGTGTCTAGAGGTTGAAGGTAACACATGCATTTACTTTGTTACTGTATTTACGTACATATTTGAGTAGTTTTATTAGTGGATACTCTTGAATTTTTTTCCACTACATCCTGCATGGTGATTTTTTTTGTACTTTGCCTATTACTCATTGCTTCATAGAGAAATGAAATGGAGCTAACGCCCAAAAACATGTGTGCTAAGGCACCACCACACAAAACATTAATACCTCATGTGAATTGTTGCTTCTTTGTTTTTTTAAGTGTGTGTATGTGTGTGCATGCATGTGTGCGTCCGCAAAAGTATTGATACTTCTACCATGAGCATCATCTCAACCGTTTGGTAGAGGTCTATAATTGAAAGAAAAATGCAAAAGAGCAAGAAAAAAAAATCAATTGCTTTTTTCTTAGTGAAGATGTTAAAAGGTTTTTTTTTTTTTTTTTTTCTCATGGCTGATTTCTGACCAATGAATAAGACATTTACAAGCATGTTTATAGCCCAACACAACCTCCAGATGCTTTAAACTTTTAATCCGTCTAATTAAGCGAAGCATGAAAGTAAACCTCAGTGAATTACAGCCGTAACAAACAAATCACTTTTACTCTGGTTTGTATTCAGAAAACGGACTATTCATGCTGTATTAATGACAAAATCAAGAGTCAGCTCGTGAAATATCTGAAATAGTCAAGGGTGTTCATGCGAGTCTCTCTCTCTCTCTCTCATTCTCTCTCTCTCTCTCTCTCTCTCTCTCTCTCTCTCTCTCTCTCATTCTCTCTGTTTATTCGTCATCTTTTACAGCTCTTGTAATAAACCAAGTGTATCAAACTGTCAGTGTCACTTGTAATTGAACAGTAACTCTTCATTTTTGAAGCAGACAGACAAATTATTTTGGTGTCACTAGGAGGCTTACAGTCTTATCTGTGTAATAACAGAGTGGAGTTTTTTTTTTTGTCATTCTAAGACACACACACAGAGTGAAGGAAATTCAGGAACATGTTAAAAAAAATGTGGTCAAAGTGTCTAATCTGACGTCTCTGTGATCAAATACTTATTTAAACATCATCATCGCAAGCGGTACGTCTGCCGAAGGTTCTAGCTGAAGACATTAACGTGTAACGTTCAGATAGTGAGGCAGAGCTGCGGGGTGACTGAGTGCATGTACATGTTTAACAAACCTGCACTTTACTCGAGTAGTTTTATTAGACTAGACTTCTTCTTACTTTTTCTCTTCTACATATTACAGCAAATATCCGGACTCCTACTTCACCTCATTTCTGCATGGTGCTGCGTTACCTAACCACAGTGCTGTGAAGTACGAATTTCACCACCTGCTGACTGTTAACCGTAATTGTGTGTCTTGCCTTTTCCTGTGAAACATGCCTGATAACACAACAGATGTTTATCAGAATCAGAAGCCAAGCTGGGTGAAGACGAAAACAACAAAATTGTGAACTGAAAATTTTACACAATTTTGAACAACTGTGTGAGAGAGAGAGATTGACAAATGGAGAAAAAAACAGGTGGAGAGAGACAGCGGGAGAGAGACAGCGGAAAAGAGACAGAGGGAGAGAGACAAATTGAGAGACAGTGGGAGAGAGACAGATGGAGAGAGACAGCGGAAGAGAGACAGAGGGAGAGAGACAAATTGAGAGACAGTGGGAGAGAGACAGCGGGAGAGAGACAGCGGGAGAGAGACAGATGGAGAGAGACAGCGGTCAAAAGACAGATGGAGAGAGATTTGTACTGTGAAAAGGCTTCAGTGAGGTCATCCCAGCCCTGTACTTTTACATACCTAAGTTAATTTGAATGCGAGTACTTTTGTGCTTTTGCTCAAGTACACATGCAAATGGAGGACATCTACTTTTACCTGAGTAATATTCACTCTAGAGAATGTCTACATTTACTCAAGTACAGGATTCATGCCCACCTCTGCAGTTAGGATCCATATGACGTGTAGAATTTGGGAATTTATGATTATGATTTCATTTTTCTTTTTACAGCAACATCAATTTTCCAATTTGACTATATAAACATTTAAAAATGTTACATTGAATTATCTTTATTTGCAGTAAGGATCCACGTGATACCAAACAACATGAATTCTTAGCAAATCTAATCTTGTAGTGATACAACTGAACATGAGAAAGTCGGCTTTGTGGTGGAATCTCACTGATTTAATTCTAGCACAGGCAGTTCATTCACACGGATCCAAACTAATATTCAGTTAATTCATCTGACTGAAAGTCCTATGTACTACTTGGACCCGGCCCACCGTGCAGGTAGCGTATCAGGCAGTAAGTTCTCTCCAACGTTCCCAGTCTTCCAGCCAGGGTCTCAGCTTTGTCCCATGTGGTGCTCAGTGCTTTTAGGTTTTGGATGACACTCTTGTTAAAGTTTGCCTCCTGGTGATTCAGTGCTTCTCTGTTTGGAGGATGTAACGTGATCGTAGTACCTGAACTTGAAGATTTGGTGTAGACACCTCTGCTAGAAGACCTCCAGCTTCCTGGTCTCAGGAGTTTAAATCAGGGGCCTCGATCGGGGCAAACAGACAGAGCTTGAAATTCAAGCAAATAGATGACGAGAACCACCTGAAAGACGGCTGCTCCGTTTCTGATGCCGTATTTGTCTCTATGAGATGCTTTAATCCAAACTGATGCTGCCGCTGTACAGTACAATCACCACATAAACATTAAACCAAGATGTACAGTACATAAAACTACTTTAGGAGCATTTTTAACATTTCTTCTCGCCATGACTGATTTCTGATTTCTACTCTCGGGCACGGCCACGACCCTACAACGTTTCGAGCTTATTGTTCATGACCACACACCGGGTAATGGTGGAGGACGGAAATGAGACGGCCTAATTGGATTTCTTATCAGGATATAATGTATACAAAGAAACAATGCTGTATTGTAGAGGTTTGGATTCAATATGATCATCAGCATGAATATTTTCCCCAGACATCTGATTATAAACCCTTCTCATGACCTGAGAGTAAAGAAAAAAATTACATATACACGGAAATAATACGTAAATGTGTATTTTAGTACATTTATTTAATTTGGCGTCCTTGTTCAGAGTACACACACACACACACACATCCTGATACTGGTTCATTAGTTTACAGACTGAGGCGACGTCCACATTACAAGCCACATTGTTGATGTCAAATGTTTTGGTCAGGTCAGATTTGCATGTCATGACGGTTCACATTCCTAATTACGAGTGACTTTTATCCGACTCTAATGTGGACTTGTCTGTCCTCTGAAACAGCACACATCAATAATCCTTTGCTCGCGACCCTCTGGGTTAAAACACGTTGTGAGTTCAGAGGACAGTTACTTAGCAAGTTTCTTATCTCTAATAATTTTTCTTTTAACTGGAGCCACATGATCTAAGGTATAACGGAATGTCGACTCTAAATATTCAGTCGCCTGATCGAGTTCTGTGGAATCAGATGGCGATCCAATCAAAGTTGGTAACTCTGGGAGATTACTGATGAAGTGAGTAAGTATGTAAGTAAAGTGAGTGAGTGAGTGAGTGAGTAAACGAATGAGTGAGTAAGTGCATAAGTAAGTGAGTGAGTAAGTGAGTGAGTGCATAAGTGACTAAGTAAGTGATTAAGTGAGTGATTAAGTGAGTGAGTAAATGAGTGAGTAAGTGAGTGAATCAGTGAGTGAGTACATGAGTGAGTGAGTGAGTGAGTAAACGAATGAGTGAGTAAGTGCATGAGTGAGCGAGTGAGTGAGTAAATGAGTGAATGAGTCAGTGAGTAAATGAGTGAGTAAGTGAGTAAGAAAGTGAGTAGCTGAGTGAGTGAGTGAGTGAATATCTGAGTGAGTGAGTAAGTGAGTGTGTGCATAAGTGACTGAGTGAGTGATTAAGTAAGTGATTAAGTGAGTGAGTGAATGAGTGAGTGAGCAAGTAAGTGAGTGAGTAAATAAGTGTTTGAGTGAGTGATTAAATAAGTAAGTGAGTGAATGAGTAAATGACTGAGTGAATCATTAAGTGAGTGAGTGAGTAAGAACGTGAGTGAGTGATTGAGTAGGTGAGTGAGTGAGTAAGTAAGTGATTAAGTGAGTGAGTGAGTGAGTGAGTGAGTGAATGAGTAAGTAAGTGAGTGAGTAAATAAGTGTTTGAGTAAGTGATTGAGTGATTAAATAAGTAAGTGAGTGAATGAGTAAGTGACTGAGTGAGTGATTAAGTAAGTGAGTGAGTAAGTGAGTAAGAAAGTGAGTGAGTGAATGAGTGAGTAAGTGATTGAATAACTGAGTGAGTGAGTGAGTAAGTAAGTGAATAACTGAGTGAGTGAGTAAGTGAGTGAGTCAGTGAGTAAGTGATTGAGTGAATAAGTGAGTGAGTCAGTGAGTGAGTCAGTGAGTGAGTGAGTGAGTGAGTGAGTGAGTGAGTGAGTGAGTGAATAAGTGAGTGAGTCAGTGAGTAAGTGAGTGAGTGAGTGAGTGAATAAGTGAATGAGTGAGTGAATAAGTGAGTGAGTCAGTGAGTAAGTCAAGTCAAGTCAAGTCAATTTTATTTATATAGCGCTTTTAACAATTGACATTGTCGCAAAGCAGCTTTACACAATAAAAGAAGTAAGTTTGTATGCAATGTGTATGAATCAAAATGATAAGATTGTCCCTGATGAGCGAGCCGAGGGCGACGGTGGCAAGGAAAAACTCCCTGAGATGGTAATAGGAAGAAACCTTGAGAGGAACCAGACTCAACAGGGAACCCATCCTCATCTGGGTGATAACGGATAGCAGGGATTGATCAGCATAATAATGTGTACTGGACGTTCAGTGTAACAGGAGATGTGTTAAAATTAAAAGGAGTCCAGTTTGTTCCTGGAGGCTCAGGTAGACTGTAGGAGATTCCAGTCCTGAGCTATCGAACAACTGAAGTCACAGGTCCCCAGAGCATCAATCGATGACAGGACAGTCTTCATGGAAAACATCCCCAGCCACCACACGAATCCAGGCAGACCACACGGGGCATCCATGCGACGAGATCTCCAACCAGAAGCAGGACTCCAGGACGGGTTAGACGCGTCCAGAGGGCGGAGGGGTCTGGATCACTGGCAACTCAGGAGCGAAACATGTATAGCTCGACAGAGAGACAGAGAGAGGGAAAGAAGAGAGAGAGGGAGAGAGAGAGAGCAGAAGAGGAGAGAACAGAAAATAAGGAGAGATGGCAGTTAGGTCTGGTCACAGTCAACATGTATAAGGTGAATGTATATTTAGTGCAAAGTGCAAGCAGGGACTCCGGCAGGACTAACTATAACAGCATAACTAAAAGGGAGAGCCAGAAGCAAACACAAACATGAGGGCTCCCTGAGATGTAAAGCAACCAATCACCTCACCGTCAACAAACCTGAGTGATCAATGAGAGTGGGGAGGACAGCATCTAAACATACCAGTTCACCAGAATACTCTACGTCCATGAGTCCCCCAGATCTGCTCCTTTACCTAAGGTTCATCTATTTACAAAAATGCTGCGCTAAATAAATAGGTTTTTAGCCTAGACTTAAACACTGAGACTGTGTCTGATTCCCGAACATTAATAGGAAGACTATTCCATAACTTTGGGGCTTTGTAAGAAAAAGCTCCGCCCCCTGCTGTAGTTTTAATAATACGTGGTACTGACAGGCAGCCTGCATTCTTTGATAGAAGTAGGCGTGGCGGATCGTAAGACACTAACAGTTCACTCAAATACTGTGGCGCGAGAACATTTAGTGCTTTAAATATCAGAAGTAGTATCTTAAAATCGATGCGAAATTTCACAGGGAGCCAATGCAGTGTAGATAAGATAGGGGTGATGTGCTCGTATTTTCTGGTTCTAGTGAGGACTCTCGCTGCTGCATTCTGTACTAACTGAAGCTTGTTTATACACCTAATTGAACAACCAGACAGTAAGGCGTTACAATAGTCCAACCTAGACGTGATAAAAGCATGAACTAGTTTTTCTGCATCATTTAGTGACAATATGTTTCTTATCTTGGCAATATTTCTAAGGTGAAAGAAAGCTATCCTGGTGATATTATCTACATGAGCTTCAAACGAAAGGCTGGAATCTATAATCACACCGAGGTCTTTTACTGTTGCACTTGATGGAACAGAAAGGCCATCTAAAGTTACAGTGTGATCAGAAAGCTTACTTCTAGCTACTTGTGGTCCTATGACCAGAACTTCTGTCTTATCAGGATTAAGCAGAAGAAAATTAATTAACATCCAATCTCTTATGTCCTGCACACACTGCTCGATTTTAGCAAACTGGGTTTTCTCATCTGGTTTTGCTGAGACATATAATTGTGTGTCATCAGCATAACAATGAAAACTAATACCATGTTTACGAATTATGTTGCCCAGAGGAAGCATGTAAAGGGAAAAAAGCAGTGGGCCTAAAACTGAGCCCTGTGGAACACCAAACTCCACTTCAGAACATGAGGAATGGTCACCATCTAAATCTACAAACTGATAACGATCAGTCAAATAGGATCTGAGCCACAAGAGGGCAGTTCCCTTAATTCCTACTACCTTTTTTAATCTGTGAAGGAGAATACTATGATCAATGGTGTCAAAAGCTGCACTGAGGTCCAGTAACACAAGTATAGTGACGCAACCCTGATCAGAGGCCCATAGGAGGTCGTTTACTACTTTAACAAGTGCTGTCTCTGTGCTGTGATGAGGCCTAAATCCTGACTGATACAGTTCATTTATGCTATTTCTGTGTAGATGTGAACATAGCTGCTGTGATACTACCTTTTCCAAAATCTTGGAGATAAAGGGAAGGTTTGATATCGGCCTGTAATTAGAAAGCAGACAGAGGTCAAGGTCAGGTTTCTTGATTAGCGGTTTAATAACGGCTAATTTAAAGGATTTGGGGACATACCCACTTCTGAGTGAACAGTTAATTACTTTCAACAGGGGTTCTATTATTGCTGGTACTATCTGTTTGAGAAAATGTGTCGGTACAGGATCTAATATACAGGTTGACGATTTTGAAGAAGAGATGAGTGAAATTAGTTCCCTCGCTTCAAGGGGAGTAAAGTGTTCTAAGTTCTGATGTGATGTGGTTAGATCATCTGAATTATTTAAATTGTCAGTGAGTGAGTGAGTGAATAAGTGAGTGAGTGAGTGAGTGAGTGAGTGAGTGAGTGAGTGAATAAGTGATTGAGTGAGTGAGTAAGTGAGTGAGTGAGTGAATAAGTGAGTGAGTGAGCAAGTGAGTGAATGAGCGAGTAAGTGAGTGAGTGAATAATTGAGTGAGTGAGTGAGTGAGTGAATAAGTGAGTGAGTGAGTGAGTAAATGAGTGAGTGAGTGAATAAGTGATTGAGTGAGTGAGTAAGTGAGTGAGTGAGTGAATAAGTGAGTGAGTGAGCAAGTGAGTGAATGAGCGAGTAAGTGAGTGAGTGAATAAGTGAGTGAGTGAGTGAATAAGTGAGTGAGTGAGTGAGTGAGTGAATAAGTGAGTGAGTGAATAAGTGAGTGAGTGAGTAAGTGAGTGAGTGAATAAGTGAGTGAGTGAGTAAGTGAGTGAATAAGTGAGTGAGTAAGTGAGTGAGTAAGTGAGTGAGTAACGCCTGTCACATCAGATCAGATATTAAGTCATATTTTGTGTGATTTGAGTTCTGCATATTTCCAGATTCCTGGTTCAATAAGCTTCATTTTAATACAAGTTTATTTCTGTATCAGTACCTGAGATATGAGTTTGTTTACAAGGAGGACTTGGACTTTTAGGAATTAAGTATTAGGATTATTTAAATGAGGATTCTGTGATGTAGTAAGGAGAAGGGAATCCTTTACCCTCATTTTGACATCAGGATTTACATGTTAGTCCTAAAAATAACTTAAATAATAAAATAATAAACAATGCATGCTTTTTTTTTGACAATCGGAGTAACCAGCTTGCATAGTGTTCGTTAAATTGCTTTATTACAATGTTTAGGATTAAAACCTTCTCACTATTGCTGAATAATCAGGATGGTAAGGTATTTATTATCCGATTTATGGTTTTTATTAACCGATTTTAGATGTTAGATGTACGGCCCCTATAGGCCACAGTGCAGACCTAACCTGTGTGAGTCTTTTTGTTTATTTTCATTTTTTTTTTAAACTTGGTGTTTTTTCCCTCAACATGGCAACGCATTATTCCACATGGACAATTAATTTACATGTTTATTAGACAAGATAAGCCTCAAGAAGCTCTTGACTATTTGTACAACTGAAAACTGTAGCCTTGTTTATTCGGACACCATTCTGGTATTAATAACTATAATTACCTCAAAAATTACAATTCATGACCCACAGGAATTTTCCATTTAATTTCAAAATGTTTCCTGTTCGTGCTCACGCCCCCGGAGAGTTCACAATGAGCTCCGCTATAATTAAAGGCGCAGCCAATCGAGTAGCCTTGTGTCTTGTGAAATTCAGGTATGTTAAAAACAAGTATTTATTTAATAAGTTTTACCCTTAGTTGTGACTATAATAATAATAATAATAATAATAATAATAATAATAATAATAATAATAATAATAATTATTATTATTATTATTATTATTATTATTATACAATAAAACTAGCCTTGGTGTTTTACCTTATATTATTGATAGTATTTTCAATTTATTAAAAATGTATTATATTCTCCATTTTATTTCTTATCCTTCTCAATTCCCTAAAGCATTCTACTAAGACCTGTCACAGCTGTAAAAATACTTTTTCTAGGATTCTACAGACTATTACTATTTTCTTCAGTTGTAGTTTTCAGTTTCTACTGTATGTTACACTAAACAATGGATCCGTAAGGGTTCTTCATGCGTCACTGCTTGATGATTAAAGGGCTCAGGTTCATTAAAGGGAACGAGAACTCCAAGCAGAACGCTTTTAAGAAGAATCATACTACCCTGATAGACATTGAGACACTTCCTTTTCATGGATTGAAATGGATTGAAATCGACTATGTATTACAACATCTGCTTATTTGAAGAAGTTGGGTTCAGGCTTCTTATTTGAAGAAGTTGGGTTCAGGCTCTAGTTCATCAACTTCACATCCCGAACCCTAACAATATAAATTCTACACTGATTCTCCTCAGCTTTCTGTACAACTCCTTTAGCTGTTCTCCCACCGGGGCGGCCGGGTCGCCACGTAGCAGCCGGTGTGCGAATGTTCGTATACTCACCAAATTGCCAATTCCGTTTTGGTGGATTTACTCATATCCTGCCAGATGGGATGAACAGCCATTGGCTGAAGAACTGAAGAACATGAACACGGTCAAGTCAAAACCCAGAACTCAATTAGCCTAACTGCGAAGTCTTTGGGCTGGAGGAAACCATGAAGAATGGGGAGAACATTCACACAGACCAGATGGTGATATATCCGTCATTTTAGTGCCAGTTTCTTGCAGGGTTGCGAGCGAGCTTGACGTGGTGTCTGAGTGGTTGAGGGTGAAGGACCTTTCTCAAGGGCTCAACAGTGACAGATTAGAGGGCTTGAATTGGTGACCTTTTCGTCATCAGTCCAACACCTTAACCACCAAGCTACCCCTGACCTGCTGGTACTTTTCATCTGTTGTAAAAGCTGGAACAGAAAAGATTTTTCGTTTGATTTTTTCCCCCCTTTTTAAAATCGAATATGAGCAAGAGGGTGTCTAGAAGCTTTCTCAGGAGACACCAGACATCATTCCAAATCAATACTGTTATGTAGTTCTTCAGTTCCAGTTCTTTTTCCTTCGCTCTGACCTTTCGCTTTTTACCTTCCTGGTGTTTACTTAGATGTACAATGATTTCCTTTGCACCGAGGTGCTTTTATGGAAGTTTATCTTTTTTTTTTTTCCCCTCTCATTTTTGTGGGTCATTTGGCCTTCTACTTTGCACGGTTCAGTGGAAGCTTAGACGACAACGTGTTAAGCTGCCACTTGGGTACAAACCCTCCGAAGCCCACGTCAAGCTAAAAGCAAACTTGGTACTACTTTTCAAAGGTCTGAGTAAAGAGCAATATTCAACACAAGAGCTTTTAAGTGGGTTTTCAAAGAGAGAGGTCAGTGTGCAATTTTGCCTGCGAGTGCAAGAAAGGTGTGCGGCGGCCCAGGTCCAAATGAAAAAGACGAAAATGTACATTGGGAAAAAAAACAAAAACATTTTATTATTGTTTGTTTAGCAACATAATAGTATACGTATTGAGTCTTCTTTTACCCTCTGTTCCTTTAGTATTACAAAAATAAAATAGTTAAATTGCCTTGTTTGTTTTCATTGTTTTCAGTATCCATACTGGTATCATGCATCTCTCCAGTGACCATGATACCAGTATGGATACTGAAATGACCATCACACCTATATGCAGTTCTTCTTCAACCTGTTGCACCAAATTGGAAGCTCACCCAACCTGACAATGTCTCCAGGTTTCTGTAGTACTACCGTGTCCCTTCACTGGAACTTAGAGACCCAAACTGTTATCCAGCAGGACAATGCTCCTGTGAGATCCACTGAGCCAGCTACATGAAGACACGGTGTGCTAGAAGAGTGTGTTGGAGTGGAAGAACTCGAGTGTCCTGCACAGAGCCCCGACCGAACTCAACCCCGCTGATTCAACCTTTGTGATGAATTGGAACTGGAGCGTCCTCGCCATCCCAGCATCGCCACCTGAGCCCACTAATGCTCTTGTATCTGTATGAACACAAATCCACACGGCCACGCCCCAACATCTAGTGGAAAACCTTTCCAGGGGACAAAACTAGAGCGACTTAGGAAGAAAAAAAAAAGTTATTTTCATAATTCTTTTCATAAATGCATTCCAAATATTCACTAATGTCATCTTTTATGACCGTCTGTACTTACAGTATGTAAATTCTTATAACCACTCTGATAAGCTCTGAATGACCGTCACATCCTTGATCCACCATAACCTACCATCACATCTCTGTTAGAACTCCTGCTGTAAGAAAACTCTTTTTAATTAGCGATTTCACCTCATCTTTTTATCAAAGAGCAATCTAAGCTGTATTAGAGTATACATTTATTTATTTTGAATACAGTGTTTTTAACTGATTTAAACTTATCCTGTAAAAAGGATTGTGTTTCCTTGGTAACAAGACAATCATGTTCAATACATTGTCAATACAATCATGACAATCATGTTCAATACAATACATTAATTAAAAACTCTGGCGAGAAACAAATGACATATTTCACCACAGCAGGTGCGTTTTTCCCCCTGTTTAATTTTTCTAAACTGTATTTATTGACTTGTTTTTTTGCTACCTGATGTTCCGCTCTGCTCAGGTGAGGTTTCGTGTTATCCGCATTTTCCCTGACTTATTATTAGACTCGTTAGGGAGATGGGTGTTTAAATGATTTCCCTCCAGCTGTACACACGTTCGGTTTCTCCTGCCTTCTGTATTATTTGAAAAAGAATTAAGGTCGGTTCCGTTGCATCACCTCGACAGAATCAAATCACAATCATAAATACTCAGATGTCTTTCTGTGATTGAGAAACTGCAGTGAACTTTCACAAGTTCAGTCAAGTTGATTTTCTTACACGGAACAGTAGTGAGAATGATGCGCTTGTGGTGGTGCGTTATGGTTTCTATAGCAACGGCTCATTTACCGTGACCCATACAGCGCACGATCGACTTTATAGGGAGATTATAGAGAAATTATTTGATGTTTGGCAGATTTAAAGTTAAGTAAAGTTTATGTTTCTTGGTAACATAATAATCTGCATTTTAAACTAATGAAGGCTGTTTAAAGCTGCTGTAACGCCTGTGTTTAACTGCTCCATTACAGCTCTTACATTGGCCCTGGTTTGGGAAGATTACATCTAATCTTAAGGAGGAAATTTGCATTCAAGCACATGGCGGACCATGAAATTTGAAGTTCAAATTCGGGCCAATGGTTTGCACACCAGTAGTTTGCGATTCTCTGTATTTCCTGGTTTTAGCACCAGCGATCGCTCTTTGTGTGGTTTCGTGGTGGCTCTGCGTGAGACTTTTTATTGTCTCAGGTGGTGAAGCTGCCCCTTTCATTCTTCTCGGCTTGTGTTGAATGAACTGCACGTCTGAGATCTCCCCAGTGACGTGTCCGAATGATATCGAGGTTAAGAAACTGTGATGGCTGTTGTAGCCGCTGAAGGCTCGCATTGTCCTTGTGTTTTGGATCACTGTTATGTCCATCCCATGCACAGTTCCCAGGCTGATTAGCCTCAAATTCTTTTTTGCTAATATGCTATATCCATCTCACCATTAGTATCTGATTAGTTTCCATGCACCCAATCACACATGCAGCTCACACACACACCCAGTACATCAGAGATCCACTTCCACGTGGTGTGTTAAGGCTCTGAGTTCCTGACCAGAACGTTGGAGCTCCACCAAGCTGCTTCTCTCGGGTCCTCAAATGGAGACTTTCAACCCCGTCTGCTCCATGGGTGGTGTATGAGGGGTGACCCCGTGTTCTGACCCCGCCTGCTAACAAAACTGAGATATGTGAAGAATAAAGAATTTAAATGTTCAGGAATGTGATGAATAAAGGCTTAACTTAACTCTCATATTCTGGCATATGCTTTGATTGTTTTCCTCTTTAAATTCAGTATGTACATACATTCATCAGGTATTATTACACTCCATATATTTATGTATTCATAAGCTTTGTGCAACATTGTGTAGATACTGTAATTCACTTACTGTGGCTTTCATGTTTTGAAAGTTTCAAGCTTTCATGTTTACTTTGCTGGCTTTTCTGAATGAGAGAGAGAGAGAGAGAGAGAGAGAGAGAGAGAGAGAGAGAGATGGTAGAGCCGTGGGCCATTTCGCTCAGCTGCCGTGGTCATTATTACTAACCTGTATGATTATATATATATATATATATATATAAATCTATTTATCAGAGATACTCCACAGACATGATAACCATGCACAGGTGATATCTGTCTCGGTTTCCCTGAGATGGAACACCGCGCAGTGTAAAATCTTGTGTATAAATCAGTCTGGTCTGCGATTCCTGGCGTATGGGGATAAAGATTATAACTGGCTCCTGGCATTCAGAGTGAAAACCCGAGGCTGAACCTGAAGCCACAGCGACGTGACGCCGGTCTGGGCAAATCAAATTACACAAGAACAGACAGTTTAAAAACAAAATATTGTACTACAGTGGCGGCCGGTCGATACGGGGCGCCGGGGCGTCGCCCCCCTTAAACTTCGGCAGAGAAGAATGCTACTTTAACAAGTAATTATTTAACATAATAATTATTTATTTTAATAATGAAATAAAGTCATTTAGTCACAATATTCCGCTGTATTTCTTAATATAATTCATTTGCAATAAAAAAAACCTCTAAACTGTATTACGTTGATTTGTGTTGGTGTACGCGGGGCGCCGGACAAACGAGTGTCTATGTAGTCACGTACGTTTTTGAAAAGCATCTGACCTGAGGCTGAGCTCTGATTGGATTTTGTCAAATCATCCTTGGGGCGGAGCTCTGTGCGCCCTGACCCCTCCCACTTTTGTTCTTAACGAATCAATATTGTTTTTAAATATTTGGGCTCATGTGATTGGACCATTCTCAACGAGTCTTTTCCAGGACTTCTTATGGCAAGCGGAGCTGCTGACTGGATGTGATGTGAGTCAGGACTTTATTTTATACTACATGATAAAACTTTTAAAAATATTATTGATTCAATGTTGGGTGAAAAAACTGTTGTCCTCCAAAATGTAATGACACGAGATGAGTACTCGTGTCCATCAATCTGATCTACAGTATGCTGGAGAAACTCCCAGGTGAGAAGACAATTCTTAACATCAATGACAAAAAAAAACAGCCTTCACCAAAGAGTCTGTATCAATAGCGTTGCCTCCAACAATGGGAAAGGTCTGTCAGGTCCCTCTTGTCTCATCCCCAAGGAACACAACATGGAACAATGCTCCAGTCATCTCCATATTTTGCAGACATCATCCTCATCATGTTGGTCCACCTGTGGATTATACAGCATCACTTAGTGTTGCAATATAACTAACATTTACGTTCAGCATTTTTGTTAAGGACGTACAGCTACATATACATTTAACGCAAAACATCTTTTCTCTTGTCAATACACAAAAATACATAACGTGAACATGAATTTAGTGTATATTTCTGACACTAATTTACCTCACTATTTAACATGTGAGGGATAACAGGATACGGCGCTCCATCTTTTCAAATTCTCAACAAACACTAGATGAATATGCTATTTAATGGTGAATTTACAACTTATAATAAATATTTCATAAGTTTAAAGAAAAAGCTTGTTTTAAGGCTACGACTTATCCATGACGCTTTCTCGTTTTCTGAATAACAAAACAGAATGGGAAAACAATATTAATTCCACACAATATTAATATAAAAAAATACATTTTAAACAATAAAATATGCTTGCTCCTACCACAAGTTACTAAAAAAAAAGTAAAAATTCACATTAACTTACCATAAAATACTGAGTGCTCTGAGCATGATCCAGTCAGAAGTGAAGAATCCAGAAAGTTCTCCAAAGAATAAATCAACTGCTGGGTCAAAATAACATTTTTTTTTAACAGACAGAAACAGAAGACATATTAAGACTATCATTAAACATATCCCAATAGCTTCTTCTGACACCTATTAAATATTATAAAATATGCCAACAGACTTTCCACACACACAGCTTTAGCGAAGATTACTAGTAATTTACCTAAAATTACATTTAAGATTACATTTAGTATTTTTTTTTGTGTGTGTGCTACAAACGCACTTTTATCATAATATAACTATAACTCCCCTCACCCCCATATCAAAGTGCGACTAAAAAGGCGGAAAAGCGAATAAACATGAAAATGAGCTCCTACCACAATTACAACATTTAAAATTTAGGTAAAATTTTATATAAACTTACCATAAAATCCTGCCAGCTTTAAGTGGCCTCGTGCCCCTCGCTTCAGAAGTGAAGAATCCAGAAAGTTCCTCAGGCCGTGTGTCAATTCCAAAAACGCAAAGAGCGAACTTGACTTGGAAGTGCACACTCGAGTGTTTGAGGACTCCGGGTATAGTGCAAATAGAACGCAGCGTACAGGATGCTTCTCACAGCCGCGATATATTATACCATAACCGTATTATACCAAAGATTACCTGTTAGAAATACCCAAAATGAAATAAATCCGCTGTTTTAACCACTTTAGAGACACAACACAGCCAGCGGTCGTTTTCAGAAGTTTCTGCCAATATGAGGTTATGTTGGGAGGCTACATGAGCGCGGAGCACCGTAGGATTGACTGGAGCTCAAATCTCCGAAATCGTTCAGACATTTTTTTAAATAGACGCTATCTTTAATAACCGATGTAGGTTTTGAGCTGTACACACATACATTCTCGCTTAAACAACTCTTGAAACTACACTTTGTGACACAATATTTCAAACATTTTGCAGGCTGTCGTTTGGAGAAATAAAGAATAAACCAGTTGTTGGTCAAAATAACCCAACCAGGTGTTCATTTGTAAATGACCCACTACATCTCATTTGACCCAGCATTACCCAACCCAACAATGTGTTTAAAGTCCCCGAAATAACCCAGAATTTTGACCCAGCATGAAGAACCCGACAATGTGTTTACAGAAACAACCCAGCATTTTTTAGAGTGTAGCAGTAATGACGCGCAATCACCTGATAAATGCCTATTTACAGGCGAGCATTAAAGGTTTAATTTTAATTTTCCTCCAAAATTTTTTGCACCAGCCGCCACTGTTGTAGTAATTAAAAAAAGCTTCTTTTTACTTAATTATTTAATCAGCTATTAAAAAGAATGAAAATAAAGCTGTACTATCAGTGCTTTTCTCTTGAGGTTTTCCTGGTTACTGTCACCGCAGCTTCTCATCAGGGACAATATGATCGTTATTATTTATATACTGTATATTTCCTCACACATTTCAAACTCATTTCTGTTTTTTAAAATGAATTTTGTGAATCCGCTTTGTGATGATGACCGTTGTTAAACACACAATATAAATAAAACTGAAGAATTAGCGAAATCACAACTTTTCCTGTTCTCTCCATTTCTCCAAATCTTCACGTGAGCGTGTCACTTACTTTCACGAACTTAACACTGTAATTATGATAAAGTTGATTTCAAATATTCCTGATTTATCGGTAAACTATTTTTACGTGAGCTGTAAATAAAAAAGCAAAGCAAACCTGTTGTACTTTTTTTTAAATACCAAAAGATCAGACAACGTTTGTGTTTATCTTCACATTCTGCATTCTGATTGTTCAACAGGTGTTGATTTATTCTCTACAACAGCAGCTTTATGTCAGTAGTGCAGCTTTATATTAATACGATGCTTCTGATACGCTGATCGTTTCTCTAATAGTGGTTCATTTGTGATGTGTTCTTTTTTTCTTTCTTTTTTGTGGTGTTTTCCTTTCTTTTTTCCCTTTCTCCATTCTGCCTTTTTCTTTCTTTTCTTCTTCCTTGATGTAGCAGCCTTACGTAGATTCCAGTTCGTAAGCGACTGTGGGGAGGCGGCCCATTTACCCCACATCAATTCAACTGATTTGACAAGAGTCCAAATGAATTTTAAATTAATTGGATTAAAAAAATCAGTCAAATGAATTATTTTTTTTATATGAAAATAAAACAAGCCCAACACATCATGCGAACCAAAGAATAATTCAAGAAAACAAAAACAAAACAAAACAAAACAAAGAAATCCCTTATCACATTTCACTTTTGCCCATTCCTTTCTTTCCTTTTCAATATTTTCTGTAAGGTCCAGTAGATGTTTAAGTAACACATATGTACGGAGTCTCCAGTGTCAGCGGTTTGTAACAGTCAGAAGTAACTTTGCAGTAAATGTGAGTTTCCCCACAACTTCAAGACAAAGACAAAAAAAAAGTTGCAAGAGAGAGAGAGAGAGAGAGAGGGAGAGGAAAAAGATGTTGGTGAAGGAATAACTGGTTTCAACATAATACTACAACATAAAACTAACTTGTTTTTCAAACGTTCTGTAACATCATATATTAATATTTACTGCTGTGCAAATACCTTGAACCCCCCCCCCCAAGGTATTTTTTTAGGCTGCAAAGTGCCTAAAGATAAAGTGTTTTTATCTTTTCTACCTCAGCGGCGACCTCATTTCCCCTCTCGTCTGTTCCAACCGCTCAGCATTCAGCATCAGCAGTGAACTAATCACCTCCTGATCATCTCTCATCATCTGCACCTGTTTCTCACTGGCTCAGGACTTCAGTTTTATGTTTTATGTTTTATGTTCTTATGCACTCTAAGGTGCTCAGGAACTTGCTACTCTTGCACCACAGAGAGCATCCTGACGGGAAACATCTCAACCCGGTACGGGAACAGCACCATGCGGGACAGTCGAGCCCTACAGAGGGTGGTCCGATCAGCTGAACGTATCATCTGTACCAAGCTCCCTGACCTTCAGACGATCCACAACAAGCAGTTCTGGACCAAGGCCAGGAAGATAGTGAAAGACCTCAGTCACCCCAGCAATGGACTGTTCTCTCTGTTGCGGTCAGGAAAGCGATTCCGCTCACTGAAGGCCGACACAGAGAGACTGAGGAGGAGCTTCTTCCCGCAGGCTATACGAGCTCTCAACCACAACACCACATAGGACCTAACACTCACACACTTGCACATTTTGCACACCTCAGGACTGCAAACTTTTTAACTTTTACTTTTTACCAGGACGCACAATCCGTTTACACATGGAACATTTGCACACTTGCACATTTTGCACGCTGTGAACTTGAACTTCACTACATTCTGGGCTGCACTACATCACATTTCCATTACATTTCATTTACTATATATATATATATATCCTCTATTTTTATTAGATATTCTTTAACTTCTTTATATTTATCTTATTCAAATACTTTATTTCATTTTTATTCTTATTCTGTATGTTATGTAAACAAGTGTTTCTTTATTTTAAATCTCTTATTTCTTTTTTATTGTAATATTGTAGGTCAATAGCAGTCGTATAAGCATTTCACTTCATATCATACTGTGTATGACTGTGTATGTGACGAATAAAATTTGAATGAGTCATTGGTCACTGTGGAGCTTAAACAAACAAACAAACAAACAACAAACATGCCTCTGAAACTGCTCAGGTACAGGGACTGGACTGAAAATGAGCGCGAAGAACTTGAGGAGATTCTATTCTATTTCTCAAGAACGCATTAAAAATACAAACGAGTCTGTCCCTTTGGAAGCAAAATATAAAGAAATGGGGGGGATCAAGACTTTTGCACAGGACTGTAAAGGAATAAAATGTCTCATTCTTAAATAAATACAAATTTTGAACAATGTTTTGGTACTTTACACTTTAATACTGTGAGCTGATCTTCATTTCGTCGCTCCGCAGGTCAATAAGCGTCTTGGGTCATTTCGGAAAACGTCTTTATTCCTTGTGAGAAGATTTCAGCTGATGATGAGTCCAAGTCTGCACCACGTTCTCATCTCATCCTCATCATCATCATCAGAGGTGAACCCGTGACTGTGTAGAATTCCTTCGTGCGGACCGAGAATAAGGTGGTCACATGGTGTCAGATCAGGGCTGTAAGGTGGCAACCATAGCTGTCGCACTGCCTCGGCCTCTACAGGCACCGCATGGGGATGTGCTTTAATCCAAAAGAATAGATTTTTTTTTTTTTGCCATTAGTGTGGTTTAAGAGGAATAAAACACTTTAGGATGTGCTGTTATACAAAAACAATTCATTTCAGGGTGGAAACTGTAGCTCACACTCAGAGCCTCAACACACCACACTGTTGCTGATTATGTTACTGCAACAAAACAACACACTTATTACTTACTGTACATCAGCCTGGATAATTAGGAAAATATGTTTACATTTTAAAACGTTAAAGCATCTTCAACTGGTAAAATATTATTATTATTATTATTATTATTATTTGTGTTTTATGTGTTGCTGTCCCTTCAGTTTTCAAGGCATCTATTTGTATTGACTCCGCCCACTGTTTTCTTGTTAATTTCCCTTTCAGCTGTTGTGAAGCATGACGTGTGAATTAACCCAACTCGGCTGACCTTCACTTTTTTATTTTTTTATTTTTATTAATTAATTTTTTTTTGCAAGTTGTTCTCACTGGAACTGAGAGCAGAACAAACTCGACAAGGAAAGTAAAATAACCCGGCTCGACCTCATCGGCCCTGGCGAGTGTGTGATCATGTGTGTGTGATAGGAAATTAGTGACAACATGATAGACGCAGTGAGGAACCTGAAAGAGACGTGTCTAGGCGGTAGAATGAACTTGATAAATGCACATTTTGACCACGTTTCTGTCGCATTCCTTGACAGTGGAGCTTCGAGCTCGTCGTCAGCGTGACGGGGCCCAACGCGGGCGTGGCTGCTTCAACATGAACCGAAGTTGAATATCTTTGAAATAATAAGCGAAACTCATCTCTCATGGAAGACGACTTATTATGCTTATTAGATTTATGGACTGTCAAAGATTTTTTTTTGTTTTGTTTAAAAGAGAAGGGGATGAATCAGAGCGAAATGTAGAAATAATGATCTGCCTGACATTTTCTCTGGGTGACTCTTGGCCTCAGTGTAATCACATGACATTTGCCTTAATAAGAGAAAAAGCCTGAAAAGCAATGACTTATCTGTCAAATCGAATTTCTTTTGTTTCTTGCTTTTCCTTTTGAGGGTTCACAAACTATCTCTCAGCGTCTGTGAAGAAACGTGACTAACCCGCCGTCCACGTGCACACAGACTGACCCGCTTTTCTCTTTAAAGCTGCTTTTTTTCCCCCCCCCTCCATCTCTACTCTGTTGGAGTGGTTGCCATGGAAACGTATTTAGTGAACGGTTATGAAGTGAACCCTTAAATGAGATTTGACTTATTTGGAGCTGACCTTTTTTTTTTTCTTCTTTCTTTAACTCTGTTAACAATAGCGCGATGTGTTTATTATTGCTCACCTTTTATAGACATTTGAAGAGCGTGAAGGTCAAAGAGTCTTATTTAATCAACTTGGATAAGGATTCTTAACAAAGCTAAGTGTGTTAACAAGAGCTGAAGAAAAGTGAAGGATTCCTCAGCTTGTCCTTAATACACTCTTCACTTTACTACCTTTATTACTCGTCCATTTACTTGTCATTTTGCTGTGTTCATCACTTAACTTGACACTTTAATTGTCCCTTTAAAAAAAAGTTTTGTATTCGTTTAATTTTTTTATTTATTCTACTTTGATCTTTCCGATGTGTTAACAGTTGAGACACCGGATGCTTTGCATGCACAGATCATTCATATTTTTTTTTAAAAGAGCATTTATTTAGCATTTATGGAAGGAGTCTCCAGTGTCAGGAAAACTAAAAGCCTTAATGTAAAATTCACAACATAACAAAAGCTCCAAAAACTCAAGCTGTGACACATCATTTTGTAAATTAATTTGAAAGAAATAATTACCAATAAGTTGTAGTTGCAGAGAAGAAATAATATGCTTGGAAGAATAAAAAAATAATACATTTTCTTGGATTGACCAGTAACTCCGCCTTTGTTGATTATTTTCCTATGACAGAACCACACGCGGTTTCTACACTTTAACCCAAATCATGTTGATTAAACGAGACTCTTTAAACTCTATAATAATAAGTTAATAATGTATTAAGCAACATATCAGAAAGACCAAAATAGAATAAATAAATAAATAAAAATTAAACGGATAAAATCTTGGCATGTCGTTCGCTAATAAATAAGAAATCAAACAGTGCAGGACGTGCTGTTAGAGGTCAAAGGCGTCTCGGCTTCATCAGCATCATCTAGTTGATCATTTTCCTAAACCAGCCTGACACGCGCTGGGTTATTTCTTCCATCTGAAGAGCAGGAGTGGAAGATAAAATCAGACTGCAACGATGTACAGAAGAACAGGAACTAAAAGTAAAACAAAGCTTTATTTCACATCTGATAGAACTCTGCACTGTACATCTGAGATATAAAAAAGAACTACATGTATGAAAATAGCACATGAAATAGAAATGGGTTTTAAGAGAGGCCCAAAAAGTCACACAGCTCACACCCCATGTGTTTATCAGTCTGAATCACGAGCTCATGAACGGCACAGCACATCGCCGAGAGGAACGGACTTCAACACTGCACTCACAATCCGAAAACACAGAGAAAATACACACCGAGTCCTCGTTAACACAAAGCTGTATACTGTATGTGTGTTAATGTGAACCATATGTAGGAAACATGTTTGTTGAAATAATTAGAACAGGTTTCCTGTTTCATTAACATCACTGAGAAAATATAACGATGGCACGTCATGTCAATAACTTCACGGCAGGTTTTATGCGGTTAGTACAGAAGCCCTGAACCACACACACACACACACACACACACAAACACACAAACCTAAGTGGCATATTATTTCTTACAGTGAGCTGGAGCGCTGACGCTGGCCGTTGCCATGACAACTGAAGCTGCAACAGATAAACCTGTAATTCGGGATTCAACATAACATGGAGCTTCGCTTCACTTTATTTTGCCATTTTATTTGTCACTTTATTTACTTGTTGATTTAGACTTCATGTCTATTGTTACCTCACTTCAGTTTACATCCCCTCTTTACTCGTCATGTTGCGTGTCACGTTTATCAATGATTTACTCGCCGCTCAAATCTCCTTCGCATTTTTTTTTTTACATTTTCACTTGAGTTATTTTTTTAATTGTCTTTTTTTCATTGAAAATCAGGTCACTGTAACTTTATAACCAGCAGAATAACATTATGCTATTTCCTCTTGAGTGTCGTACAGTATGGGCCAAAATATACAGTACTGAAATGAATATTCAATTTAAAAATACATCCCCATGGGAACAACAACTGCACAACACAACTTGTTGAAAAAAAAAAAAAAAATCACTACAGGGAACGGAAATGCATATATGAGTTACTATGTATTTTGGCACGTACTGTATTTTCTTTCTTTAAAGTGACCTTTATTTCCATCCATTTTTCCAACCTCTGTAGTTCAACAAGGGACTATGGAGGCCAATTGTGATTACCTTTGTATTTATTCCCATTTTATATATATATATATATATATATATATATATATATATATATATATATATATATATATATATATATATATATATATATATATATAACAATTTTGAGCAAATCCCACCGGAACAAATAAAACTGTTTCTAATTATCTTAACAACTTTTCATTATAAACCATATCTAAACTCTTACTTTCCTCTTTCAAGTAATAATTTCATTATCTTAACATAATATCTCTTTATGTTCATTGAATATCCCATTACTTCCAGATTATTTTGACATTTTATTATTTTGACATAATAACTCATAATTTGTTGTAATAACTGCACTGTTTAACATTTCACCTTCCACAAAAAAATTTTTTTTTTAGCTAATTTGTTGAATATGCATTTATAAATCTCACTCCATATGGTGTTTTACAGCCATTTGCCATTAAGCCAGATGCAACTTCATCAGAATTTAGTTGTTCAGAATTTAATAATTAAAAATAAAATCAGATCATTTACACCAAATTCTGTTAGGAGATGGAATAATTGTAGAAATAACAAGCTATAATGTCAAATTAACCACAATTTATGTTGAAATAAACTATTATTATTATTATTATTATTATTATTATTATTATTATTATTATTATTAATCTAGGTTGGAATTATGCAATAATGAGATATTGGAATTATTTTCCATTCATGTCAAAATAATAGCATAAAACCAAGTTGTTCAGTAGACAATCAAAAGATTGAAACATTACCTAAAATCCTAATATAATGACAGAATATGCTCACATATCAAGTCAAAACAATAATACAACGTTTCAATAACATTGAAAAATGTTGAAAAATAATATCTTCGGATAATCAGTTATCAAGTTGAAATAGAGAAATATTAATATAAATCAATTACTTTACAAAAGAGCAAGGGACACATTCAGTTCAGGGCTTCTGTACGTTGTAGAAGTGATACTGCACACAGATTTATTAAGCGGAAAAAGAAAGAGATTGAGATATAAAAGTTATTACATCCTCCCGCTGTATCTGTGAACAGTGCTGTCGTTGTTGAATCAGGATTCATCAGCATGGCTTCTTTGGCATTTTGACTGAACTGTGAACGCTTCTTTCAGGTTTTTGTGGTTTTATTTTTAGTACCTAAAAAGATGTCGAACATAAAATGCCCAGCTGATCAATTTTCATATTTTATATGAAGAATGAATAACGTGGTCTAAAAATTATGCAAGTGTGAGAATTCAGGTAAACAAAACAAAAATGATAAATAAATAGAAACTGAAGAAATTAAAGAAAGTACTGCAAGGACTTTGTGTCAAAATCACCTATATTGGGACTTCACAACACATCCATAAGTGAGGCTAATGTCAATGTGTGTAATGTGTAAAAGTTAGTGCTCCTCTTTAAATTAAAATTTTTGTGTAAAAACATAATTGTAGCGAGTCACAGTATTGGGCAAATACAACCTCGGACAAACAACAGCAACTTTTTTTCATTGTGACATTATTTATGAAAAAAGAAATTAAGCCAAAAAAAGCAATGATCCGAGAGAAGCAATTGTTGCCCACATTAATTGGAAAGGGTTATAAAACCATTTCCAAACATTTTAGAGTTCTACAATGAGAAAGATTACCCAAGTAGAAAGCATTCAAGAGCCAGGAGTGGGAACCCTACAGGCCTCAGTGAGCATGTAAAACATAAAAAAAAACAAAAACATGATGGCACAACTAGAAAAAGACTGAACAAGTACGGTTTGTTTGGAAGGGTTGCCAGGAGAAACAAAAAAAGTTGGAAAAAAAAAGTGGAAGCATGATTCAGGTTCACAAAACTGCATCTGAACAAACCACACGACTCCTGGAACAATATCCTATTGGGGGGTTTTGGGCTTGGTTTTGCTGCCACAGGACCTGGGCAGCTTGCAGTCATTGAGTTCACTTCTGTATTCTAGAGACAAATGTGAGAGTGTCTGTCTGACAGTTAAAGCTTGGCCGAGATTTGGTCGTGCAACAAGACAATGATCTGAAGCAGAGCAATAAATCTACATCAGAAAGGCTGAAAACAAAAGTATCAAGGCTTTGGAAAGGCGGAGTCAAGGTCCAGACCTCAACCCAACTGAAATGCTGTGGAGGGACCTTAAGAGAGCTGTGCATAAATGAAGGCCCCAAAACCTCAAGAATTTAAACTTTTTTTTTTTTAAAAGAAGAATGGAACAAAACAATGACTTCTAGTTACTTCTAGTTATTGCTACTAAAGGTGGTTCCACAAGTTATTGAATCATGGGGCTACTTTGTATTGCCATATACAATAATAAATAAATAAATAAATAAGTCTCCAGTGTCTAGAACAGTCAGAGGCTAAAGTTAAAGCTTTAACTTTTAATTTTTTTACTTTTAAAGGCTTTATTCTATTGTAAATGACAAGCGGTGTTTTTGTCTGAATAAATTTATGGGAGAGAAAACAAAGAGGCTGGTAATGGAATGATTGTTTATAGCTGCTGTAGAGTAAGTGAGAACAGGAACTTGTTTCATGGACGTCCCAAAGCTCACTAGAGTGGAATATAAAATGCTTCAGGGTGAATTCAGGGCGATAGTGTTCTACACTATATTTAAGATCATTAGTTTTACTAGTTTCTTTACCAAGACTTTATAATATACTGTACTGTAGGAAATGCTGTACAAAAGTCTTGACCCCCTCCCCCCGAATTCTTCATATTAAAATTTTATAATATGATGTAGAAAACAAAAACAAAATGCTTTACTGCGACAGGCTACAAAGTGCCTAAAGATACAAGTTTAAAACTGGTTATTTATGTAACATCCTCAGCAGCGACCTCATTTCCCCTCTCGTCTGTTCCAGCCCCTCAGCGTTCAGCATCAGCAGTGAACTAATCACCTCCTGATCATCTCTCATCATCTGCACCTGTTTCTCACTGGATCAGGACTGAAGTTAGATGCTATTTTTAATGCTTGAATGATTCACACAGTAGATCACACAGAAAACATTCCTCTGAAACTGCTCAGGCACAGGTGGACTGAACATGAGAGACAAGAGAGACATGAGAGACAAGCAAGTCCTTCAGGAAGCCTGGAAATCTATTCTCAGGACTACATTAAATTAGACGAAGGCCCAGCTCTTTGGAAGCAAAATATGAAGAACTGAGTGTGAAGACTTTTGCACTGTATACACTGTATATCGATATACAAAATATGCGCATATGTCATGCTTATGGATGTGCTCTGAAGGCCCAATGTTTCTACCTTTGCTTACGATTGCACATTTTTCAATATCCAGCTAAAAGTTTTACTGATTTCAAACTGATTTCTACTCACACACTAAAATGAGACTTTGCTCAATTCTCAGGAGTGAAAGATTACCGTACAGTACTTTGTCTGCAGGGGGTTGATGATAA
Source organism: Clarias fuscus (assembly GCA_030347435.1). NCBI lineage: Eukaryota > Metazoa > Chordata > Actinopteri > Siluriformes > Clariidae > Clarias > Clarias fuscus. The sequence continues at coordinate 2,370,432 of CM059206.1, read as the reverse complement.
AATGCAGTTCGCTTTTCTCTTCTGTCCATTATTTCCCCGGGTTTGATTGATGGTCTGATTCTAAGGCCCAGTTATAAACAGCACGATTAGATTGAGGTTCTACCCACGCACTACATATGGCTTTAATTCACTTACCGAACCTTTTCCGGCATCGTGGGTGCGTTAACGAATTCTCAACAGGAGCGAGAAACGCCGTCAAGCTGCGGGGCTAGCACCACCAATAAGGAACAGCTCATGATTATTAATTGGTATGCGGAAAAAAAAGAAGCAATAACGACCGCATTGATGACGCTAGCCAAAACACTAAAATACATCTCTAAATAATGGCTCGACACGATCACGACGAAAACGAAAAGTCACGATACGGGCATGAGACGCAAAAGGAGATTCAGTTTGTCTGCATTTCACCACACGTTTCTGATGAAGTCAACACATCAACAACAGAGCACGGGACAAACCCAACCTCAAGAAGAAAATCTCATAGTAGATGCAGGAAATCGAATTATGATGTAAGACTGTAAAAAACAATCAAACAAACAAACCAACCAAACAAAACAAAATCAGTAATATTTATAAACAAATGCTACCCTTAAATTAAAAATAAATACAGACATAAATAAATAAATAAATAAATAAATGTAAAATAATATATTGCTATTGAAAAACATTACAAAGAAATAAGTGTAATCTTAAGTGTAATCCAGGATTATGTTTTCTTTTTAAATTGTGTATAATACAAAAGAAAACACCAAAAACAACAGTAATAATAATTGAAACAAAATCAGATTGCCTTAATACGTGTGTTTTCAACTTTGTTAGCATGAATCCTTTGGCTACGACCACCGTTTGAAGTAGATGTTATAAAGTCTTATATAATAATCTTAATAATACGGATCATCTGGCAGTGACCCTAAGGCAACTCAGTATCACAATTTAACTGATGAATTTGGTTATGAACACAGTGGTAATGTAGGATTATGGACTGTAGAATTCTGAATAAATTAAGAAATAATAATAAAATAAAAAAAATAAAAAAAACTAAGAAAACATTTGACTTTGCTTTGTGTTATAAGACTGACATAACCACCTTGTGAACTGTGTCAATCTTGATACGCAGTCCTTGTGTTCAGGTAAGGTTTTATTATAGCTATAAATAAATTAATAAATAAACAAACAAACAAATAAATAAAAATATTCTCTTCGAGAAAATGATCAATCCAAACGTTTAACCGGCTTTTGTCTTTGGAATTAAGTTGATTTTGTATTAAATTATGGGAAAAAACATCAATTCTTAAATGCACCTCGATTCCTTTTTTTTTTTTTTTTAAACAATCTGCCGTGAGTTTTGATTGAATACTGTATTAAAAACAACAATTATGTTTATGTATATAACTGTTTTATATACATATATGTTTTTATATAATATGTTTACATATGCAAATTATTCTGCACTGCAGACAAATGCACTTCTTGTCAGATGTTAACTGTGTTTTGTTGCCTTGTACCGTACTTGTGCGGTGGCAATAAAGTTGAAGTTAATCTAATCTAATCTAATCTAATCTAATCTAATCTAATCTAATCTAATCTATTTAATTGTTTAACCCTTAATCTTAAATTGCTAATTTTTGGTAAATTACAAGTTCCAGTATCGGTACTTGGGGGAAAAAACTTATTTGGAGAAAATAAGTACTTTTGCAAATATTTATGTTCAAAAACAATAAATGTGCATTTAACTTTATCTGTGTGCTAGTTAAAATATTATTTCATGTATACACTCTTTGGAATTTTTTTTTTTATACCATAGACAGGTGAAGAACTGTATGTGGTAACTTCACCGACCTTGATTTGCAACGTAAAAAAAACAAAAAAAAAACATTAAATCACGAAAGTGAAAAAGTCCTGGAAAAAGTCTTGAAATTTTGAATTCCCAAGTATTTCATTGAATGTAACAGGCTAATAAAAAGCCACGGAACTCAAGACTAAGCAAGTTGTAATAATAATAAAATATTAGCATGTGCACTGTTCAACTGTTTGTAATACTAGCCAAGCTGGTAGCTAGCTCATTTCAAGAATAAACATCTTCACTTTATTTTAAAGTGATTGTTTTGGAATTTTTTAACATTAAAAAGAGAGAGAGAGAGAGAGAGAGAGAGAGAGAGAACAGGAACTGGCAGTTGAGAGATTCCAGTCACGTGACTGGATGTTGTCGTTTCACTACATACACAGTCAGGATTTGATATCTAAACTATTGCAGGATTTAAATTATGATCTCGAACCTTGCTGTAATTTCAGTATTGATCTTATTTAGTCATGTGACCAACCAGAGCATGTATGAGGAAGGACAAACAGCAGGCTGGCAGATAAACCTGTCAACTAGACATGAAAGGAAAAGTTAGAGTTAGGATATAAGAACAGATTGGACATCTTCCATCTATAGAGGAATAAAATATGGGACCCATTTATAGCACACAGCAGTGACAGAGCAGTTTCTGTACAAAGAAATGTTGTTTATCTTTGTCCTTTTGCTGGGAACATCAGGACACTACAAGACGTCTCCAGCATTCATGGTTTTATAGACACGAAGTAAGCAATAATATTGATTAAATGGCAGCGGTCCAGAAAACCAGAAAGTGGTGACGTCGAGTGAATACACTCTTCAAGCATGTTCATATTTCTCCAATAGTGAAATTACTCTCTGTCTCTCCCACTCACTTTCATGGACAAGGTCGTTGGATGCCTGGAGCCTTTCCCAGGGGACGCGGGGGGTGGGTGGGGGGGTATGAGGCAGGGTACCATGCATGAGGTGCCAGTACATTGCGCACAAGCACACACACTAACAATTTGGTAGACACGAGAGGAAAAGTTAGAGTTAGGATGTAAGAAGGGGTTGAACAGGTCTGCATGCCTCTGGACTGTGGGAGCAAACCAGAGTACCCAGGGGAACCTAATGAGCATGGGGAGAACATGACCAGTCCATGCACACAGACCGCAGGTGAACCCTCAACCCAGGAGGCCCAAGGCAACAGTGTCTCCTATAGTCAAATTTATTAATATTATTGTTGGAATATAAATCACATAATACTTTTTATTCAGATTTAGGAGTTCTTAACAGAGGGCCCTCAAGCAAGCGACAAAATTTTCAAATAATTTAGAACACACAAAGTGGATTACCCACTTTGTGTCAAAGTGCATTTTTTTTTTTTTTTTTTTTGTTAATGTAGTGTATAAATGCACTGGATTGCCAATGTTTTACAAAAAATCCAGCTGTAAAAAAAAAAAAGATTCTCTATTTAGAGTTAAATGCAGAATTTACAGGCGAAAGTTCAGGGAAACAGTGAAAGTTCCTCATATTCTGAGTTTGTTTACACACATGCTCTGGTCAATTCTGTTTTTTGCTTAGATGCTCATTATAAGTATCTAACTAAATGTTTCATTACAGCCAAAAGATATATTTTAGCATTAAATATTAGGGCTCAATTTAAATATAGGACAGTGGGGTGCCTTATATCGAGTCAACATCGCTCCTACGTTTAGTTTCAGAATCACATGTAAATTTTGCTTCTAGAATCGAGATGCATTAAGAACCGTTTTATATCCCTTTTATATATTTCATATCCCAGGGTGGAAGTCGAATTCAAAATCAGGGCCTAAACATTTCCAACTTTAATGAGGCAAACAGGCCCAAAGCTAAACTCGGATTAGGTATGATATGAGCTATTATAACGCATGCAGCTATTACTGTAACAGATTCAAATTTACAGGTTTAAATGATCTTTTCAACTTTTGCTCCTGCTTGTGTTGGAAAAAATCTACTATAAAATTTTCCTAAATATAAATACAATATAGGAAAAAGTTTAATCCCTAAACAATTAGCGTATAATATGATATTCCAATAAAACCTACTTTACCATACTAAAATTGCTGTGAAGATTCAAAGTGGAGTTTAATATTATAATAAATCACATGCAATGAGAGTAGTGTCAGTTTTAGAAATGACTTAATCAAAAATAAGTCATAACCAAAAGTTTGAAAAAAAAGAAGGAAAAAAAAAAGAAAAGCAAAGAGTGACGAGGTCAGCGGTCAGTCAAAACCGGGAGCTGAACTCATCTCTGAAACTGATCCTGATACTGTTATATCTCAGGCAGATAGCTACCCCATCCAGAAAAAGGCACTATGGATGGCTCGGAATGCTGCTCTTGAGCAAAATCCTGGTTTTGACTGATCGCTGGTCTCCACTTTCAGGAACCACCTTCGTGTTTAGATGTTATGGGGTTGCATGCTGTGTGAAGCTTTCTCACCCCAACCATAAAAGCAGCTTTATCCACTTGTACTGAGACTTTCTCGTTAGATAAACATCACACTTCTGTGATAAGTGATTTATTTTTTTTTTTCCTTGGTACCTGAAGAACAAAGGCAAAGACGTCTGGCAGGTAAACGCTTCCAGACAAAAAGCCTGTGGACTTCCGACTGTGTAGAAAGAGCCGGATTCCTTAGCTTGGAAAGTATCTGCTTGTAACTTCGTTATGGCAAAGTGTTATGTTTTTTTGTTGTTGTTTTTTTTAAGGTTTCCCAACCTCTGACTGAACAAAGTTCCCATTCTGGTTGACCCTACGTTGTCAAGTCTTGGTGCAATTGTTGTCCAGTTGCGCTCTGCGCCTTCACAAGCGTAACTGGTGGATTGCTAAAGATAGAGGTAGCCTACCCAGTAGACGACGTTAAACAACAAGAAGGAGGTGGGGAAGAAGACGCGCGAGTATGCGTCCAGTTCCAGAATATCTATGTGTACTCTGCCCTTTCTCCAGGCTCCTCCTTTGCATTCCTCGTAGCAGCAGAAGAAGCTCTGGCAGTCTTTTCCATCCAAGCACTCGTATAGACAGGCGTCGTCAAATTCTTGCCAGTACATGGAGTTGTTCAGAGCGATGACTGTAGGAGGAGGTCCCACATCCAGCACTGAGTAGTTCTGTAAGAGCAACAGAATTATTGTTTAACAATTAGCATCATGATATGATTTGTGCTAACAGGGGCAAAATAACTAAAACTAAAATTACAAAGTCATCTTAATAAGACAAAAGCTTTAAATTCTGATCTCATTTGTAATCATTAATAAGTGCACCCTTGGAAATGTTATACTCAGGCACTTTCCTTAGACCATCTGCTCAGTTTGTAACGTTTGGTCAACGTCACAATGGACCCGGAGGCTACCACAGGAATGCTGGATGAGAGGCCAGAACGCCTAATGTGACACCCGTCCACATGCACACATGTATTCACTCTCAGAATCAACAGTGTAGCATAGCCAGTTCTCCTACTGTCATGTTTTGGAAGATAAACCACACAATCACAGGAAGGACATGTAGAACTCCACACAGTCCGGATCAACCTTGGAGATCCTGGAGCTGTAATGTGGGAACACTCACTTAATTCATGATATCAACATGTTAAGAGTTCAAGTGAGCACCTACAGTACCAAACGCACCTCCTGGCTATTCAACTGTTTCTCAGCCATTCGTTCCATTATTTATGAGTCCCCCAAAATGAGGGTTGTGTGTGTGAAAATGGCTCTTTTTCCTGAATGGTTAAAACCACACTTTTGGTCAAACTCTTTAAATTAAAGCTGAACGTCGTGACCCTTCTCACATCCACAGTGTTTCATATCAAATTTGGTGTGGTAGTGTACGGCGATCAAACGGCAAAAAAACGTATCTTTGTTCCAAAACTGTACAAGCAAATAATCTGTACCTCCACCACTGACTCGGTAGTGTTAGGAACCTCCACTAGAGGTCACTGTTCATGTCTGTCTGTCTGTCTGTAGTTCTTGTTGGTTGACTCAGTTTCCCAGAAGGCACCTCAGTCAGGTGATGAGTGCTCACCTGAACTGAGGTGCCTCATTAAAGTTTCTATAAATTGCAGTTTGTTCTGGGAAACTGGGTCGAGCATTGTTTGTCTGTTTGTTATGTTTGTTTGTATTACCGTCATGTGGACATTCCTTTTTGATTGTTTCTTTGAGTTGATATTTTAGTTATATAGTTTTACCTTTGTTTGTCTAGAGGGCTCTACTGTTTGTTTTCCTTATGTTCCTTGTGTTGATGGATTCATGGAGCTGTCCTGTTCAGTGTTTAGCTAGGCTGTGTCTCCTCCTGTGTACAGTGTAAGTACTGTTCTCTGTCTTCCCAGTGTTTGTCTTCCGGTCTAGTTCTTTGTCTGTTTAGTTTTGTGTAGCCACATGAGGGCCTAGCCGCTAGCAGGGTTAGCCGCTAGTAGGCCTTGATTGCTAGTAGGGTTAGCCCCTAGTAGGGTTAGCCTCCAGTAGGCAAGCCTCTAGTGGGATTGACTGCTAGTGGTTCTGGTCGCTAGTAGGTTAGCCGCTAGTTTGGAATAGCCTCATGTGTGCTTTGCCTTTTGTGTTCAGTTCCCCCCTATTAGGTCAGTACTAACCCGGTTAGCCACTAACTCCTTTAGATACTAACCTGGTTAGGTCAGCATCCAGTGCCCACAGCATTCCATATAGCTACTAACCCAACTAACCACTAACCCAGCCAGTCTAGTCCCGTCTCTAGTCCCGTCTCTAGCCTCGTCTCTCCAGCCCTGTCTCTCCTGTCGAGCCTCGTCTCTCCAGCCCTGTCTCTCCTGTCTAGCCCTGTCTCATCTCTAGTTCCCCTATGTGTCTTAGTTAGCTTCAGCTCCATGTTTCCTCATCCCCAGTTCTCTCTGTCGGTTCCCTGTGTCAGCTCCTGGTTCCCTGTGTCAGCTCCTGGTTCCCTGTGTCCAGTTCTTGTCCCTATGTTAGCGCGCCGTTCCCCTGTGTTAGCGTGCCGTTCCCCTGTGTTAGCGTGCCGTTCCCCTGTGTTAGCGCGCCGTTCCCCTGTGTTAGCGCGCCGTTCCCTGTGTTTTTCCTGAGCCCTAGTTTTAGTTTACGTTTGTTGTTTTGGTTCCATTGTTTGTTTGTGTCTGTTTTTAGTTTTGATAATAAAGACTCTTTCTGTTTGCACACCCCTCTGCCTTCATGCCTACCTTCATGCCCACGGCAACAACATCAGCCGGGTCTAGCCAGCACCACCAGCTAGACCCATGACAGGTAGCCAGTCTCACTAAACATTCCAGTAAGATATCCATCGTGTTATGTACTGGTTCAGGTACAAGTGTGGATAGGGATGCAGAGAGATGCACCTGGTGAAACGGTCCGCGACTGAAGTGATGTGTTAACCAGATAAAGTGGCTGCTCAGTGCATACGGCACTGATAGATGATACTACAAGCAAACATACAGTGCTGATTTTTTTTATTTTGTATATTTGTCACACTTAAATGATTCAGATCATAAAAAATTAATATGTACATAAAGATAACCCAAATGATGATTTCATTTATTAAAAGAAAGAAAATCTTCCCAAACCCACCTGGCCCTATGTGAAAAAGATATTCCCCATGCTAAATCAAGAATGATCTGTAATTTTTGGAAAGCTATGTTAAATATAATTTGCCACACAAAAGCCTGATTACTGCCACTCCTTTTATCGCCAAAAGATCTAAAAAAGCAGCACGATCTAAAGAAATTCAATAACAAATGAGAAACAAAGTAATTGATGTGTATCAGTCTGGTTACAAAGTCATTTCTAAGGCTTGGGGACTCCAGCAAACCACAGTGAGAGCCATTATCCACAAATGGAGAAAGCTTGAAACAGTGGTGAATCTTCCCAGGAGTGGCCAGCCAACCAAAATTACTCCAAGAGCACAACGATGACTCATCCAGGAGCTCATAAAAGAACGCAGAACAACTTCTAAAGAACTGCAGGCCTCAGTCGCCTCAGGTAAGGTCAGTGTTCATGATTCAACAATATGAAATAATAAGAAACAATAATAAGAAATAAGCAGCTTCAGGACCTGGACGACTTGCCATAATTGATGGAACCATGAATTCTGAGCTCTACCTGAAGATCCTAAAGGAGAATGTCCAGCCATCAGTTTGTGAACTCAAGCCCAAGTGCACTCGGGTTATGCAGCAGGTCAATGATCTGAAACACACCAGCAAGTCTACCCCTAAATGGCTAAAAAAAACATAATTTAAAGTTTTGGAGTGGCCTAGTCAAAATTTCTAGTCAAGGTCCAGAATTCAATTTGTTTGAGATCCTTAAAGAAGCTGTTCACTCTGCAAAACCCTCCAATGTGGCTTAATAAAACATTTCTGCATAAAAGAGTGGGCCAAAATTCCTCCACTGGGAGGAACTGACTCAGTGCCAGTTATCACAAACGCGTGATTGCAGTTTGTGGGTGGCACAACCATTTATCGGGTTTAGGGGCAATTACTTTTTCACATAGGGCCAGGCAAGTTTGGACAGCTGTTTTTCTCTTAATAAAAAAAAAATGCTGTGTGTGACAACTACAATAGGTAGGAGACCAGAATGTGCTTTATCGTCGCATTCAGCGCCGCAGCAGCACGACAGCGGGAGATTTAAATCAGTTGCCTTTTAAAGTCGTCCCCGGTGGCGCAAAGGGACATTTTGCAAAAAGGCTGAAATATCCACTGCAGAGGATGCGTCTACTGTATATTCACGTTTCATGCGAATTACATAATCTGAAATTTGTTTCGCATTAGTTCATATAAAAGCAGACACTTCCCGTTCTATACGTATATATGTTTCACGTCTGTGAGGCGAGTATACACAGAGTTTCAGTTCATTTTTTCACGCGCTCAAGTTCACAAAATCATAACGTTTTGTTGTCACACATGCAATGAGCGCGCACTACTATTCAGCATAAACACTTAAACATAACATTTTTCTCAGTAAACGTTAGAGTAAGTGGTCATGTAAAGTTGCATATTTCAGATGATTATCTATATTTGAGGTGAGTCAAAATATTAACATTGATTATCAATTATCCCCCCTGTAAACTAAGGTAACTAAGGTAAATTAAGGATGTCTAAAAACATAATGCAATAACTAGTTTTATTTGAAAGTATCTGATAAATTACAAACTGTAATAAAACAGAACTAAACATAAATATATGGTATGTTAAGGTAACTAAGTAGTATAGACATTGAAAAAGCTATTTACACACGAGTACACAAGTCTAAAGCAAACGCAATTACAGTGGAACCTCAGATTGCGATTTACGAGTGTTCCGCAAGATGAGCAAAGATTTTTAATAAATTTTGACTTGAAAAACGAGCAAGTCTTGGTTTACGAGTGCCGAGTATCATGTATCACGCATGCGCTCTTGTGCTGTGGAATTGTGGGTAATCGTCTCCCCTGCTGGGTCTTAGTGCTCGTCTCTTACTGGTATAATCAACATCTCCCTCTCTGTTTTAACGTGTCTCCTACGTGTGTGCGCACGTGTAATTTGACACCGACACACAGACACACACAAACACACACACACACACACACACACACACACACACACACACACACACACACACACACAGTCTCTTGCCCTTACACCCCGCTCCCTGGCTTCACACGCACATACAGACACACACTCTCTGCTTTACACAGAAAATCAGCTCTGTCATGATTCTTTTCTTAGGTAAGGTGCTGGTTCATTTGTTTTTTTGTTTTTTTTTACTTTACAGCAGTGATTACGTTAGTATGCTCATGCGAGTGTCATTAGTGAGATTTCTTTTACTCCGTTAAAACAGTGTTTCCGCTGTGTGTGTGTTTGTTGTGAAACTTAAAGAGCGAAGTGGTGGGAAGGATGGAGTTTTACTGTGTAAAGGTAAAGTGCAGGTTAATTTGTTTTATTTTTACTTTATATATTGTATTAATTATTTTTATGTATTTATTTTTTTGGGCTATGGAATGAATAATTTGAGTTTTCATTATTTCTTATGGGAAAATTCAATTTGGTTCACGAGTTTTTTTGGAACACGAATTATGCTCGTAATCCAAGGTTCCACTGTATTAATTTATGGTATAAATTTAACTTCATTCAGTTATATGAAAAATAACGTGCCTACCGGCTCGCTATTGTTTTCTGTTCAAATTTAAAGATGCCGTGCGTGTGCAAAAAAAAGTACAACAAAGAATACCAAAGTGTATAATAAATTAGCCTATATCAATATTGTTTCCAATGCTGAAGCAAACATGAATTTTATTTTGTTTCACAATAGATCTTTCATGATGAATGTGTGTATAAGCGCTTTAAATATACACTAAACAATAAACATTGCCTTTTGCAAAGTGAAAGTGAGTGCCGTTGATCAAAAGGCTGATTAATGCGCATGCAGATATGAGCAGATTTATCGATAAAACTGCAATCATATACAATATCCCCCAGAAATGCAACAAACAAATATATAGGCTACTCGCTGAATACAACGTGACAGCGCGCTCCGAGGTGAATCCCTCTTCTCACCTTTCATTCATGATACGTGAAGTTATCAAACTGGTTTCGTTGATGGAGGAATTGGCAGATTTGGGGGTTTTAAATCGAGTTAACAAGACCGAACAGACGTCTCTGCCTAAATTTTTTTTGCCAGCAAAACATAAAACTGAACCCTCTGTTTCCTTCCTAGACCTTTTGTCCGCATCACAATGAACTGAAGCTCAGCACGTCTACTTTCCTTGTTTTAATCTGTGATATTTAAGTAAAACATATATTCGCGTAAAGGTCTATATATTCCTTTTTATTAATGGACAGGTGTATTATATTTGATCTGCATTATTGCATTATGTTTCAAGCCAAATACAGTGTGGAAAAATAATCTTTTATGTACATATTTGTTTCTGTCACTATATTCTCGCTACATTGCTGAGCGAGCAATGCGCATGCCGTGTCTCCCCTGTCCGCTCAACGTGTTTTCCGCGCTCACCTTTGCCCAGTGTTACAAAACTGTCACTAAACTAGCCACTCACAGACCTCCACACACCACATCTGATTGCCTGTTTCTTCTCTGATCAGCTGGTGCTATCGATCGCATAACAGAAGCGTTAGAGTTTTATAAGTAAAGCAACAGAGTTGTCCGATTTGCATTTTACTCGACATACAGTAGTCTAACAATGAGCCATATGAAAAAAAAAATTTTTTTTAACTGGTATATACTAATACTTAATTCAATAAAAAAGAAGATGCTATAATATTTATTTATACTTTCTTTTGATTGTGTACAGCTGCTTTGAGACAATTAAAAGCACTATAAAAATAAAACGTAATCAAATTCCATTATGAGGTCGATAGTGCCAGCTGATTAGAACAGAAGAAAGAAACAGCCAATCAGAAGTAGTGTGTGGAAGTCTGTGATTGTCTAGTTTAGTGGCAGTTTTGTAACACGGGACAAAGTCAAGTCGAGTGCGCAGAGAAAAGAGATGTTGTACGCGTGTGAGCAAGCAGGGGAGACAGTACATGCGCAGAACCGAGAACCAGTCTGGACCGATCATAAGCATCTCGAATACCTAAGGGGCGCCAAGAGGCTCAACGCCCGCCAGACTCGATGGTCCCTGTTCTTCAGTAGATTTAATTTCACCCTCTCCTATCGCCCAGGATCCTCCAAGCCAGATGCTCTCTCGAGACAATTTACGGCCATTTACGACATCCACGCCAATGACACAATCCTGCCTCGTCCCTCCTTACTCACCGCAGAACTCGACATTGAGACCAAGGTTAAGCAAGCCCTGACCCACGAGCCTGGGCCTAACAATGTCCCCCCCTAAACGCCTCTTTGTTCCTCTCTCCCTGCATTCCCAGGTCCTGGAATGGGCCCATAGCTCTAAACTCTCCTGTCACCCTGGCGCAACCCGCAATCTGGCGCAGACCCAGCAGTGATTTTTGTGGGCCACACTTAAGGAGGACATCTCCAGCTTTGTGGCAGCATGTGACATCTGTTTAGGTCCAAACACACCAACACGTGGCTCAGCGTGCCAGCAGGCCTCCTCAGGCCTCTACACATTCCACACCGCCCGTGGCCCATGGTTCTTGGACTTCGTCACAGGCTTACCCGCGTCTAACGGCCACACCTGCATCATGACGGTGGTGGATCGGTTTTCAAAACATCAACGTTCCATCTGCCCAAGCCTTCATCCGACACTGCAAAAGAACTTGGCTGCAAGCAAGGAAGACGGTATTGTGCGTCGGCAAGAGGTACAAGGAACAAGCAGACTGCAGACGCTCTTAGACCCCTACAGAGTGGGGTAGACAGTCATGCTCTCCACCCGAGACATTCACCTAAAGACGTCTCTTGTAAACTTTCTACCCGATACATTGGATCCTTCAGCTACACCGTCTCGCCTCATGCCCATTTTCTCCCGTTTTCTTTGCTTATACTCACATTGCCAAGTTCGCTTTGTTTCTCATTTTTTCCTTTTCTGCCACTCGTTCCGGACATGTTTGCCCTGTTTTTCGGTTTCTCGTCTAACGTTTTTGGATTAAACGCCTCGCTCTTACGGTTACTGAAACTCCGCTCTTCCTTTTGACTACAACTCCCATTTCCCATTTTTGCTCTGACGTTCCCTTTCAAGCCTGCTGTCTTTTCCCGCGTTTCGATCCAACTCACTCTGTCAGCGTTCGTTTAATTACGATGTTTGGCTTGAATTTATATGCTACAGTTTCATGTGCAGCTGCCGATGAGCTGCAGCTCATTAATGCTTGAGAGAATGAACTGAGACCTGAGGCCTCAGTCTATGGTTATAGCGCCACTTAGCGGCGTAAAGCCAGCAAATGCAAATCCCTAATGCTGCCGCCGTGTGCTGAAACAGTAGAAGTCCAATTCTGGTTAAGTAACATCTGTATGCACAGAAAAAAAAATCAGATTCCAAATACTTTTTCATATACTTTAGTTTTCATGGCACTGTATGTGGAGTATTGTTCATATACTGTAATATTTCATTTCATCAACATCAAACGAGTGCAAATTAAGCCATCTTGGTGAGCACGCAGTCACATGCATCCCTCACCAAAGCGTCTGTCTGATGTCCTAAAGCAAACCAGCAGGCGTGGATGTGTTTATTAGTTTAATCTGGCCATCACCCACATAAAGAATCCACCCACCAGAAATCAATTATTAAGCCAAGACGTGTCACCATGTGCTCTAGTACCAAGTTTTCTTGTAATCGCCATTCTGTTAAAATGTTCAACAGACCTGCAAAGACAAAATGTTGATTGTGTTCCTGGAGAACCTTCTGTCCTGCAAGCTGTAGTGTTTTTCCTGCTCAAACACATCTTTAAGACAAGCAGGGTAAACACCGGAGTGGGTGGTAAATGTTATTAAAACGTACCTTGTTTAAACTGATATGAAGCAAACTTGGTACCAGGGCATGTGAAGCTGTGAAGTATGGAAGCAGACATTTCCTGATCAGGAAGATTGTTTAGACAAGCAAGTGTGAGCATAGTCTAGCTTCCACTTCTCAAGGTAAATTTTGTCCTGAAGTCTATAACTTGCTTGGTTCTTGATTAGCATTACACATGTCTACATCCCCTCTATCATTAATGATAGAGGGCCACCCACATCTCACAGTTCTGTTGATGTGGGTGGCCTGGTCATCAGGTGCCTGTGGGCACCGATCACAGACGTGGCTCCACATAAACCTAAACCAGACAATTTTCTTGTTACCTTTATCTTACCTTTCTTGGGGGTCTACAGGGATCATGATTTTACCAACAGTTCCTCCAGCATCCATAATCTCCAGGTTTGCTGAAATGTTACTTTGCTTCATACTCAGCGTTTATTTAATGCAAATTGCAATCAAAGCTTATTACATAACCCACCTCTTTGTAGATGTAAATGAATATAAGTCTGAGGCATTCATTTGTGGGAATAATTACATATTTTCTGGTGCTGTCTCCAGCTGTCCAATCATGATGTATTCGCATAAGAGCAGGAAGATACTGTATATATTAAAAAGTGTACTTTTTAAACATCCTGTGAATGATCTTCATGTTGAGTTGCTCAGCATCCTGGTTTCTATACGATAACTTCAGTATTCTAAGGATCTATTTTTTTGGACATAGATGAGCTAACCATGTACCATGAACTAAACATGAAAGACATGAAGCATCAGTAGGACGAAACCTCAGGTGGAAATGATCTACCAGGGTTGTTCAAGTCAAACCGGACTTAGGCTGAAATTCCAGGTGAATGAAGACGTACGGTACAAAGGATCGAAATTTACAGAAGCCTTCGAGAACCTTACACTGATGAGATTCCTATCCGCAGTAAAACATCTGAACAGTTCAAATGTTTTAAAGATGGCTGTTCATCCGTGAAAGACGTTCCAAGCCGAGGTGGCTAGGAGTTGTTCCCGTGAGCCTTGACAATCGCCGACTTGTGGAAGAGATGCATCTGTCTGTGGGAACTGTACATACAATCATTCACCAACACCACTTGCGCATTAAAGAAACTCGGCTGGGAGTTATTGCCATATCCCCTGTACAGTCCTGACCTCCTGATATTTGGGCCGTTAAAGGAGTTCTTGAGAGGCAGGCAGTCCGATCATGGCTCCGGCATACTGAGAAAACTTTCTACCGTGACGGTGTCCAAGCACTAGTGAAACTCTGGGATAAGTGCATTAGTGTAGCAGGAGATTATATAGAGATATAAAGGAAGTTTTTACTCTCAGTATTGTGTTCTGTTATTCTGTACAATCAAAAGTCCTGCTCTGACTCAGGAACGCTTTGTACATACACTCCATTTGAGCAATAAAGGGTACACACTATTGTAAAAGCTGGTTGTTGTGGCACGGAAACATTCTGAAATTCTTTATCACAGCAGGAAGCTAATACCGTGGCTAACAACAGATATCATTAAACGTCACTGATAGGTATTACCTGTCTACATGCAAAATATCCTTAATAAACAAAACATTCCCGTATAACCAGAGACCGAAGGTCAGCAGGCCAAAAATAGCATTCATGAGGATAATGTGGTCCCAAAAATCTCCTTCTCTGCTGAGTTGATTAGCATTCAGTAGATATTAAATGAGAAACACACTGGTACAACCTCATAAAATTCAGTAACTGAGTTTACCGAATAATAAGTTTTTTTTTTTTTTTAATGGATAACGTTCAACAATCCATTTTTCTAACTGCTTCAGAATTTCCATAATGAACCTTGCATTTGAGGATTTTAGTATCTTTCTAGCTGGAATGTCGAAAGTTAAATGATCATTAAACTGCTATAACACTAATGTTGAGTGGGGTCAGATAGAGGAGTCAATGTGTTTCATTGCAATTTTGCTGACAGCATCTGGTTGAGTGTAACATACTGCTCCAGTGACAAAATCATTGCTGGTCACATCGGAGCCCTTACCGGTCTTTTCGTCTTTTTGCAGGTTGGCCTGCGAGCACTGTACGAGTAGTAGTTGAGCGTGGCGTACTCCATGAGGGCCGCGAAGACAAACAGGAAACAGACAGTCACAAAGAGGTCCATGGCTGTGACGTATGAGACTCTGGGTAATGAAGTCCTGGCCACCGTGCTCAGTGTGGTCATGGTTAACACCGTGGTTATTCCTGCGCGTAAAAGACAAACACATTCTCACTGAGATGCAACAGTGTCCAGTCATGATGTTATTTACATACAGACACCCTGTGGTTTCAGAGAAAAAAAAAAAAGTTATGCAAGTTATTTTGTGCATTCACAAGCTTTAAATATGAACATGATTTTGTAAAGTTTGGCTTGCAAAGATAAACCACAATGGATCAGAGAGATGTCGCCCTGCACCTCCAGGGTCGAGGGTTCGATTTCCGCCTCAGGGGTCTGTGTGCAAGTTTGCATGTTCTCCCAGCGCTTGGTGGGTTTCCTCCAGGGAAATGTAAATAGCATATTAAAACATTAGATTTGTAGCCGCACTACCGGCAGAGTCGCCTTCATCATAAAATTAATCACCTGGATGATCAGATGTTGCTACATGATATTTTCTCCATGATGGCTTTGTCACTTGCTTCGACACCTATCTTGTCGCATCGAATTGAAAATCCCACCCACACACTCAGACTAACTCCTTCACATTCACACTCTCCCTCGAACGTTCCAGAGATGCCACCGAACCCCACTGACTATCCCACTGTTTTCCAGAGGTTTCCATGGAAACAAGTAAGCCACATCTATTTCAGTCTGCCGTTTCGTCCTCTCATCCTCTCTGCTGCCACCGCTGGTCACCCTGATTAGCTTAACCTGCCTCTCCTTAATGCACTGCCACTTTGTCAGAGAGCCGACTGCATTTCCGTGCTAGAAAAAAAAGAAAAAGAAAAAAGTGCATACAGTAGGAAGACATTTCTGCGATATGATGTGACTCACGGAGGCACTTAGTTCGAACACCAGCCCATTAGACAAACCAGGGTTTATGGAGGCGGAGAAAGGAAAGAGTGATCATGATTCCAGTGACTTGCTGGTTAAAATCATTTTGATTGCTTTGTTATGCCAACGCACAGCTTATCCATCACAGCTTCTTCACGAGGAGAGGGGGTGCGACAGAACAGCGCTCACAAACACAGGCGATACATTCGAGAATTTTCCCAGTTATTCATGTGCCTTATGAATGGATTATAATAAACTGAGTGCATTCATAAATCATAATCCCATTAAAAAAACATGCTTGAAATGTTTAAACAGTAGTTCTGTAACACTTTCTAAGTTGACTTATGTACAGTATATAAGAACTTCTTAATAGCTTCATAACTCTGTGACACAGTGAATGTTATAACACAAGTTATAACACCTGATACTAAAACTGTAGTAACTGGTAAAAAAAGTAATCTTGACGTCATTGTTGTCGTCATCATCATCATCATCATCATTCTTGGGCTGTCTGACACCATATTATGTAACATTTTATTAAAGTTTAGTGCTTATTATGCTTCATTACACCTACATATACATTTACTTTTATAAGCGTCAGCTGGTCGAGTTCCATCACCACGTTGCTGCTGTTGGGTCTTCGAGAAATGGGCCCTTAATCCTCAACTGAGTGAGGAATGTATAATGAGATAAAAATTTACTGTAAGTCACTGATATTCATCAAACTCCATACATTATCCTGAAGGATAGTGCTTATTATGCTCTATAATACAAACTTCATAAAGTCCTCATTCCGTTTGAGAGCTTTTTTTCCCCCGCCAAATTAAGCTTGATGGTCTTATAACACATTACATAATTTTTATTGTTTTACTACGGATAGTGCTTAGTAGATTATTAGGCTACATAACACCTACATAAACATTTACAGAATTTTATTACTAAGAAGTTAAATTTCAATTTAGGCTGTTTGATGTTTAAGTCAAATGACACTTGGTTGTGAAAGCTCTTTTGTAGTTTGATGTTCGCTAGTTTATAAGGCTACATTAAACCAACGCAAACATTTACAGTATAAAGGCTTAAACAATTTAACTTCATGTCATACAAACACTGCTTGATGTTAAGTTTAATTACAGTGGCATTTGCTTGTGCTATAACTCTTTCCAAGATGATGTATATTTATATATTATATCTTATAAACGTATTTATCGACGTGTATCTTTCATTTCATCAACACATGTTACTAAAGTGGAATGTTTATCAAGATATTAGGCTTCATAGCATTTACTTAGGCATTTCATAATGCTTATTCCAACAAGAAGTGGTTTATATAGTAACTACTTAACATTACTTTTGAGTCAAATTACATTCTGTTGTGTTATAACACTTTACCACAAAAAGGGAATATTTGCTCTATGGTACTCTAAGGCGTTATTATACATACATAAACATTTATAAATGTTAAGTCTACGAAACTGCATTTAAGCATCATGAAAAAATACTTGATCTTATGTTTGATTTAAATGACACATGGTTTTATTTTGGGTGTTTCTGTACTCATGATTTGTTGGGTAATGTTAGGCTATTAGGTTATGAGCCTTCATAACACCTACATGGATAAGTTTACTCTAGTAAGCTGACATAAGACCTGCTTAATGTTACATTTGACACAAATGATTTTTGGTTGTGTTATACTGTAATGCTTTCCAGGGTAACTAACTAGTTTTCCAACAATTTATGAAAGGGTCTATTAATGTATTACGTACATAACACCTAATTGAACATTTATTAAAGCCCTAATTATGGTAATGATTTGCAGCTTGTCACGTTTGAATCAGGTGTCATCAGGTTGGTGGATATGACTGATATATCAGGGACATGTCGGCTGACGTATTTCTGATCGCATTATCGTTTATAAATAAAAACGTCATTGTACAGTATGCGGCCTAAAGCTCCACATGTGATGGACCGAATGCTGCGACATCCTGCATGACGTGACCTTTCGTTGGTTGTGTCTGTGAGTCTCATATTTCTTCTGTCGTTTCTTTTCGGACTTCATTCATCAACCGGGATGTGCATGAAACAAATCAGTTTTTTCTTCTTTTTTTTTTGGAGGCCTGTTCATTTTCACCCCACCGAAAGCATAATGACTTCTTTTGTCAGACAGATTAATTGCATCCATCCTTCTTTTCTTCCTCAACTATCCTCCCTGCTGGTTTTTTTTCTCCTTCTCATCACAGGAGCCCGACACGAGGACTCGTCTCCCTCGCTTCCATTTCTGTTTCCCGGGATGTGACGGCCTTTGTCCGCTACCCAACCTGTTGTTATCTTGAAAACACACAGTGGGGCTTTACTGTCACGTCCCTTTTATAGAAGAGCCGACTTAAAGAATGAAAAAAAAAAAAAAAAAACAGCAGCAGAAGGTCATTGGCTATTTCTGTATAGTGGGAGATTGTTAAAATGGATGGATTTTTTTTTGCCTTTTAGGACCTTCAGAGATTAAATCTGGCAGATCAGTTCCCCCTATAACATTCTCTTAGGCCTTATATATAGTAATTCATAAATACATTCATAAAGTGTTATAATGTACTCATAAAGTATTTTACACACTGCTAGACTGATTTATAAAAAAGACTTTACAAGTTATTTTCAATTTTTAAAATAAGAAAACTGAGGAGGGTCATAAGTAACACTGTTCATGAATAACATATATATTAACATGTTATAATGCATTCATAAAGCATTATAAACATTATATACCGTAGACTATTAAAAACATTAGCAGTGTTAGAACTATGTATAAAAAAGCTTTACAATTATAAACAAATTTTACAATGAATGTAAAAACAGCTCTAATTAACAGAGTCTGTGAGGACTATATGTATAATGACATTCAGATATGTTCATATGTACTGTATATACATGTTATAATGCATTCATTAAGCATTACAAACTTACACTCATTGTTGGAATGAAAAGGAAATGGAAAGTCATTACAGTTTAGTGCAAACAATCTCATGCACAGTTTAAAAGCCTACATATACTTTTATAACCTGAATTAATGCATTCATTAGCTATTATACACATTCTTGGCATAATAGATGGAAAGAAATGCATCGTCGGTGATAAGGTGATTTATATTCTTTAAAATGGATTTTAAAAACAGTGTTCAATAATAAATGTAAAAATGTTAATATATAGGCTGTAGAAAGCTGTAAAATATGTAATATACTGACTATACTGACACTGACTATGAAGACCGTATGTATACCTATAAGTTCTTAGCGTGATATAATGCATCCCAATGTACGACATAAATCATTAAAATGATCAATCATTACACTTTATATCTATTTTCATTTTGTATTATTAAAATATTATGTATTTTATGTATATACACACGTGGACAAAATTGTTGGTACCCTTCGGTCAATGAAAGAAAAACTCACAATGGTCACAGAAATAACTTTAATCTGACAAAAATAATAATAAATAAGAATTCTATGAATGTTAACCAATGAAAGTCAGACATTGCTTTTCAACCATGCTTCAACAGAATTATAAAAAAAAAAATGAACTCATGGAACAGGTCTGGACAAAAATGATGGTACCCCTAACTTAATAGTTTGTTGCACAACCTTTTGAGGCAATCACTGCAATCAAACGATTCCTGTAACTGTCAATGAGACTTCTGCACCTCTCTGCAGGTATTTTGGCCCACTCCTCATGAGCAAGCTGCTCCAGTTGTTTCCGGTTTGAAGGGGGCCTTTTCCAGACGGCATGTTTCAGCTCCTTCAAAAGATGCTCAATAGGATTGAGGTCAGGGCTCATAGAAGGCCACTTTAGAATAGTCCAATGTTTTCCTCTTAGCCATTCTTGGGTGTTTTTAGCTGTGTGTTTTGGGTCATTGTCCTGTTGCAAGACCCATGACCTGCGACTGAGACCCAGCTTTCTGACACTGGCCAGCACATTTCTCTCTAGAATCCCTTGATAGTCTTGAGATTTCATTGTACCCTGCACAGATTCAAGACACCCTGTGCCAGATGCAGCAAAGCAGCCCCAGAACATAACAGAGCCTCCTCCATGTTTCACAGTAGGGACAGTGTTCTTTTCTTGATATGCTTAATTTTTCCGTCTGTGAACATAGAGCTGATGTGCCTTGGCAAAAAGTTCCATTTTTGTCTCATCTGTCCATAGGACATTCTCCCAGAAGCTTTGTGGCTTGTCAACATGTAGTTTGGCATATTCCAGTCTGGCTTTTTTATGATTTGTTTTCAACAATGGTGTCCTCCTTGGTCGTCTCCCATGTAGTCCACTTTGGCTCAAACAACGACGGATGGTGCGATCCGACACTGATGTTCCTTGAGCATGAAGTTCACCTTGGATCTCTTTAGAAGTCTTTCTGGGCTCTTTTGTTACCATTCGGATTATCCGTCTCTTTGATTTGTCATCAATTTTCCTCCTGCGGCCACGTCCAGGGAGGTTGGCTACAGTCCCATGGATCTTAAATTTCTGAATAATATGTGCAACTGTAGTCACAGGAACATCTAGCTGCTTGGAAATGGTCTTATAGCCTTTACCTTTAACATGCTTGTCTATAATTTTCTTTCGAATCTCCTGAGACAACTCTTTCCTTCGCTTCCTCTGGTCCATGTTGAGTGTGGAACATACCATGTCACCAAACAACACAGTGACTACCTGGAGC
Source organism: Clarias fuscus (assembly GCA_030347435.1). Lineage (NCBI taxonomy): Eukaryota > Metazoa > Chordata > Actinopteri > Siluriformes > Clariidae > Clarias > Clarias fuscus. The sequence goes on along the minus strand of CM059206.1, from coordinate 2,349,505 downwards.
CCTATATATAGGCCCACTGACTGATTACAAGATTGTAGACACCTGTGATGCTAATTAGTGGACACACCTTGAATTAACATGTCCCTTTGGTCACATTATTTTCAGTATTTTCTAGGGGTACCATCATTTTTGTCCAGGCCTGAGTTTATTTTTTTAAATAATTCTGTTGAAGCATGGTTGAAAAGCAATGTCTGACTTTCATTGGTTAACATTCATAGAATTTTAAAAAATTTGTCAGATTAAAGTTATTTCTGTGACCATTGTGAGTTTTTCTTTCATTGACCGAAGGGTACCAACAATTTTGTCCACGTGTGTGTATATATATATATATATATATATATATATATATATATATATATATATATATATATATATATATATAATGTCTGTGTGTGTGTGTGTGCGCGCGTTTTGTGTGATGTGTACCTAAAGCAGTCCTGGCTGGTGTTGCATCTTTTTTAATCCAGAAGGAGACCCAGGAGAGGACGACGGTGAGGATGCAGGGGATGTAGGTCTGGATGGTGAAGTAGCCCATCCTTCTGCTCAGATCAAAATAAACCGTCATCACCACATAGTCACCTGGGGGGGACACAAACAAACTGTAATTAAGTTTAATTCTAGTGTAATTAAGTTGCATATTAAGGGATTTTAATTTTACATCACGTAAATAAATAATTAAATAAAAAAACACTACAGTATGTTGTGCTGTTAAAGGAAAATATTGGGGTGTGGTGAGGTGCACTGATACCAACAAGATGATTTTTTTTTTCAAATAACAGCCCCTCCCCAAGTGTTTTATTCCTAAACAATTTTTTTTGTCTAAACAATAATGCACTCTGTTTTGTCCAGCACTGTGGTATCACTACTAATATAAACCTACTATTACTACTACTACTACTAATAATAATAATAAATTGCATTTACATGGAAATAGGTTTTATTTTAGTTATGACTTTATATATCCGCACAAAGATATATAAATATATATACACACAATATATATATTTTTTGTCGTTGTTAAATTTTGTCCAGTTTAATCTAAGCAAAGCCTCTCAACCCCTAACCCTGTCCCTAACCCCACCTCCTTACCCTAACCCTATTCCAACCCCAACCCTGACCCCTAACCCTGTTTTTATCCCCGTCTCCTTAACCTAAACCCGCCCCACCACCTCACCCTAATCCAACTCCAACCCTGACCCCAATCCTGACCCCAATCCCCACCCCAATCCTGACCCTAACCCCGAACCTAAAGGAAAAGGAAAGGTTTCATGAGCCTGATACAGTATGTCATAGAAAGCACAAATCTCACGCATGAAGCGATCTAAAAGTATCTTTTACACATGGATCTCATTTCAGTTGCTTTAATTGGTTGCCAGTAAATTTTGCACTCCTCACCAGTTTACTTTACAATAATATAAAAAAAGAAAAAAGAAAACCATATTTTCCTGAGGTGCCAACAATCAAGTGGTTAAAGTACGGAGCAGTTTTAGGAGCACAGCACAGCAAGCGAGGAGCCGATCTCATATCGCACTAACACCACAAAGCAGAGCTCATTACAGCGCTCCGGTCCTGTGAAACTCCTGCCTTTATTTAGTATCAGTAATACTTTCTCTGTCCTTTGATGACCAGAACAGCTTATAAAATGTGAAATAAGAACTAACAGGACAAGTTCCGCTGAGAACGGTTCATAATTAACTAATCGTACAAACTCTTAGAGGAAACAGCACAAGTATGTGCGCTAGCTTAAACCCCTTTTATACAAACATACAGGAGTCCAAAGAGAAGTCTCATACAGTGTGATTTTGGCACTTTGGTGAGAAAATTGGCGTACTCCTGGAGGTAGTCATTTCGTGACCTAGAAGAGGTGAGCGTACGGATTTGAGGACAGCTTTGATGAGGACAAGGAGTGCTCATCAAGCGTACGTGAAAACAAGGGAAAACGCGCTGATCCAGTGGTTTCGCGTAAGAAGGACTGTAAGAATAAGCAGCTCTCGTACAGGAATGAGGAGAGCCGAGGAGTGCTTGAAGAGAGACAAGAGAGAGAGGACGACCCTAGTGCCACAGAGGGTATTTAAAGGGACACAGCAGAGAATTTCTTCATAGAACCAGGAGAGCAACATGACGTAGGGGCGTGTCCAGGATTTTGGCTAGAATATAAATAAAGTTGATTTTTTTACTTGCTACAAGTTGATTTTTTAAAGCAAGTTCAGTAATGCTGCATGCAAATTCTTGATTTGAAACAAATTTTTGATTTATTTTATTTTTAAGTTTTCTTAGCATCTAATAAAAACAGCCTCTGAAGGGAAATCTTTAAACCCTTAAATGTCCCCCAGTGGGAAAAGTGAAAAACCTTCAAGGGTTCTAGACTGAACATTTTATGCAGGCGTGAATAAATGCACACAGATCACCACAAAGAAAGAAACTGACAATTATTCCACTGAAAAAGAAAAAAAAAATATACCCGAGCTGGGTTTAAAGAAAAAGGTCAGCTCTTGCCGTTTCCAGGACCTTCATGCTGAGGGACCCCAAGCTGTCTGATAATAAGGTTAAAATAACAGAAATGTCACGGGGCATCATTACCTGGTGAGGTGACTCCCTGCTGAACTATTAAGAATATTAACATTTCAAATAACCGTGACAGAAAAAAACACACACACACAAAAATACACAAATAAATCAGGACTGACTGTCGAGATAATGTTGGTTTATTACCATTAAAGGAGAAACAGAAAACCAGCAGAAAGAAATATAACCTGTTAAAATGAACCAACAGTGCAGCACTTTTAGGTCCTGAAGAAATGACTTGAAGAGTTGATTGTTTCTTATGCGATTATCTTTTTCCTCCAAAATGTCAAAATTTCAGTATTTACATTTTCATGTATTCTTTTAAAGTAATTATAATCTCCTGCATTGTGGCCATCAATAACTTTCATTTTCAGAGTCTTACACAGCTGCTTAGAGGAACCCATGGTTGTTGAGTGTCTGCAAGTGTGTACACAAGGTACTTTGTAAGAGTCAAAGTATTTGTAAAGCTTTGAAATTGGCATTTACTAATGCCAGCTGTTGCCATGAATCAGATCTAACGAGCTGATTAAGGTCTGAAACCTTGTAAAAAGAATTTGAGACTCTGGAACACTTAGTGTGCCCAAACTTTTGCACAGTGCCATAATAATGTTTTTTTTGTGTGTTATTTTTATTCAATTTATGGCATAAGAAGTAACTATACATCAATATTTGCTGAAAATATTTCGCATTTTTTCCATTTCCAAAAGAGACCGCATAACCAACTTTTTAATTAAAAAATCACAAAAATCTGTTATTTATCAAGGGGTGCCTAAACTTTTGCATAAAACTGTAGTTAAGAGTTTGGCCATACAGCATTGTTGTGCAGCAATTTATTAAAATATATTTTCTTAAAATTACAATTTATCGACCAGAATATGAATGTATGGAAAAAGTAAATAAAATGTAAAAAAATATATATTATAATAAAAATATATTTTTATAAAATATTTCATAATTAAAAATATATATATACATAAAAATTCCTTATAATTAAAAAAATAGAATAGACACATAAAATAAGACTACAGGTAAAAATATGATTGATTTTTATCCATTACTGGAGTATAAATTAATTTCAAATGTTCACTTCTTGCCAAGAAAGAAAATTGCTAATATTTATTTAGGGTTTGTCAGAAAAAGCATGATTTATTTTTGAGTGTAAGTGGTGGTGATGTTGGCCTCAGCTGATCATTCGAACCATTGCAGTGACTGCTGGTGGTCACATTTTTGGAGTCACGAAAAAAATCTATTCAATTCTTCTTTTCATATTGAAATTCCATTTTGGACCAAAAAGCAGTGAATTTAAAACAATTTTTCTTCTTTTCTTCAAATATTAAAAAAATGTAATTGCTAATCTTTGTTACATTTAATTTTCCTGTCATATGAGGAGAGACATATAATGCAGAAACAGTTAAAGAAACATCTTTGCTTTTTCTTCTTTCTCACTGACGTTCTTTCAATGATGTCTGCTGAATAGCGAAGTCCTTCTTTTTCCAGTCCAATAGGCTGCTGATATAAATTCAGCGTCCTCAGTGAATGCCGGTTATTCACTGTGTCTCTGTCAGTAACTGAACTATGTCTGGAACAACGTCACTCACTTCACTTAACATGTAAATCTATAAATCCAGAGGTGTTGTTAATGTTTAGCCTTCTGCTAATGAAACAGGTGCTGAAATTCAATTCAATTCAATTGTATTTGTATAGCGCTTTTAACAATTGACATTGTGGCAAAGCAGCTTTACACAATCAAAACAATTATTTAAGTTTGTATGAGATGTGAAAGGAATTGCTTTTACATCTCTCATTGATATATTTCACATCAATACCTGGGACTTTTTCCGGAGGAATTTTCCTTTGTTTGATTTTGCCACTCTTTTTCCCAACCACACCCACTTCCTGTTTGTATGTAATCCCCCAGAATGATCAACTATGACTGGATTATTGTTAGTGGTAATTTTACTTGTAATAGGTGTGTGTTAGTTAGCAGTCTGACACAGAAGATATCAGCATTAGAGGAGCGCATCAAGACTTTAGTGAGGGTTAGAGAGCGCGAGAGCAACGTTATCCCCCCCGACTCCGGCATTAGAGCCCTCACAGCGGGGCGAGTGGGTGACGACGGCATACTCGTTCAGCCAAAGCTACAGATGTGGCCATTAAGAATGCAGCTTTTTCCAGCGAGATCCAATCAATTTGGCGCGCGCCATGCCGCGAGATCCCTCAAGCATGATTCGGGATTTTAAATAAATGTGTTGTGCTTCACTCAATATCCACCAGATGGCGCATGGAAGGACTTTATCTAAAAGCCAGACCAAGTACAACAAAGAATTGTGTATAATTATTTAGCCTAAAACAATATTGTTTCCAATGCTGAAGCAAACAATTTTATTTTGTTTTACAATAATAATATGTTATGATGAATCTGCGTATATGTGCTTCATTTTATGTTCATAATGATGTAAAGAGATGCCCTAAATTATGAGGCACCGTATAGGGCTTAAATCAAACTTCACTCATGCACACACACGTGAAACACTTGCATACACATACACACGTGGACAAAATTGTTGGTACCCTTCGGTCAATGAAAGAAAAACCCACAATGGTCACAGAAATAACTTTAATCTGAAAAAAGTAATAATAAATAAGAATTCTATGAATGTTAACCAATGAAAGTCAGACATTGCTTTTCAACCATGCTTCAACGGAATTATAAAAAAAAAATGAACTCATGGAACAGGCCTGGACAAAAATGATGGTACCCCTAACTTAATAGTTTGTTGCACAACCTTTTGAGGCAATCACTGCAATCAAACGATTCCTGTAACTGTCAATGAGACTTCTGCACCTCTCTGCAGGTATTTTGGCCCACTCCTCATGAGCAAGCTGCTCCAGTTGTTTCCGGTTTGAAGGGGGCCTTTTCCAGACGGCATGTTTCAGCTCCTTCCAAAGATGCTCAATAGGATTGAGGTCAGGGCTCATAGAAGGCCACTTTAGAATAGTCCAATGTTTTCCTCTTAGCCATTCTTGGGTGTTTTTAGCTGTGTGTTTTGGGTCATTGTCCTGTTGCAAGACCCATGACCTGCGACTGAGACCCAGCTTTCTGACACTGGCCAGCACATTTCTCTCTAGAATCCCTTGATAGTCTTGAGATTTCATTGTACCCTGCACAGATTCAAGACACCCTGTGCCAGATGCAGCAAAGCAGCCCCAGAACATAACAGAGCCTCCTCCATGTTTCACAGTAGGGACAGTGTTCTTTTCTTGATATGCTTCATTTTTCCGTCTGTGAACATAGAGCTGATGTGCCTTGGCAAAAAGTTCCATTTTTGTCTCATCTGTCCATAGGACATTCTCCCAGAAGCTTTGTGGCTTGTCAACATGTAGTTTGGCATATTCCAGTCTGGCTTTTTTATGATTTGTTTTCAACAATGGTGTCCTCCTTGGTCGTCTCCCATGTAGTCCACTTTGGCTCAAACAACGACGGATGGTGCGATCTGACACTGATGTTCCTTGAGCATGAAGTTCACCTTGGATCTCTTTAGAAGTCTTTCTGGACTCTTTTGTTACCATTCGGATTATCCGTCTCTTTGATTTGTCATCAATTTTCCTCCTGCGGCCACGTCCAGGGAGGTTGGCTACAGTCCCATGGATCTTAAATTTCTGAATAATATGTGCAACTGTAGTCACAGGAACATCTAGCTGCTTGGAAATGTTCTTATAGCCTTTACCTTTAACATGCTTGTCTATAATTTTCTTTTGAATCTCCTGAGACAACTCCTTCCTTCGCTTCCTCTGGTCCATGTTGAGTGTGGTACATACCATGTCACCAAACAACACAGTGACGACCTGGAGCCCTATATATAGGCCCACTGACTGATTACAAGATTGTAGACACCTGTGATGCTAATTAGTGGACACACCTTGAATTAACATGTCCCTTTGGTCACATTATTTTCAGTATTTTCTAGGGGTACCATCATTTTTGTCCAGGCCTGTTCCATGAGTTTATTTTTTTAAATAATTCTGTTGAAGCATGGTTGAAAAGCAATGTCTGACTTTCATTGGTTAACATTCATAGAGTTTTTTATTTATTATTACTTTTGTCAGATTAAAGTTATTTATGTGACCATTGTGAGTTTTTCTTTCATTGACCGAAGGGTACCAACAATTTTGTCCACGTGTGTATATGAAACAGTCACACATCTATATATACTACTAATTGCTCACACAACTACATATGAAATGCGCGCACGCACACCTATGAGACGTGCGCACATATACAGTAACTATGCAAATGTCCTGATTCCTGAATATGTCAACATGTCTTCGTTAAAACGTAAGAATGTGTCGACATTGAGCACCATCAGAAGACATGAATGAACAAAAAATCTATATATTTTTGTAAATATTCTTATATGCACACAAAGTGCTTCGGGCTTTTTATAATAATAAACATAATGTTTTTTTTTGTTGTTGTTTTTTTGCTGTTTGTGTCCAGCATTTCATCCCTTATTTGACCGTGGCTGGAAATGATTTTTCCGATTTGTCCGTAAACTTTCACTTTACAAAAGGCAGCATTTTGATGAAAAAAGCTGATAAACCCGTTCGATTTATCGATAAAAATGCCAGAAAGTCATTGCGTCTCGCAGTAATGCAGATCAAACATAATACACGTCCATTAATAAAAAGGAATATTTAAGCATATACGCGCAATACATTTCACTTATTTCACAATATTTTTTTTTCAAAATATTTTTTCGAGAAGACTAAAACAAAAACAAAATAATGTTTGCTTCAGCATTGGAGACAATATTGTTTTAGACTAACTTTTAATAAAAATGATACACTTTTGTATTCTTTGTTGTACTTCGTCTTTTTGTACACGCGTGTGCATCTTTAAATTTGAACAGAAAATAATAGTGGGCTGGGGCACGTTATTTTTTCATGTAACTTAAATGGCTGAATGAAGTTAAATATACACAATAAATTAATAATTGCGTTTGCTTTACATTTGAGCACTCATGTGTAAATAGCTTTTTCATTGTCTATACTCCCATATCATATACGTGTGTCTAGTACTGTTTTATTCATATTTTACATTACATGCAGTTTGTAATTTACTTGCAATTGTGCTTTTAAAATATAACCTACGTATCTACAGTATAAACATATTTAACTACTTCAGCTGTGAATGAGAAATTTGGTCTGGCTTTTAGATAAAGACCTTATTATAATTGTATTATTTAATTAATTATCTTTTAATAAATACAATTCTTATTTTCTATATTCTTGTCGAATGTAGTCCTTCAGAGCAAGCACGGTGTCAGAAGATTCTGCTGAATCTCTTCTCACCTTTCATTCACGATAGGTGTGAATTTATCAAACTGGGTTCGCTGTTGGCAAATACTGTAGGGGGTTTTTAGATGAATTAACAAGACAGTGTGGACGTCTCTGCCTAAATTTTATTTCCCCAGCAAATGAAATCAGACTTCATAGTTGGAGTTGATACTTTGAGTGTAATTCACGAATTTACTGAATATTTTCAAATACAGATTGACCTGTATATCAACTTGATAACTAGCGAATGTTTAGTAAAGGGCTCTAAAACCATGCACCGATCACGAACCATTAAAATGTTGGATTTGAATTAAAATGCCACTATATAAATACATTTCACACACACACACACACACACACCGTATATAATCACCGTATAATAAACTGAAAAGATAAACACAAAAAAGATGGACAGCTATTTATTTAATTATCATTATTATAATAATCATTATTTATCAACAACATCCATCCATCAATGCAGTATGTCTGCATTTTAAACGATAAATCGCATTGCGTTTATCACCTTTTGATCAAAACGCTGCCTTTTGTAAAGTGAAACTGCGAGCCGCGGGTTTGAAATGAATTGTAGATAAATTTTAAAGTACGATTTAGTGCATCTTATTTCATTATTATAAACATAATTTATGAATTACACTCGCACGGGCGATAGAGCAAACAGCAGTAGCACAAGTTAGGAAAAAAAAAAAGACTCTAAATAGATGCCGAATTATCTCGCTCCTCCGCGAGAGGTTTCGTTCGGACCACTGAGCTTCTACATATTCTAAAATTGACGGTTACTGTTTTTAATACCTGCAGTGGAAGAGTCTGAGAATTTATTTACCATAAGCTTTGTTGTATTGTTTTTAATCACTATACACAACCTATGATTTCACCCATGCTATTTTACAAATGGAATATTTTGTATATGTTACACTCTAAAAACTGCTGGGTTAAATGTTAAAGTGCTGGGTAATTTTAACTGTTACTGGTTACTGTTTTAACCACTGCAGAGACAGTTAATCAGCGGGAGTTTTCACTAGTACTGTTAATGATAATAATACTGAATGGAGAAAGCGCAGTCAAGTAAGTAGGAGAGGAGAAAATGAAGAATAAATACATATCAGTATTTAAAGGTTGAGCTCGACACGTTTATGAGCTCTGTCGCTTGCTGTCAATGGGCGCCTAAGAGAGAGAACACATTTTTGGCTTCAGTAGACACACAATACTTCAGATTGAAACACGACTGCCCCCTACAGGTAATGAACGGCATTTTCACAGCTGCTGCGGAAGCGTGCGAGATCCCTTTTCTCGAAACGTGCGTTCTTAAAGTCCAGATCTGTGACGCTAAGGCTAGCCCACCGGAGCACAGCTCTTCTGCGCTTCACGTGTCCAACAGGTTCGCTCTCCTCAGTGATGCACCTGCTGAGAAACCTGAAAGAGCTCTGGTTATAGGAGACTCTATACTGAGACGTGTGAAATTAGCTCGGCCTTTAGGGGGCGCCAGCGGCAGTGGTCAGGTGTATCCCGGGAGCCAGAGCACCGGACATAGCAGGTAATCTTAGGGCTCTAGGACAGCATAGGTTCTCTAAGATAGTGGTACATGCTGGAGCTAACGATATACACCTTCGTCAGTCAGAGGTTAGCAAGCATAACTTTACAGAGGTGTTTAAAACAGCGAAGGCGATGTCCGAAGAAGTAGTTTGCTCTGGTCCCATCCCAATGAGACGTGGCGACATAGCTTACAGCAGGTTATGGTCGCTGAACCGCTGGATGTCCAGGTGGTGCTCCGAAAACAACGTGGGCTACATAGATAACTGGAAGACCTTTGAGGGCAAAACTGGCCTGTTAGGGCGGGACGGTGTCCATCCCACTCGGGAAGGTGCTGCTCTCATTTCTTGCAGTATAGCACATAGTCTCAGAAGAGGCCTAGTTAATCGGTGACAATCCAGAGCCCAGGCCAGGGAGCAGACAGACAGGCTAAACCAACCGTCTGCTAGCTGCAGAGAGTCGTCACTCAGGGTTCATCATATTGAGACTGTGTCTGTTCCCCGAGCTAAACATAAACATAAACTTAGAAAGACTCAGAAAGTCTGTTTTAGTAGTTTAATTAACATAGATACCACAAACTCAGATCACACTGAATGCGCAGCCGGCACCTCTGATCTGAAGCTAGGACTGTTAAATATTAGATCTCTCGCATCTAAAGCAGTTATTGTTAATGAAATTATCACAGATCAGGAGTTTGATATATTATGTTTAACAGAAACCTGGATTAAACAGGACGAGTATGTAGCTCTAAATGAAGCTAGTCCTCCTGGATACAGCTACATACACCAGCCTCGGCTAACTGGTAGAGGAGGCGTCAAACCAGATTGTTAGTTTTCCAAATAGCTTGGAAGGAGAGCATCCTGAACTATAGAAAAGCTCTCAGTGATGCTAGATCAACGTATCTCTCCACTCTTATAGAAAATAACAAAAACAACCCGAGATTTTTATTTAATACCGTAGCTAAATTAACTAAAAACAAGACCACTGCAGAAATCTCCACAACAACATCATGCAGTAGTGAGGATTTCATGAACTTTTTCAATAACAAAATCATAAATATTAGGCAAAAAATTCAGGCTTTGAAAACAGACAATTTAAATAATTCAGATGATCTAACCACATCACATCAGAACTTGGAACACTTTACTCCCCTTGAAGCGAGGGAACTAATTTCACTCATCTCTTCTTCAAAATCGTCAACCTGTATATTAGATCCTGTACCGACACATTTTCTCAAACAGATAGTACCAGCAATAATAGAACCACTGTTGAAAGTAATTAACTGTTCACTCAGTAGTGGGTATGTCCCCAAATCCTTTAAATTAGCCGTTATTAAACCGCTAATCAAGAAACCTGACCTTGACCCCTGTCTGCTTTCTAATTACAGGCCGATATCAAACCTTCCCTTTATCTCCAAGATTCTGGAAAAGGTAGTATCACAGCAGCTATGTTCACATCTACACAGAAATAGCATAAATGAACTGTATCAGTCAGGATTTAGGCCTCATCACAGCACAGAGACAGCACTTGTTAAAGTAGTAAACGACCTCCTATTGACCTCTGATCAGGGTTGCGTCACTATACGTGTGAGTTAGGGGAACGGCCCTCTCCTGGCTCAGATTTTAATGGTGACTATTCTACATGCACTAATGCCGGAAAAGGAATGGCTTAACTTACTTCTGCTTAATTCCGACAAGACAGAAGTACTGGCACTAGGACACCATGTAGCTTCTGATAACATAATCGCTCTGGATGGCATTTAAAAGACCTTGGTTTGATTATTAATTCACAGCTCATGCAGATAATATTACTAGGATAGCATTTTTTCATCTGAGAAATGTTGCCATGATAAGAAAAATAATGTCACTACATGTTGCAGAAAACTTAGTTCATGCTTTTGCCACCTCTAGATTGGACAATGTCTTGTAACATCTTGCTGTCCAGATGTTCTACTAGGTGCCTAAACAAACTCCAGTTAGTCCTCAATGCAGCAGCCCTCACTAGAACTAGAAGATACGAGCACATCAGCCCTGTCTCATCCACACTGCATTGGCTCCTCCTAAAACACTAGTGTTGACCTATACGATACTAAATGGACTCATAGCGAGCTGCTTGAGTGAGCTGCTAGTGTTTCGTGACCCACCACACTTACTTCGATCAAAGGATGCAGACTGCCTGTCGGTACCTCTTATTATGAAAATCACAGCAGGGGACAGACACTTTTCTTACAAAGCCCCAAAATTCTGGAATATCTTTCACTTAATATTTGGTCTCATCAATGCATTATAAGGATCTAAGTATCTTCCGCACTCTCTCTCTCGCGCGCTCTCTCTCTCTTTTTCTAACTACACATGGTACTCTTTAGCTGCCAGCAATAAGTTACTATTTAGGACTGAAATATCCCATGAATAGCTTTATATCCAAGTCTGAAACTGATATCATATTACCTTTATATTATATTTACATTATATTCACACTTTGCCCATTATACTGAACTTTCAGTCTCATACCACACAGTATAACCGCGAAACAATCCCCGCTATTTCCTTCTGTTATCACCCAAATGAGGATGGGTTCCCTGCCGAGTCCGGTTCCTCTCAAGGTTTCTTTTGCCATCTCATAGAGCTTTTCCGTCAGCACCGCCACCCTCGGCTTGTTCATCAGGGACAAACATTTTTTAAAAACATTTTATTTATTCTTTTTCCTTATATTTTTATCATTATTTAAAATTTTCCATTGTTAAAAACAGTATACAAATAAATTTGAATTGATTTGAATTGAATGTGTTCCAATGTGCCTAGGATTAAAATAAATATCTGTAACTTCTGGAGATTTTAAGATTCTTTCTTGTCATATGGATCAAATTCTTGTCTAGTCTACTGTATGTTTGCACCGAAGCGGCTGTGCCAAGCTATACAACCCATGTGGATTATCTTGGAGGCATTTCTCCTTGAACCTCTGTTTGGAACTGATACAAAGCCTGTAAAAAAAAAAAAAGAAAAAAGATGTTCTCTCTTTTGATAACTGACAAATAACTTTTTAATCAATCTAATGCCCATACGACTCCAATGTCACCTCACATTTGGTCTTCTGCTTGATGAACTCAGACATCTAATCATAATATAAAACAATGAGCTTTATACACTTTGTTTATTTTACCCCACTTTTCACTAACACTTTGAATTTTCACTACTAGAAAACAAAACAAACATCATGAAACAGTACAACAGAGTTATAACGTTGCCAGGACACCAGGAAGCTCTGACCACCAGCGTCCACAGTGTGATGGGACAACTGGTGGCACAGGAACAGGTTTGGGGGTTTTACAGCAATTAGAGTAAATATTTATGACATGGAAGAGTTTTGTTTGATCTGTATTGATTTCCTGAATGTACATTATTTAGAGTTATGACACAAAATCCCAGTAAAAAATAAATAAATAAATAAATAAAAATTGTGAAAAGAAATGGTGGAAATGTTCACAGTAAGGGTGAATACTGAAGCACCTTGTGGTTACTGAGGTCGTCTGTGTTGTAACTGAACTACTATCATGATCGGCATCACTGTTCTCAGCCTAGATTCTGTTCTTGCTCATGTTTATTTATTTATTTATTTATTTATTTATTTATTCTATTTTGATTAAAGTTAAGTCTGCACTTTCATTCAGTCTTGAAATTCATGGCCAGAGTTTACATCAGTCTTCTTCAACTCAAGTGAAGAACTGAAAACTATTAAAAGGATTATTTAATAGCACAAACAGAACATTCTGCACTTTTACCAGCTCTGAGCACTTAACATCGCTTTGTACATCGTGACCTTTCCGTGCGGGAAAATAACTAAACCTGAAGAACCTAGTCGAGTCACGTCTTTATCTATACGTAGGATAAACCGAAATCTTCAGACAAATAAAAGATGTGTTAAAGGTTACTGATATTTGATATGGCAAATCAAATCTAATCTAATCCTAATGTAATAATATATTAGAATGAGCACATTAATGTAAACTATAAATGTACCCACACCTTCTGGCCAATCAGAATCCAGTTTTTCACAACGCCTTGGTGTATAATCATTTATAATAATTAATGAGACACACTTCTTTGACCTAATAGAAAAAAAAAACAGATGTTAAAAAAAAGGCAGAAAATGTCTGCCTGACAAATCAACAGCTTCCGTAACCAATTTACTTCACATTGACATTTGATGTTAAGGAAATGTGTCATCTGTGTTGTGTTCATGCTCTCGCTGTTATTACGCCCTGAGAAAATGTCAGCACGTCCTTATTTTAGCAGCTGACATTTCCTCTAAAACAAGTTCTGCTGACCAAAACTCTGTAATCCATAATGTCCTTCAAAAACAAACACACTTTATTTGAAGGGTGTGCAATTTCAGCCTTCATAACACACTCATAACACATTCATAACACTCCCATAATGCGCTCAAAGCACACTCATAACACAATCATAACACACTCATAACACACTCACAACACATTCATAACACGCTCATAACACAATCATAACACGCTCATAACACATTCATAACACGCTCATAACACATTCATAACATGCTCATAACACATTCATAACATGCTCATAACACAATCATAACACGCTCATAACACATTCATAACACACATGTTTAGTTTCAGCCTTCATAACACACAAATAAAACACTCATAACATGCTTAAAACACATCAGAAAAAAACTGCCGGAAGACTACAGCCAGAACAACAACCACAATAACCTTCAGCTTTCATAACACCCACATATTTCCTTAGTCTTAATAACACATTCATATTCACTTTTAACCTTCATAATACAGTCATACCACACTCAACACATTATTTTCACCTTTAGCCTTCATAACATGCATAAGACCTTCATATTCACTTTCAGTCCTCATAACACAGTCATAACTTGTTCATATTCATGTTCAGCCCTCATACTACACTCCTAACACATTCATCTTTCATATTCACTGTCAGCCTTCATAACACATTTATTGGACACTTTTCCAGCCCTAATCAAATGTTCATAATTCTCATATTCACTTTCAGCCTTCTTAATCTATGCTTCTAAGCTGAGTGAGTTACCTGAGGTGGTCTTGAGGACATCCGTGGTGTTCCTCAGTCCCATGAAGTCAAACTGATAAAGTCTCCAGGACTTCTGATCAGCCGCTTCCACAGAGTTCTTCCTCCACTTGTAGATCATTTCATCTCGCGGGTAGCCGTCTGTAATCGCACACACACAGCATACGTGAGAGCGTCGGACGCAGACCTGGGGAACGTGTGAGGGTAGATGAGGCTTAATTTTATTTATGCACGCAATAAGTGTGTGTTTGTGTGTGTGTGAGAGAGAGAGAGAGAGAGAGAGAGAGAGAGAGAGAGAGAGAGAGAGAGCGCAAAACTAAACTAAAAAAGTTGAAGAAACCAAAGAGTGAAACGCAATTTAACAGTAGCATGTCATACCACTAGAGAAAGCACGAGACGTGAAATGTCACGTGCTTGTGATGCCACAGCACATGACGCACACACACGCACACACACACACACACACACAGAGCAGTCCTGTAGCAGCACGTACACACAAGACGGACGTACAGTGCATTTTAGTGTTGTGTGTGGACGTCTGACATCAATATGAAAATTCTTTGATTTTGTATCTAAAAAATTCATTCTTACTCTGTTATTTCATTATGATTCTACTGGCACTTAGACAGAGATGTTATGGCTTAATAAGTTTTTATTATGGTAATTAAACGAGGGTTAATTGTTATAATACTAAGAGTTTAAGAGTTTCAGTGACCCGGACACATTAGGATGGAATGAAGAAGAAAGAAAAGACACTTAACGCTGGGGGTCTGGTGCTCATTTAGAATCATCTCCGGTGCGTATTAATGACACGTTCCTGCACGTCTGTTGTTTACTCCCTCAATAATAATGTGATATAACATCATTTGCATAGAAGAGCACATTGATCGTGTATGTGTGTGTTAAACTGTAATCAGCTAATCATCATTTCATTAACACTCCACACCGACTGTGCGTGCGCATGTGTGTGTATGCATGCGTGTGAAAACACACTCATGATTCATTGCTCGTACATGTTCCATTAATTAACTGCTTCACATTCTGGCCATGAGGAGCGTTTTAGTTGAGATGATATAGATAAAGAATATATATAGAAAAAAAAAAAACACTGCACAGAAAGTTCTTGCATAAATCTGCACCAGGAATAGAAATCATAATGAAGGTGAAGGTGAAGGTGAAGGAGCTTCCTAAAGATCTCATTACTAAACAAAAAATAAAAAATGCTTAAATGGAGAAAGCTACAGTGGCACAGTGGAGAGGCTGAACATCCTGGTCACTGCCCTTGTTTTCATAAAACATGAAGGTGGAACCTAGAAGGAAACTCAAACTAATCCATCTTAGACAGGCGCCCCATGCAGAAGTGCAGCAGTGGCTCAACATTTAAGGATCAGAAGGTTGGAGGTTCGAGCCCCAGCAGCACCAAGCTACCCGCTCCAGGTGGCGCCATATGATGCTGACCCTGTGCTCAGAGTTGCATGATGACTCAATACAGCAGGAACATCAGTTCCACAGAGAAGAAGAAACACCAAACTGTACGGTGCCATGACTTCTGCTCATCCACTAAAACTCCAGGGGTTAAAGACAAGCATGAACTCTTACAGAAAAAAGGCACTAGGGCTGGACCAGTTTACACATACTGTACTTGACACATATTTTACACGTATGCAAACTTTACAAACACTTCACACACTACACACATATTTCACACATACACAAAGTTTACAAGCATTTTACACACACGACACACACTATATACGACCTGTATGAATATGGACCTGTATGAAACTGAAACACTGGCCAATTTAGTGTTGGAGGTTTCATGGCTAAATCTGAGCAGCCTGGTGGCCGATCTTCATTGATGGCACATTCCACCAGTAAGAGCAGAGTGTGAAGGTTTATTTAGCAGAGTAATAGCACAGTTTTGCTTCAATTATTACAATGCACACAACATTATGGGGGACATATCAGAGTTCAAAAGAGGACAAATTGTTGGTGCGTCTCGCTGGAGCATCTGTGACCGAGACAGCGAGTCTCTGTGATGTATCAAGAGCCGCGGTATCCAGGGTAACGTCAGCACACCATCAAGAAGGACGAACCGCATCCAACAGGAGTAACTGTGGACGCTAGAGGAAGCCGTCTGAAAGGGACGTCCGGGTGCGAACCTGCATTGTATCCAAAAAACATAAAACCACAGCTGCCCAACTCACTGCAGAATTAAATGTGCACCTCGACTCTCCGGTTTCCACCAAAACTGTTCATATGGAGCTCCACAGGGTCGATGCACACGGCCGGGCTGCTATAGACAAACCTTTGGTCACTCGTGCCGATGCCAAACGTCGGTTTCGATGGTGCCAGCAGCAGAAATCTCGAGCTGTGGACAATGTGAAACATGTATTGGTCTCTGATGAGGCCACCTTCACTGTCTTTCCCACATCCGGGAGAGTTACGGTGTGAAGAAGCCCCAAAGAAGCGACTGTACCACCCAGACTGCTGCATGTCCAGAGTGAAGCATGGGGGCGGATCAGTGATGGTTTGGGCTGCGATATCATGACATTCCCGAGGCTTGTGCTAGATGTGCGCGTCACTGCCAAGGACTACCGAACCATTCTGGAGGACCATGTGCACCCGATGGTTCAGACATTGTATCCTGAAGGCGGTGCCGTTTATCAGGATGATGATGCACCGATACATCTCCCCTGGCCTGCACAGTCACCAGATCTAAATATTATTGAGCCACTTTGCGGTGTTTTGGAGGAGCGAGTCAGGAAACGTTTTCCTCCACCAGCATCACGCTGTGACCTGGAGACTATTCTGCAAGAAGAACGGCTCAAAATCCCTCTGGTCACCGAGCAGGATCTTGTATCTGTCATTCCCAAGACAAACTGACGCTGTACTGGCTGCAAAAGGAGGTCCTGCACCATACTAATGAATTACTGTGGTCTAAAGCCAGGCGTTTCAGTTTCAGTGTCCAACCCCTGTGCTTTACACATATTTCATACACAGACATACAGTACTTTACAAACACTTTACACATACTACGCATACACACTGTACACACCATACTCACGCTTTACGCACACTTTACACATAAACAAACTTTACAAATACTTTACAAATCACGCACTTTAAAAACAGTTACGCACACACACTTTACATACATGCTAACACTTTACACATACATTTTACACACACACACACACACACACACACACACACACACACACACACACACACACACTATCAGATTAAAACTTCTTTTGTTTTAATCTATTTTTAAAAATGTATTTAGTCGCTTTACTTCTTCACTTCCTCATTTGTTTCTTTATTTTCCCTCTGTTTTTTCTTCTTTGTCTTTATTTTCATTCCCAAACAGTTGATTTCAGACAATGTTATAAGCTTTAGTGTATTCATGTCATTCCGTTTGTGAGCTGTGATCGGACGTTCCCTCACTCATGACGTCATTCTTCCTGACTCTTCTGGCTGCATTTTATTCTTTAGTCATGAGTGTAAATGCGCAGTGCAAGTGTTGTTTCAGTAAAAACAGCGTCATATCAGCAGTAATATTACGTGTCAGGAACCACACTTTCATAGTCTGATTTTATGTCCTTTTCTTGTATCAAAAGAAAATGTAACTCATTAAAGACATTTTTTGCACCTTAAAGTAAAACAAGCAGCTTGTTTCAGTAGTGTGTGTGTGTGTGTGTGTGTGTGTGTGTGTGTGTGTGTGTGTGTGTGTGTGTGTGTGCTGTGTTCACATTAGCTTCTCAGATAAAAACCTCCACTCTGTTATTACACAGATAAGACTGTTACGCTTTCAGGTGACACCAATATGAGGAGTTACTGTTGGGCTACAAGCGGTGTTGAATGTTTTATACACTGGGCGTGTTAGCAGAGGGAGCTATGTGATTGTGTTAAAGGTCTGCAAGAGCTCGACTCGAGATCTTCCAGGAAAAAAAGTGGTGTTTTATTAAATAATAAAAGGTTTAGGAGAGGAACATGTGAGGAGGAGGGTTTGAGCAAGGAGGACATAAGGTGACCTGATGGTGCTGTCGAAGTCCGGTAGCGACAGCGGCTGAAATTTTAGCCACATAAGCCTTAAATCAGGACCCACAATCCTGTGGTCTGTGCCGGCTGGCCAGAACTGAAGGCATCAGAACTGAGATCAAAGCCACGGCAGGTTGGAGAGACGGGCAGGAAACAGAGGCAGCACAGGCAACTTCCTCAGCAGCACGTCTGCAAGGAAGACTCTCACAGTTCCATGGTAGCAGCACAGGGAATCTGAAGCGAGGAAACAGACGCGGTTACATTCAGAGCCGGGGATCAGAAGTCGAGGCAGTGGCCGAAACCTTTACAGCAACTGAGTCCATGTTGAGCGGAAAAGCCACGTTGAGCACCATGTAGAACCATGTTGAGCGGAAAAGCAATGAACTAGAGCAGAATACCAACAGCTGGAATACCAACCGCTGGCTCACCAGGGACCAACGATACGATGTTATCATGATACCTACTGTAGGTGTGATTCAATCTGTACTGCGATTCTGTTAGTGTCATGATTTTTACGAGTCTCATAATTTTATGTTCTGTTACAATTCTAAATAAATTTAGCAAATATTTCTCTCCTGAAACATGGGATGCTGTGCTGCCTGTCAGTGTGTGAATAGTTTAGAGTGCACCACCTGTAGGACTACACAGAGTTGAATACACATTCAAATATTATATATTTTTTGATAGCTCTGTATAAATTACATAAAAGAATTTTTTTTTTTTCACCACATCTGCTAAAAAGCGAAAACAACAAGTCCTAATGGTACATTTTAACTCCGTCTGAATCAACTGAAACTGAGACAGCAGTTCTGTGCTTTCTATCGCCTTTAGCTGGACAGATCTTATAGCTTCTCGTTGGTAATTAGACCAGACTTGAAATCCCTCCAAAGCACTGATTATTATCCACACCTGATGCCAAAAAATGTGTTCCAGCCCCTCACATTTGTCTTTTAATAAAATGCCCTCCAGGTTTGATATTATAAGAAGTAAACAAATTCCACTTCATCAGAAGAGAGGACAGGCATTGCTATGGAAACCATTCCAGCATCGTCTGGCTGCAGTGGGTGATAAATGAGTGATGAATCCGTGCCGGGTGGCTGATATGGGGAAATTTAGAGATAAAGATGGAGAGAGAGAGAGAAAGAGAGAGAGAGAGAGACAGAGAGAGAGAGAGAGAGACAGAGAGAGAGAGAGAGAAAGAGAGACGGCATGATTTAAACCTGGTCTCTGCTTGGAGTTTTTCTATCAGCACAACCCACTTAGTAATTTTAGGAATTCATCAGAAGATGAGGCTATTATTGATTTAGGGAAGATAAAATATGAGTCAAGCCATAATTTAGGATTTGATCGTCCTGTTCCTGTCAAAACTGAGATCTATCTGGAACAAAGTAATAGTAATAATAATAATAATAATAATAATTAAGTGGTGAACTTAATGCTTGAAATTTTACCATGTAGGACGTGACAAAAAAAGTTAAGAAAATAAACTTTTCCTGCATTTAGTGCTGGACTGACTGTTCAGCTGTCGATCAAACCCCCCCCCCCCCCCCCTTTTTTTATTATTGAATTCTGGTCCTGGTGCTGTTGCAAGCTGTGCATTCAGAGCTGTTGATTTGACTCCACTATCCAATCCCACTGCCATTTCGAAAAGAGGCTGTCATGTCCATTTTGGCCAGGAGATGAAAACGGCGGTCTGACTGCCAATTCATTATTTCACTGGAAGAATCTTCAGGACACGGCTATAGACATCACATACGCACAAGGAGAATCTCAAACAAGCAGTCATTGGGCGGTTAGAAGAGCATGGCTGATGGACGTGAGCTGAGATATGTCCAGAACGTGACTCAAAATTGGTCTGACGTCACACTATGCTAATTAAGTGTATTAACTAAGGCCTAGATAAACAAGAACAGCATGTGTAATGGTGAGGAAAGCCACTAAGTGGTGCACCAGAAGGCAGGTGAAAAGGGCCAAGGCAGAACCTACAGTGTGCTGACTCCAGCCAATCTGGTTAATGTAGGAAGTCGGGGTTACATACTGTAGACTAATTCAGTAATAGTTGCTGTTGTGGTGGAGGAAAATATTAGCAAGGACATCGCTACACTCTTAGGACACTCCAGGGTGTCCTCCCGAACATCAGCAAACAGTGGGGAAATTAACACTCATCATCAGCAAGTAAACTGATTTCCACAAACCTCCTCTACACGACTGTGTATCGTTGATCGTCTGGGAATCGTTGATCCAACTTCTGGCATGTCCTGTCGATTCTGCCCTGCAGACAACTGCATTTTTGCTTGTTTTCTGTTTTAAACTTAGCCTTAAAGGACGCTTCCATTTTGATATAGTTTGTAGAAGTATGAACGCGGCTGTTTTAAATCCCACATACACACCAGTTCCCAAAGGAAATCCTCTCAAAGTTATTTTGGTTTGACCTTTAAAGCTAAATAAAAAGTAAATAAAATGAGTGCAGCGTGGCACTGTGCGCAGCGCTGGGTTAAAGAGTACTTTCAGGGCCACGGGTTTGGCATCACTACTCTTGGTTCAAAGACTTGCTTTCAGACGAAGTTGGATACGAGGCTAAAGGTGAGACATAAGGAGTTTCTTCACCCTGCTGTGCTCTCGGTTTCAGAATCAGTAGTTTTTTGTCTGAGCAACGAGCGCATCCACAAATTGAAGAACTGGCACGTCATTAAATTCCACAATATAATCCATTACGTTACACTAACATTTACTTTTGTCATTAGAAATGAAGCCTGAAAAAAAGCACAGACACTAGAAATGTCAGAAGTCACTGTTAACTCAAGTTTAATAAAGCTTTGTGGGGGACTTTAGGGCAACTAAAGCACACTAAACATACAGTACCAACATCCTCAACAGTTTTTGCTTTAACTATAGAAAAGTTGACTAGTCCACCAGCTATTATTCTTAACCAGTTATTTTTATCCAAAGATAGTCTGTAAAAGACTTTAGACTGGGGCGAAGCTCCACCTTCCAGAAGAACAAAAACCCAGAGCTACAAACGGCCAGAGCTACAGTGTAATGGTTTGGATCAAAGCACGTTCATGTGTTACTGTAGAATGGTCCAGTCCAGTCCAGACCTGAATATAACGGAGAATCTGTGGCGAGACATCACACACGCTCTCCATCCAATCTGACTGAGATTGAGCCATTTTGCAAAAAAGAAAGGGCAAACATTTCACTCTCTAGATGTGCAAAGCAGGTAGAGAGACACCTCAAAAGATAGTTAAAGGTGGTTCTGCAAACTATTGACTCAAGGAGGCTGAATCAAATGCACATAACACCTTACAGATATGTATTGCCAAAAATAATTGAATACCATTAATAATTTTCCTTCCACTTCTCAATTACGTCACTTTGTGTTATCTCATAAAATCCTAATAAAATGTGTTTGTGTGTTTATGACAAAATGTGGAAAAGCTCTGGTCAGAGCTTCACACTTCCTGTTCTGATCATGTACCTGCTGTAGGTAGTTTCTGCTGTTTCACCCTCCGAAGAGTTTTATCAAACACTCTCAATCTGTTTCTTTTTTTCTTTCCTGTCTGTACATTTATGACCACCAAATCTCTTGGATCAGGATCATGCAGAGTTCACACTCTCCAAACTCTTCCTTTCTCCACAACCACTGAGAGAATCAAGTAAGACCTCCAGAAGACCAAGTTTTAAACAACGTGCTCAGTATAATAAAGGAATGACGGTGCCGGCCCTTACAACCATGGCTTCAAACGTCTGGCAAGAGCCTCATCCCCCATTGAAAGCCTTGCATTGATTTCTGGGACTTGAACTAAGTCATGATGAAATATAGATATCCACTGCCATTGTTGGTATCCAGCCAGGAACATCTTCTGCACAGTGTGCACATCCTACTACACATCCAGAATAAGGCCGATCACCTTACTGTATATCATCTCTGGTAATGAACTCTGTGTCATGACATGTGGTCTTTCTTTAAGGCCAGCAAGGGGCATAGGAAGGCCATGGTGGACCAAGAGAAAAAGGAAATATTCTCTCTTGCCCCAGCTCAAAGAATGTAAAAGGCAATTTCTCATCAGGAATATACTCAGTCTCCACAGAGAATCAGTTGAAGAAACCATCTAACCAGTATCCTAATCCCATGGGACCCTGATAGGGAGATGCGCAATACACCAGCAGCAAAGTCCCATAGCAACATCCCTAAAAGAAAAGGTTTGTCCCTCCTCAAGTAAGAAACTGGACACTGGACCAGCCACTCTAGACTAAGAACTAATGGCAAGGCATACTTTCTGACAAACACACATTCTCCTGTGCAGCATGGCTGGAAGCCAATACAGCATAGTATAACAAGAACCTTAACCTGTGGTTTCTTCTGCATTTCAAAGTGCCAAGATGACATGTGTTGGGATATTTTGGCACCCCAGAGGTCAAATTAAGTGACTGGGGAAAACAGGTCATGTCTAGTGTGTGAAACGTTCTCATAGAGAAACCAGGAATCTCAGTGACCTTGGTATCCAAATGCCAAAAGTCAGCTGGAGTCAGCCAATCAAGAGACGGACTTTCTGCCTTAAACACCAGGAGGTTTCTTCCCAGGGTGAAATATGAACTAAGTTTACTCCGGCACAGAGGAATCCAACCCAGACTTGTCATATGTGTCCTGTGATACCAACTGTCACTATTCCTCTGGAAGGCTAATCCAAACCACCAAACAATTTGCTGATGAGCACTGAAGTGACTGGGCAGTAAAGTTTGGCTTTACAATAGGAATCTGCATTTGACCAAAGGTTGCAAAAGGTTAGCAAAAGCTACCGATACGACATTATTTTCAGATTCTGAACACAACGTATCAGTGATGTTAGCTTGACGAAGCTTGGACCACATCATGAACACATTGCCGCCTCGTACCACGTCTCCCACCGCAGCTCAGTCATGCCTTTAGTAAAGGCATCATGCTTGCCATCCGGGTCAGGCTACACATTTAAGAATTTAGTGCAGCACACAGACACGGTTCAAGGAAAAAATGTATATGAGGATTCAGATTGTATGGACACATCGTTATGAGATTATTATGCTTGTCTAAGCCTTCCTCTGATTGTACCGCTTGTTGATAATTTTTTATTTTGACTCTGCCTCATGTTTCTAATTATTGTCTTATCCCGGGTTCATCTTGTTTTCTTCACCCTCTCTCCCGTGCTTGATTTATCACCAGGTTTTATTAAATTCTCGGACACCAGCACCTGATAGTGGGATTATGATTTATTAAAATATATAAGACCCAGCCATATCAATCCACTCTGGCCTGTTTTCCAAATAGTGTTGATTATTAACGATTTTAAAAAGATTTTTTATTGTCAAGGACATATATAGTGTAAATAATAAAGAAAAGCAGAGCTGTGGAACTGTAAATCTGTTGCAGGAGAACTGAAAGAGGTAATAACATCAAAAAGTTCCTTGCTCACTGGAACCTTGAGATAAAACAGTAGGAAGTACCTAAAACAGGAGGTGAAAGTCTAATTGTGTCTAGAGACAGGATGGGCGAGGTTAGAGTTTTATTTTCGCTTTATTTTCACTGTGCAGAACAGAAGACTAAAGAAGTTAGAAGGTGCTGATTCATTTTCAATAACAGCATCTCTTAACATGCTCGAGCTAATATGATAATGTTTCTATAATAACATCAAAATCCCGTAATGAGAGCTTTATGAAAAATATCTGACATGTATGGAAGGAGTCTCCAGTGGCAGTCCTTTGTGACAGTCAGAGGTAAAACTGTAACTTTTAAGTTTTCCAGCATCTTCAGCAAAGGCGAGATTACGTTTTTGTAGGTGACTTTCTCACCTTATCAGGTGAAGCTAATGGTAAAGCTAAAGGTAACATTATTTGTTGTCTTATTAGAAGTAAAACCAGAGGCTGGTGAGAAGCTGGATCTGTTTCCAAACCTACCGTGACATTCAATTTCCATAACTACGTTTAAGCAACTGTTGGTTTTCCTGCAATCGTCCCTGTTTTTGTACTGACATTACATACATGCACTTCACCATATTTGCACTGTTATCCTGTTGAGTTCATTGTCGTAGTACCACTTGTCTTTGGTTTCCTGATCTGTTTAGCCCCTGAGCAGTGGCAGTTAGCTTCAAACTTGTACCCTAGCCACAGGCATAGCTTGTTCCATTCCTAACAATGATAAACTCTGCTTAAATACAGAACCTTCTGCACTTGGATCCTCAACTCCCTTTGTGACAGAAACTACGATTCAAAAAAGTATGACATGTTGCTGTTTAAAAACTGACTATAGATAGTTATTGGTAAAATGCTGTGGTTTAGCAGGAATAAAATGTAGTTCTTACTGGAAAATAATCAACTTGGCGGGAAGTACCGGCGGTCCGGTTCACCGTGGAGGATCAAGCAGGGAAACACACCGTGGTGGCAGGAATTATGGCTAATCTACCTGTTCCTCTCCTCTTAGGTAGAAACTGGCCGACCTGAAAAGGCGGCCCGACCTGCATGGCTCGCACAGACCGCGGAGGATGAAGCGGATGCTGAGACAGAAGGTGAGCCAAATCCTCTCACTAACCTCTTTCTCCCCCTGTCTCAGCAGGTGCAGAGAGGCAGCTACTTTGCACAGCTTCAGCACGAGGACGCGCGTCTTAAACACTGTTGGGGGCAAATACAAAAGGTAGACAGGGAAAGGGAGACTAGAGGGAGAACACAGTACAGTTACGGAACGCGTCGGGCCCGTAAACTACCGCCTGCAGCAGCCGGGTAAGAGAAAGTGCACTGAGATTTACCATGTAAACCTACTTAAAAGGTGGATTGAACCACTGCCACGCATTTCAGCTCTTGCTGCTCTCTCCTCTCCAGCCCTAGGCCGGGAGTCCGTACAGCGTGGGGAGGAATTGACTGCTGCGCAACACCAAGACCTGAATGAGCTGTTAGACCAATTTCAGGACGTGTTCTCCACCGACCCGGGGCTCACTCACCTGGTCCGCCATGATATTAAAACACCGCCTGGCGTTGTCGTGAGACAAAGACCGTATCGAGCACCGGAGGCCCGTCGCCGCGCCATTGAAGCCGAAATAAAGAATATGCTTCAGAATGGCATCATAGAGGAGTCGGCTAGTCCCTGGGCAAGCCCCATAGTGACGGTACCCAAACCCGACGGGTCGATCCGTCTTTGTAATGACTTCCGCCGCCTCAACCAAATATCACGGTTCGACGCATACCCGCTGCCGCGAGTGGATGATTTAATTTAATCCAGACCGTTCATCGTGCACACCGATGCCTCGGAAACTGGACTAGGAGCTGTCCTGTCACAGGAATTCAATGGGGAGGAGCACCCAATCTTGTATGTGAGTAGGAAACTTATGCCAGCGGAACAAAAATATGCAACTATAGAACGGGAAGCCCTTGCAATTAAATGGGCCATAGAGGAGCTGAAATACTATGTAGCCGGTCGGCACTTTACACTAGTGACAGATCATGCTCCTCTACAGTGGGTGGCAAGGGCTAAAGACACTAACCCTCGCATTACACGCTGGTTCCTCTCACTACAGGATTTTTCCTTCTCAATACAACACAGGGCAGGTGCACAACATGGCAACGCAGACGGTCTGTCTAGACGACACGCGCTCTTCGCAGGAACGAGCTCGAAGCTGAGGGGGGGGGGGGGTGCTGTGACGACGGGCTTCCAGCCAGTGCACATAGGAAGAGTAAGTTTCCTCACTCGCCCAAGACAAATCCCTCGATAGCCCAAAATGCACGCGCCACCATGCACGAGAAGTGGCCACAGGAGGGAACCTGTCAACCGCTCCAGATGAAAGCATCCCGGCGGCGCATACCAGGAAAGGGAGGGCATAAGCAGAGAGATTTATGTGTGTGTTGTTCTCTTTTTGCAGACTCGGATTCTGGAGGGAAATACTGGATGCGGACGCCGGCAAGAAGTGGCCGCCACTCCTGCGCACCTGCCGCCCCGCACCTACCTCCGGCCCCGGCAACCCATCCGCGTGAGACACCTGAGCACGGAGCTCCGGCCGCCGACTGGGTCTCCTGCTCTCTACTCCCCTCGCACACACACCACAAATAGACACTTTAAGAGTAGGAGAAACCGTACTACTTTTGCATCACTGTAAATAAAGCGCACCTGTTTTCACTGCACCTGTGTCTCTGCGTGTCCGTGAATTCGTGCCCACTACGGAAAGGCTTTACAAGCAGCAAGTGATGTGGTTCTGGCCAATTATACAGTAACCCTTAACCATTCAATAAATAACAACCTCGCTCTTTGGCTTTGTTAATCCAAGAGACTACATGTACATCCAAAGAGATCGAAACTGAAACATTAAAAAAAAAATTCTCATGTCTCATTTGGCTTCGAATCAACACTAATTAATTAATTCCCATCTCTGGTACTCACTGCTAGCTGCCTGCTTTACTCAGGGTTCATTCTGTACTTCACATCGACACCATTTATTAAACGAGGCTTTACTACAGTGAGAAACCAAAGTATACAAAACAGTATAAGAAAACATTGGGGGGGGGGGGGGGGGGACACTGACTGCGAGAGGCTGCGATAATTTGTCGGGTGAAACAAAAGTTTCGCTCTTCGCTCGCTGAAGTCTTTAGCAAAGCAAAGAATTATTCATATGTCTGTGATTTTTTTAGCACAGTTTTTACCCTCATTTCACATAAAAACACCAAAAAGAATATGAAGAGTGTAGAAAGAACCACGGAGAAAGTTCATAGTAAAAAATAAGTCACCGTAAAATTTTGAAAAAAAGGGATGAAATACACAAGAGTCAAATTCTTTCCAAGCACCTGATTTAGACGAGCCGTACAATCCGGATGCATTATTCCCGAATCAAAGCTCGTCTGTTATACTGGAACTTGATTTCCGACTCTCCGCTCCTTTTATACGTGGCTCTTATAGGAAGGAGACGCTGCTGTGCGAGTGGGAGTGGGAGTGGGAGTCCAATCATCGGTAGCCTGATGCTTAATGTGCTTCCTGTCAAGTCTGCTGAGTGGGGTGGGGCGAAGCAATTCTCTCCGCTAATGGCACTTCGGTGGCAGGGAGTGACTCATGCTCTGCACGGAGGAAAAAAACTCGCTCCCATCATTTTTTAAGGTCCCAGCAAGCGTTAAATCGAAACATGGGGCTGGAAATAATATTCATTATCCAGACTAGAAAGACTGATATATTTGACAGATGAAAGATTTCCTTCAATAATTCTTTCATATTACATAAACTATTGGTAAGAGTGTCATTGTAATCCAGGGTCATCTGTTACACTAACTACAGAATGTACTGCCTGATCCTGTGACATGCTAAAGCACAAATATTCATGACTATATACAATACACACACTAATCAGCCATAACATTATGACCCCCCCTCGCCTAATATTCAATTCAATTCAATTCAATGAAATTTTATTTCTATAGCGCATTTAACAATTGACATTGTCGCAAAGCAGCTTTAAACAATCAAAAGAATTATGTAAGTTGTAATATTCAGTAGCTCCCCCCTTTGCCATGAAAACTGTAATGAAACACTGCAATGAAACTGGTTCAGACCAGTTCATGATGGTCTGAACCATCATGAACCTTTTCCTCAGTTTGATCTACAGTAGCTTTTCTATTGGACCGGACTACACGGGCCGTCTTTCACTCCCCATGTGCATCAGTGAGCCTCGGCCGCCCCTGACCCTGTCACCATTGGCTGATCGGTTTATATACCAGTAGAAAAAGATTTTGCTTATAGCAGTTTATCAACATGTACTTCCAATACTATTGTTTTTTTTTTAATATATTGCCAATTGTTTGATTGACAGTCAAGAAAATCTTCAGAAAGGCTCATTAGGCAATATTTCTTAATAATAATCTCTAATATTTCAATGATTTTACTCATTAGTCCCACATCCACAAAACATACAGTTGATGTTAGCATGCTAACAGGCATTCAGCTGTGTAAAAGCAGAGTTATATCCCTGGATAAACATAAAATGTACTGTAGCTTTGTGAGAATATTCACGAGTGCTCTTTTCTTTGGAATGAGCTCTCATAAGCGTTAAGCTCTGTTATTAGCATGTTAGTATGTTATTAGCATCTCGTAAATATAAGTGCAAAAAAGTGCAGACCCTCAAATGACCACATTGGCTCCAAAAGTGAATCGATTCCCACAGAGAAACCCTTTTAAAATGTCCAAATTGTCCAAAATGTTTACAGCCTGGTACAAAAGAACTGTTTCGGTCTCCATAGCTAAATTTCCCATTCAGGAAAACTGTACAGGGCTCAACTGACAGTTTAACCCATCCGTTCAAATTACATTAAGCTAAAAGCTATGCTAGCTAGTTTGTGGTAACTGAGGTGAGAAGGCGTGTTCCAACCAACACCCAAGCTCCATCCGTCCGGCCCATATGCCCATTTATGGATTAACCCGGGGGTTTGAGCGGAGTCAGCTCCTGCTAAGATGGCGACGACCAGAGCTCCCACAGCTCCCTGAGCTCCCACAGCTCCCTGAGCTCCCACAGCTCCCACAGCTCCCTGAGCTCCCACAGCTCCCTGAGCTCCCACAGCTCCCACAGCTGAGCACTTCAATAAACCTGTGTGTGACGTCACGGAGGGTTTGTCCAGCTCTATTTTAATACAGTACAGTATGCAGTTTATGCCGTTATTGAATCAGCCAATCATGTGGCAGCAGCACAAAGCAGATCAAGTAGATACAGTGAAAGAGCTTCACTTCATGTATATATCAGACTGAACATACACGGCAATGCTACACTGGCTTAATCCATTTCTGAAGTTAACATTAAAACGCTAACCT
The DNA here is from genome assembly GCA_030347435.1 of Clarias fuscus. Classification (NCBI taxonomy): domain Eukaryota; kingdom Metazoa; phylum Chordata; class Actinopteri; order Siluriformes; family Clariidae; genus Clarias; species Clarias fuscus. The sequence goes on along the minus strand of CM059206.1, from coordinate 2,320,114 downwards.
AATAAGACCGTGTGCATTAATATGTGAACCACCTACTGTATAAGGAACTCAATCAGCGCTGGAGATGAGAATTCCACGCTGATGTGGTATAAGAAAATAGAAAAGGGTTGAACATTCGGCTAGAAGTGACACTGAAACGGTGAATATCTGCTTCCCAAACCTGTTTCCCAGGACTATTTTGCTCTGCAGCAATGTGTGAAATATTAAAGCGATCCGTTTGGCCGGCGTTCCTCTCGAGATGGAGATCAGCCTGCTATAAGCAATTTACCCGAGAACACATTCACTGTGATTTGGGTACTTGTACCAGGAGGAGCTGATTTACAGTGGGCATTAACTGTGATTTACATTTCAGCGTTTATTTAAAATGCACCACTCGGGATGTTGCGCATTCTGAGAAAGGGGAATAGCGAGGGGTCATCACCTGGGAGATGAGAGTCAGTCAACAAGGGACGAGGATGCTGTGCGCCTGAAGAACCATTTAACATTTTCCTCCTCCTCATCTCCCTCGTTCTCTCGCTCTCTCTCTCTCTCTCTCGCGCTCTTTTCTGAGAGGCATCTCGTCTGTATTCCAGACAGGTCCAGGAAATGCTGTAGGTCTTCGTCTGGCAGTTTCTTTCAGCTCAAGAGACAATGAACAAAAGCTGACCCAGTGTGAGCGTTTCTCAGTGTCTGTGAAATGAGGGTCGTCTCAACGGGTTAGCACCGAGAACAAGCCCAGTGTTTCCTCAATATCTCTTTCGATTTTTATACGGCTCGGCTTTCCTGAGACTCTGCTGGAGCAGGGGCAAATTAGGGATGCTATTTTTAGAAGCCAGACCTTGAAACTGTTTCATCAATACAGTGTTTGTAGTGTTTTAGCTTTATAAGACCAAACTGTGTCTTGTGTCATTGTAAATGATCTATAAACGTCTTTATACCCCTGATTACATGACAGCCAAAACACTCAGAGTAGTGCTGCTTTGTGAAAATAATCCACAACAGGGTGATGTGATGAGGCACAGTTATTCTCATCAGTTGAAAGTTCATTATTTTTCTATAATACCTCGTCCCCGCCGTGTCCCCAACACACACTCGTTTAAACTGTACAGGTCCATGCCATATTATCTTTCAATAGATCCAGCAGACCTTCTTGTGATTTATGCAAAATATGTTATCTTTAAGTTGGGACAAATTGCGTACCAAAAAAAGTCACGGTCTTAGTAGTAATCTCCGGCATCAAGCAAAGACAACAACTAATGATACAGTGTGCGCCAAAATATACAGTACTGAAATGAAAGGATGAACGGTATCACCTGGTTGTCATCTATGAGTTTATGTCTCCTGAAAGAAATGTTACTCACACTATAAGCGTGCTGATTTACCGCAGTATGCGTAATGTAAGTATGGAAAGTGTGTGTTCAGCGCCTCGCTATAGACAGTGTTCACATCCCTCATGCAGATTCTCAGACTCACAGGATCGGGACTAAACAGCTGTGTGTCCATAATAAAACCACTTGTCAGTGAGACTCAATAATCAAAAAAAAAGTATTCAGTTTGCTAGGGAGCGTAAAGACTGGACTGAAAAAAAAAAAAGGTCATGTGACCTGATGAGTCCAGACTGAGTCCATTCCAGAGTGATGGGCGTGTCAGGGTGAGAAGGGAAGTGATGAAGCGATGCTCCCATCATGCATAGTGTCCACTGTACAAGCCTCTGGAGACAGTGTTATGATCTGGGGTCGCTTCAGTGGCTCAGCTTTAAATATAAGCAGGGCAGAGGGCTACTATCATGCTGGCTGTCAATTAAGATGATGTCTGAGGCTTAAAGAGCCACAAAAATCAAGCATCCCATAATAGTATTTCTTTTCCTCGAGGCTTCTGTCCTTTCTTGTAAGACAACATCTAGATCGAGTGTATTGTATTGTACTGATGTACAATCAAGATTATAAAATTTCGAAAAAGCTGCAAACAAGAAACTCCAAAATTCAGAAGTTTAAAAAGTCAAAAACTTGAAAGAATGAGAAAAACAAATAAATGTTTTCCAACACAATAAACAGACGGGAGTGAAATTCACGGTGAAGCAGTCAGAGCAAACCTCAGAGCGGACTCACACTAGGTACAGTAGCTGAAAAGACTTTAAAATAATAAGAAGGAATAATATATACAGAATGATATAACGGTAAAGGCACATCTTTCTCTTTAAAAAAAAAAAAAGGGTAGAAAATGGTCGACTGGCTGCTTCTGAGACATCCATAGGGTGTGTGTGTGTGTGTGTGTGTGTGTGTGTGTGTGTGTTTGCAGACACTCACAGCTGGAGAAGATGAGTGGGCAGGAGTGTTCATCCATGGGGAAGTTGTGGAGCTGCAGCTGACACTCAGCGTTTATCGTCAGTCTGTCAGGGAAAAAAAAAACAACAAAAAAAAAAAACACAGACACCAGCAAGAAAAAAATTTAAATATAGATGGAGCAAAATAAATACAATAAAAAACCAAATTTGCAAACAGATGTTCGTGTTCAATTAAATCGGGTTTAATCCTACGTTATAGCATTGCTAATTTATTACATAACGATCTGTTCTCTGAGGATTATAACTGCAAGTGAGCGTTTCCAAACTCTCTGCCTTCATAATTAATCGAGCAACTGAAGCAGAAAACTAGAAGCGCACGCGCAGGCATTCCTCAGTTCAGGAACAGCAGAAGTTCGAGATTGGAAAAAAAAAAAAAGAAAAAAAAAACGAACAAGAAACGTCATGCGTGAAAGCTGTCGGCGACGGCAAGAATCACGGAATAAATAGATTCTGGGTTCAGATCGGTTAGAAAGTGTCGAGCGTGTGCACGCATTAGCATCACTTCCAATTCAATTAAAGATCAAAGACTTGAAACTAAACAAGGCTGGAAAAATATTGAACTATATTTATCACTTCACCTCTTCACAGGCGTCATCTGCTATCCCCTGATCAAGGGCACTACTTGGTGCGTGGAACAAGGTATTGTACCGTACACCCGACAGACTCTCCATTTAACACTATTTGGGATTCGACCTCAGAAACATGGAGCTGAAAATCTAAAGTGGAATAAGTGGAAATATGCAGTAAATCTGGTGAGTTTCTCCGGACTGTCCACCACCTCCATGGTTTATTCTCCTCACCTTATGGTTACAGAGTGCCACTAAGAGTTTAAAACTACTCTCACACCGCTGTTAATTACGCTAACTGTCCGTCGCTAACTGTCCGTCGCCAGCTCCACTAGTCGCAGTTAGTTAGTTCTGAAATTACAAATGTTTTGAAAGATGTACAAACATTACAGTATTTCACAAAAAGGATCAATCAAGCAGTCAATAACTTAACTTGATCTCTTCCATATGTCCATGAATGCTGTTTCTCAGTAACATGACACGCGGTGTTTGAAACAAAACACTTTGAGAGCCGTCTGATCTAATGACAAAAGAGACAGTTATACGATACTGTGAGATATTAATTAAAATTGAATTTGATCGGTCTCAGGACGTCACAGAGTTCCACTGCATAGCTGAGTTACAGTATTTTATTAATCATTTTGATCATGAACGCTGCTGGACTTTATCATTCTGTTTTTTGCCGCCGTTAAATGTAAAAGTAATCAGCAGAGTCATACGCCGTACGCCGAGTGACCTGTGCTGTATTCGGGGCAGAAGATTTGTGTAGACAGATCCTCACCAACTATACAAGATAATAAACGTCCCATAGTTTCCCATTTCTTTAACACGTTAGCACAGCTCCCCCAAAGTGTGTGTGTGTGTGTGTGTGTGTGTGTGTGTGTGTTAACGCCCCAGCTGAAATACCCCTCAGATAATGCATTTTATTTAATACTTTAATCTCCCGCTGCTTCACTCCTTTTCCCAAAGCACTGTTTCAGTGTCTATGTAAATGAGCTACTGCTGAGCCACGCCCCTCTGGGGACCAGCAGGCCAGAGGAGCGGCTCAAGAGGGGCTAAAATCTAACAAGCTTGTTTAAACCCCGGGCCAATACACTGATGGAAAAAAAAAAGGACAAAAAGAATTGTTAGCATGTTATTTATTTATTTATTTATTTATTTATTTGCACACGGACACAAAAATGGCTGAAAAGTTCGTTTTGCATGATAGGTTGAATATAAATCATAGAGAATATGCCTCCATCGCGGGGAAGGTGTTTGTCACCACGCAGAGGCGTGCCTACCTCCCGCTCGTGTGCATGTTATTTATATCCACTCATTTTTACAGCCTATAATTAAGATAAATTGGTTGCCAAACGAACGTGTCTACCTCAGAATGCTCTACATGAACGTGTGGACGCCTGCGTCTGATCGGATCAGTTTTATTAAACGGCCCTGGGATATTCATTAAAAGTTAAAAGTATGCTGTACTGAACTTCGACAAAACACACCGTGTGTGTGTGTGTGTGTGTGTGTGTGTGTGTGTGTGTGTGTGTGTGGTGCGGACACAGAGTAATAATCAGTGACCGGTGCTGTGATGAAGCAGACTCGCTCTTGCCATGATGACTTTAATTCATTTCCTGTAGCAGAGCGTCCTGTAATCCTGTATAGCAGTAAAGGGATTTCCGAATGGTCATGATTTCGTTTTTTTATTAAACAATAAGACGAGATGAGCAGAAAAACATCACAACACACTGAACCTTGAGGTGGTCGGAGCTACGACAAGTTCTATCACTCCTACAGTATCAGCCAAGATCAGGAGTCTGAGGCTACACTGGACCCTGAACCAGACAAATGAAGATTAGGGAAAGACCAAAACGCGTTTTTTGTACTGTGATTTAGACCATTCATGCTCCAGACGGGCCTTTCAGTCTTCTGTAAATCACCAAAGTTGCCATAATAACTGATTAATTAAAGCATTGGCTCCACCCAGTATTTTGCACATTTTTGAACGCGATACACTCACTAAAATATATTTAATTAAATTTCCTGCATTTCTGGTGAACATATCCACTCTAAAGTGTGCCAAAAACGCCAAAATGGATTTCCCTAATGAGGGCAGACGTCAGCTTAAATGTTCCCTGGCTCATCTTCTCATGAATAAATATGAAATAAATAAGTGTTAACAGAATTAAAGCAGACAGGGATTTCAGCCTGAGCAAAGACTTCCTGCCAGGGACGCAGTCAGAGGTCTTTGTTCCCTGAGGTTCTAAAGAGCTCCGTCGTCCCCGCTGACTGCTGGGTGATTAATATCGCTCCATCCAGCACACATTGTACACGCTGATTACGGCAGCATCTGGTCTGAGAGCTGAAATGCCATGCGAACTCCGATCGGACAGCAAGTCATCCGGCATGGACGTTTTCCGTCTCAGGGTTACGCGCAAGACTGAACATACCCTTGTTCTACTTTCACAAACACACATCAGAGCAAGAGGAGAGCCGCATCCTGGTGTGTGCATGGTCACTGAACTCAGTTCTGCCCTAGATGTGAGAATCAGGACACTGAGATGCTCAGGGTTCCCCATCATTATCCCCATTCCTAGCTCTCCGCACTCTCCTCGCTCTCCTCGCTCACAACCCCACGGCATAGTCGTAAACTACAGACTGTATGGTCTGATACTTTTACAGAAAAATAACCAAGCTACAAAATATCACGCTGTTAATTAACTAATAACTGAAACAATGGTGACAACTGAATGAAAAATGAAAATAGCACAAATGTGTCTAGAATTGTCTTGCATGAAAGAAAACGCCTGAAACTAGGGATGTCTTGACACAAAAAGGAAGCCAAAAGCTTGAGGTGCTCGAGGTGTCAGCTCTGCCCGATCATGCAACAGATACAAAACTGGAAAATTCAAGGCTATGACAACCACATCTCTTTAAACCTGCTGGAGTAGCACATTCAGAGAAAATCACTATCCGCCCCCTTCTGCATGCAAGAACCCCTGACTGCCTGGGTCACCCCACTCTCAAACTTTTCTGTTCCATCTCTCAGAAGCCAACAGGGATTTAATGCAGTTGCTTGAACTGTAGCCAGGACTACCATTGTCCATTCCAAGACCAGGACTAGCTGAGACTGTGACTTAAAATGAAGAAAATCCATTGAATCCCTTTCTGAAACCAGGTTTTTACTTTAACTAGTCGTGAACACCGCAACCCTGAATATAGACGATGAGTGAGCGAGTGAGTGAGGGAGTATTTGTGTACCATTGATTAGGATTCCCCAAGGAAGGAATTACTTCCTGTCAAAGTAAAATATAAAAGCGAATATTTTTATACACACTGTTGCACAAGACCAAGACAAGTGCAATTCAAACCAGACCACAACTCTAGTCCAAGTCGAGTCGTTGGGCTGAGAAACAGAGATTATTGTAGTGCAATTTATAGAATACACAGATCAGCCATAACGTTGGAAAGCAAAACATTAAGGCCATTATTGTGAGGCTTCCCCTTGTGTCCTCCACAAGACCTCCGGGGGTTGCTGTGGTGTCTGGTACAAGAGTGTTGGCAGTACATCCTTTGGGTGAGGTAGGTCGTGGGGCGGGGCCTGAGTGGATTGCACTGGGTTGTCTGGTGTAACCCATGTGGTTCGACTGGATTAGGAACCAGGTTCTTGGCCTTGGGCTCTCGGCCTGACGGGCCCTGTGCGCGGTGGGCTGTGGCGCATTGTGTGTTCTGGTGCCTTTCTATCATGACCTGTATTGACTTTTTTGCCGATTTGCTTTCCTGTTGGATTGGATGGGACGGCCGGGCATTTGGTCCCCGTGGCCATGGTTGAGCCTCAGGTGCGCCAGCCACGACCCTGCTGCCAGTTTACTGGTGTATGATTACTGATTAGATTCAATGTGGTAATATTATGTTATGGCTGATCTTTGCATATATTTTAGGAAATATGTTTTATCACTCTTATACCACAGTAAATTGCTAACAGAGACCGAAATGTATGTATGTATTTATGTGTTAAGACAGGTTTTGTCTATTTAATGTTGTGGAAAGTCCTTGAAACACCTCACAAGCCTTTCTTTTCTCGTGCTTAAAGTTAATGAAAGAAAAACAAACGCAGCTTGTCACGGTACTGAGAGCTCTGGAAGTGTTAATTGCTTAACAAAAAAAAAAAAAAAAAAAAAAGCATCTTAGACACTAATCATGCACCGATAGCACCGAGGAACCTTGTGGTGCAGCTTTTGTGTGCTAGCAGAGAGATCAGCTATACCAGAGAGGCTGCTGAGTCCTTTATTTTTTTGGGATACAAGCTGAGCTAAACCCTCATTTTGATGCTTTTTTGGATGCTTCAGGAGGAAATAATATTGTTTAACAAAAGCGAACTTTTCTGAGAAAGCCCGCTCCGAATCCCAGCGGCAGACGCAGCTGAAAATCGGCACACACGCCACGCCAGACAGCGTTAGTGGTTTTTGTTAAGACCGCGGCGTCAGAGCCGTGTGAAAACACAGACAATCACATTTCAAGCGGTGCTCTGCAGGTGCAGAATGTATTTCGGGAAGATTGCAGCTCGGTTAATTCGTCTCTCGCCGAGCCGGGCTTGCTGTGCCGAGGTCTATTCAGCCTGGGACGCTCTAGTCGGAGCAAGCAGAGATTTCTCTTGCTCCGCGTGAAGATTTTCATCGGTGAGAAGACGAGCAGAGCTCTGGGTTTAGAGGTGAGCGCCATGGACGATGCTGATCTGGAACAAGGGCCAGCTCGAGGCTCATACGGACCTCCGTCAACTAGCAATATTCTGATTCGGTTTATTACGTCATAAATTTGGTTTATTACGAAAGAACACGGCGGACGAAAGGAGCCATCAGATGTCACTAATTAATTAATTAATTAATTGCAGTCATTTGTCCTTTGCTAAATCGGAATAAACCATGGTGGCATTTTGCAGGCTCTGAGAGGTTCGAGTGCTGGCAGGCAGGCAGGCAGGCAGGCGTGGGTCCAGGTCTGAGCTCAGGAATGAGGAGTTGAGCTGTTTATTCACTGCCAGGGGTTATATTTATTCATATTCATATGGCTTCTTCCTGTCTGTTAACACACACTATGGAACAGTAAACAAATTATCACCTTCAAGCATGACATCGAATATTCGGCTAGGATCTTTAATAAGCAGTCAGGTTTTTAATGTCACCCGTACCACAGCGCTAACGAGTTCTGGATTCTGATTGGTCAGAATCCAGGTGCTGATTAATTTCCTGTTAATCACAAGCAGCACTAATACGTCCTCATACACTAGCAGGGACCTTTCCTGCGGTGGAAAACGGAAGGGTAACTCTTCATGATGTGCTGTTGTAGGAAAATAATCAATTCAGGGCGAGAGCAACAACACCACGTTATTAACAGCTCTGCGTTATCAAGACATTTTCTTACTTTATACATTATGTTTTATTCCTTAAGCCAGTCAACTATTTTTATGCTAATACTGTAACAGTTTTTGGAGTGCGTTTGTTCCTCAAAGTTTTCAGCCATCAAGAAGTTTCTTTATTAATATATTTCTTCCTTTAAAAAAAAAAAAAAAAGATTTTTTTAGCTATAGTAACCCATCTAAACCTGTCACCCCAAGTTTTAAATTAAAACCCTCTTCTGGCGATCTACTTAAACTTTAATATTTTTCATTAAGCAGCTATGTGACTCAAACATTTATTATATTTATTTTTAGTTCCCACTCCAAATGGAGAGTTTGTGCTAGTGGTCTGAGGTCTGAATCGTACCTGCCCCCACCTGGTCTCTGTATATACACGACATCCAGCGCTTTGTTTAGACATGTGCTGTAGACACTGAATCCAATTCCAATTCCCGCTGCTTCGTATTTCCTGATTTTCTGACCACTGACCTGTGGAAGATGAGCCATTGCTTCTGCCCTCAAAATCACACACCCTGTACGAGCCCCAGACCCGAGTGTCAGAATCATGTTCCTACCAGCATGATGGAGGGTTCTGTTGATCTTTGCTCCACAAATTGGAATTTGGAGACTCAAAACCAATATAGAGCACACAAGAATGTTCAGCTACAGAGTTTAAACAGACACCGCTTAGGTAAAACACTGACATTCCTGACTAAAACATCTCTGAAACACTGACAAACCTGACATCTGGAACAACACTGACAAACCTGACATCTGGAACAACACTGACAAACCTGACATCTGCAACAACACTGACAGAACTGACATCTGCAACAACACTGACAGAACTGACATCTGGAACAACACTGACAGAACTGACATCTGGAACAACACTGACAGAACTGACATCTGGAACAACGCTGACAAAACTGACATCTGGAACAACACTGACAAACCTGACATCTGGAACAACACTGACAAACCTGACATCTGGAACAACACTGACAAAACTGACATCTGGAACAACACTGACAAAACTGACATCTGCAACAACACTGACAGAACTGACATCTGCAACAACACTGACAGAACTGACATCTGCAACAACACTGACAGAACTGACATCTGCAACAACACTGACGGAACTGACATCTGCAACAACACTGACGGACCTGTCACCTGGAACAACACTGACAGAACTGACATCTGCAACAACACTGACAGAACTGATACCTGAAACAACACTGACAGAACTGACACCTGGAACAACACTGACAAAACTGACATCTGGAACAACACTGACAAAACTGACATCTAGAACAACACTGACAAAACTGACATCTGGAACAACACTGACATCTGGAACAACACTGACAAAACTGACATCTGGAACAACACTGACATCTGGAACAACACTGACAAAACTGACGTCTGGAACAACACTGACAAAACTGACATCTGGAACAACACTGGCAAACCTGTCACCTAGAACAACACTGACAGAACTGACATCTGGAACAACACTGACAAACCTGACATCTGGAACAACACTGACAAACCTGACATCTGGAACAACACTGACAAACCTGACATCTGCAACAACACTGACAGAACTGACATCTGGAACAACACTGACAGAACTGACATCTGCAACAACACTGACAGAACTGACATCTGCAACAACACTGACGGACCTGTCACCTGGAACAACACTGACAGAACTGACATCTGCAACAACACTGACGGACCTGTCACCTGGAACAACACTGACAGAACTGACATCTGCAACAACACTGACATAACTGACATCTGAAACAACACTGACAGGACTGACACCTGGAACAACACTGACAAAACTGACATCTGGAACAACACTGACAAAACTCACATCTGGAACAACACTGACATCTGGAACAACACTGACAAAACTGACATCTGGAACAACACTGACAAAACTGACGTCTGGAACAACACTGACAAAACTGACATCTGGAACAACACTGGCAAACCTGTCATCTGGAACAACACTGACAAAACTGACATCTGGAACAACACTGACATCTGGAACAACACTGACAAAACTGACATCTGGAACAACACTGACAAAACTGATGTCTGGAACAACACTGACAAAACTGACATTTGGAACAACACTGGCAAACCTGACATCTGGAACAACACTGACAAACCTGACATCTGGAACAACACTGACAAAACTGACATCTGGAACAACACTGACAAAACTGACGTCTGGAACAACACTGACAAAACTGACATCTGGAACAACACTGGCAAACCTGTCATCTGGAACAACACTGACAAAACTGACATCTGGAACAACACTGACATCTGGAACAACACTGACAAAACTGACATCTGGAACAACACTGACAAAACTGATGTCTGGAACAACACTGACAAAACTGACATCTGGAACAACACTGACAAACCTGACATCTGGAACAACACTGACAAACCTGACATCTGGAACAACACTGACAAAACTGACATCTGGAACAACACTGACAAAACTGACATCTGCAACAACACTGACAGAACTGACATCTGCAACAACACTGACAGAACTGACATCTGCAACAACACTGACAGAACTGACATCTGCAACAACACTGACGGAACTGACATCTGCAACAACACTGACGGACCTGTCACCTGGAACAACACTGACAGAACTGACATCTGCAACAACACTGACAGAACTGATACCTGAAACAACACTGACAGAACTGACACCTGGAACAACACTGACAAAACTGACATCTGGAACAACACTGACAAAACTGACATCTAGAACAACACTGACAAAACTGACATCTGGAACAACACTGACATCTGGAACAACACTGACAAAACTGACATCTGGAACAACACTGACATCTGGAACAACACTGACAAAACTGACGTCTGGAACAACACTGACAAAACTGACATCTGGAACAACACTGGCAAACCTGTCACCTAGAACAACACTGACAGAACTGACATCTGGAACAACACTGACAAACCTGACATCTGGAACAACACTGACAAACCTGACATCTGGAACAACACTGACAAACCTGACATCTGCAACAACACTGACAGAACTGACATCTGGAACAACACTGACAGAACTGACATCTGCAACAACACTGACAGAACTGACATCTGCAACAACACTGACGGACCTGTCACCTGGAACAACACTGACAGAACTGACATCTGCAACAACACTGACGGACCTGTCACCTGGAACAACACTGACAGAACTGACATCTGCAACAACACTGACATAACTGACACCTGAAACAACACTGACAGGACTGACACCTGGAACAACACTGACAAAACTGACATCTGGAACAACACTGACAAAACTCACATCTGGAACAACACTGACATCTGGAACAACACTGACAAAACTGACATCTGGAACAACACTGACAAAACTGACGTCTGGAACAACACTGACAAACCTGACATCTGGAACAACACTGGCAAACCTGTCATCTGGAACAACACTGACAAAACTGACATCTGGAACAACACTGACATCTGGAACAACACTGACAAAACTGACATCTGGAACAACACTGACAAAACTGATGTCTGGAACAACACTGACAAAACTGACATTTGGAACAACACTGGCAAACCTGTCATCTGGAACAACACTGACAATCATGTCATCTGGAACAACACTGACAGAACTGACATCTGGAACAACACTGACAAACCTGACATCTGGAACAACACTAACGTACCTGACATTTGGAACTATACTGGAGGTCCCTGAAATCTGGAACAACACTGACGTATCTGACATCTGGCACAACCCTAATGTCCCCGACATCTGGAACTATACTGACAAAACTAAAATCTGGCCCAACCAACACTAACATCCGTGTCACTTGGAACAACAATGACATTCCTGACATCTTGCACAACACTGACAAACCTGTCGTCTGGAACAACACTAACGTACCTGACATCTGGAACTATACTGACATCCCTGACATTTTGCACAACACTGACAAACCTGATATCTGGAACAACACTGATGCCTCTAACATCTGAAAGAATTATGACGTCTCAGACATCTGGAACAACACTGACAACCTTGACATCTGGAAATATACTGACATCCCTGGCACCTGAAAGAATTCTGACATCCCAGACTGGAATTGAACATTGACATACAGTATATAGCGCCTCATTCTGACAGCACAGCAAATGAGAATGTAGTAATGAGTCAATATCTAACATCTGGCACAAGACTGAAGTCCCTGACATCTGGCACAACACTGACATCCCTGATGTATGGCAGAGAACTGACATTCCTGACATCTGGCACAATGCTGACAGGACACAAAACTGAAATCTTTTACAACACCACTGACACCTCAGCTCCACAACACTGACATATGTCAACACTGATATTCATGATAATACTATCACAAGACTGATGTCATTGACAAAACACTGTGAAAACACTGACATCTGTCACAAAATGAACCTGACTGACAACCCTGACATGACTGACCTTCCTGAAATCTACCTGGGTATAAACAGGTAGATGTTTGTTGCTCCGTGCTATAATACGTCCAGCAGGATAAAGACTCGGTACGTACCTGAGAGTGTAAAGTATTTTCCCATCATTCCATATCCTGAGTAGCTGATTGGGCGTGGTAATCCAGTGCGAGTCTGCGTTCTTGGAGTTTCTGAAGATGGTGTCCGGGACCCAGATCAGCCCCACCATGTTACTGTTTAACGTTAATATCTTCATGGTGCTGTTGTATCTGAGCCGACTGTCTGTCCACGTCTGAGCAAAGATAATGTCGATCTGATACTCCTGGAGAGCACACACACACACACACACACACACACACACACACACACACACACACAGTCAAACATTTATATTAATATACCACACTCTATATGACTGTTAAGCTGGTTGGTCAAAATGTGTTGATTAAACTTCTGGAGCAGCAGCTCTGACAGTCGCACGATTCTACCGACTTCGAGAAATGAGGTAAAACGTTGTTTTCTGAACGCTGAATGAATCCGTGATCATGTGATCACTCAGCTTCCGCTCTGTTCCTCTGGCTAGTCCTCTCAGCCTCTCGCACGGCGCTTGCAGAAGGTCTGACGATGCACTTACAAGACGTGATTGTAAGAATACAGCAGGCCCTGGGCTTTTCAAGTCGTGTCTGGAGACCTGGCCTTGGGCTTTACAGCTGACCTGCAGCTCTTTTCATTTCACTCCAAAACCTGATCAGTTTAATCAGACAGCAAGAGAAAACATATTCAACACAAGGTTTACTGGAAGACCGGACTTCATTTAATAAATGTACGGCAACGAAAACGGTGCTGTAAGTAAAATTGGGCAATCACAAGCAGGGACAGTGGGGTGTGGGGGGCAGGGAATTATTTGCCTTATTATAATAATCATATTAATTATTAATGATTAATTTAATTAATTTAATATATTTAATTCAAGGCCCTTATTTGTCTGTTTGGGCAAAATTAAATATATATTTTTTTATTATTGATGATTTAAGAAAAATGTACAAAAATGGAAACATACACAATTAAAACTCAATTAAACAAACAAAGAATCAAACAAAAAAATCTTTAAAGGTTAATGAGAAAAGACAAACATGCTAGCAAATATAGTCTAAAAACATCAGCTACATACAAAAACAATAAAAATGTATTTTTACAAAAGTTAACGTATAGGGAACAAACTAAAAGTGATGGCATCATGTGTGTTTGTTTGTTTGTTTGTTTGTTTGTTTGCATCAGATTTTATTCAGGAGTTAAAGCAGCACTATGGCTCCTGTCACTGAGGTCACTTACAGTTTATTACAGTTTATAACTGACGTTAGCGGTTAAGCAACAATCCAGTTGAAGTTAAAGATAATGTCCTTGTTATTGTTATTGTTATTGGTGTATTTATTTTTCACATGATGGCTTGTACGATGTGTTTTTTCAGATTAACTTTTGTGATTCTTGCGATTCAGCCTGAGGTGTTAATGTTACTGTAAGGCATAATTATGATTTTTTCAGCTATTTAATTTCTATAAGGTTGTGCTACTGTATTTCTTCTCATTTTCATGATCTTGGTTTATATAATAATAATAATAATAATAATTTATACATAAATGATATACATTTATGAACACAATGTAATTAAAAGTTAATTTCATCAGGGAAATCTTATATTGGCTTAAAAATTAATTTCCAGTATAGCGGAGACACAATTACTAGCAGCTAATGAGGAGTCTCCTCTGTGATCCCAGACATTTAGCCACAGGAGTCATTAGAGACAGAGAGGAGACGCACTGGGTGCAAAACCAAAGCCTTAAAAAAAAATTTTAAAAAAAGAAGAAGAAGAAGAAGAAAAAAAGAAAAAAACGATCCTGCGATGAATTTTCATTTCAAACGAACGTAAACTAATCAAAGCAGCTCGATCGAAATATGTGTGTGTGTGTGTGTGTGTGTGTGTTTCAGGTGGATAAAAACAGCATATTTGGACCAATGTGAGCTGAAAGAACTAATGGCCTCGTTATTCTTCGCCTTCTTTGAAGTGCACCTCATTCTTTCTATCCACTTCATCCAGTTTCACTAAAATCCACCGTGAGCCTTCACAAGCCTCCTTAAGACTCCTTTTAACTCACCAAACATGAGCTGGATTAATGGAACAGAAGCACGGAGCATCTGTAGCATCTTTACTTTCTAATAATAGGACAGATTATTTGCCTTTTCTCCGAGATGAGTCAAAGGATAATATTTGCTCTTGGAAAAGTAACTAATAAAAATAATAATGCGCGCACGTCCTCGTCGGCGGTAGTGATTAACGGCGGGTGTCACGCGTCTGCCCTGCTCTCCGACACCTCTGACAGTCGTTTGACCTTTCCTCATTTTTCCGTCTCATTTCAATAGTCATATCAATTACCAGGACAACCGTAGCGCCATAGCTGTGACCTTTTGTGCTGAAATCCGAAGGGAGAGCACGAAGAACAGAACATTACCTCAGGCCCGGTCGGCACGGTGGAGAGAAAACACGTGCAATGACATCATTATCATTAGCTGGACTATTACAGCTGTAAAAAAAAACAAAAAAAAAAAGACAATAAAAGGCCAGATGGTGATGGTATGTGGTTAAAGGGGAAACTTTAGGACGTGTAATAAAGGTCAGTGCACAAGGCTGCGCCTCGTTCTGTCAGCACAGTAAATGAGAATGTAGTAATGAGTCAATACTGAAATTAAAACACATCTGCATGTGGAGCGACGGTGGGCAAAAAAAAAAAAAAAAATCACCCTTTCAGTGCATTTTAAAGCTCTTCGGTAAATAAGAGGGTCGTCCGATATGATCAACTCAAGATATTACACTAAAACCTGATCCACAGCGACACGTCAAACTTAGATAAAGTTAATGTATGTATTTTTTTATTCTGGAATCAGTGATCCGAGGTGTACAACACATCAGCACTGAACGGCTGGCGCTTCTAGTTTTATTTTGGTATTTACTGCAATTCAAATCACGTTATTCAAAAATACTGCATTTAAATTCTAGTCATATGACTATAACTTATATTTATTGTTGTTTATTAATTAATTTGTCATTTTAAATATGAACTTTACTATTCCATAAACATCAGTACTTCGAACACTTCAGTACTCAGGATGCTTCAGTATCACAAATATTCCAATATTCCACACACTTCACTGTTCCAAACACTTTAGTATTCCAAAAAGTCCAATATTTGTGAAATATATGTGAAACCTTGGATTGTGAGTAACTTGGTCTGTAAGCGTTTTGAAAGACAAGCAAAATACATTTGAATTTGTTAAACGAGCCAGGTCCTGATGTGTGTGTGTGTATGTGTGTGTGTGTGTATATGTGTGTGTGTGTGTGTGTGTGAGAAAAAGTCATCCTACACAGTAACCCCCCCCCTCCCCTCCCCTCCCCCCTTGCTTTTTCCCTCCTCTAACACCAGTTACTGCAGGTTAATCTGTTTTACTTTATATTTTGCATGAATTATTTTTATATGAATATTTTTGGGTTGTGGAATGAATCATTGTAGTTTCCATTATTTCTTACTAAGAAAATATTTCTTATTATTTCTTAATATACAAGTGTTTTGATATACTAGCATGCTTCCTGAACAAATTATGCTCGCAATCCAAGCTTTAACTATACTTCAGCATTCCAACCACCTCAGTACGCAGGATGCTTCTGTATTCCAAACACTTCACTATTCCATATACTTCAGTGCTCCAAAACGTCCAATATTCCACACATCAGTATCTCAGACAATTCAGTAATCCAAACACTATAACATCCAGTATTCTGTGCATTTCAGTAGACTGTACACTGCAGACAGTATATTTATGATATGCAGACACTTTCCTATTGTGGTCTGAAGAGACATAACACTCTGTCAGGTCAGAAATCCAACACTCGCCCCAAATCAGAAGAATGGAAGAATGGAATGTGAGTTCAGTTATTTTCTTCTTCTTTTTTTTTTTTTTTTTTTTTACAAATAAAGAAAAAGGAGACACAGAGACGACACAAAATATAATAATTGAGGTTAAGTCTGATTTCGCTGAGAACTGGCAACCCTGTCCGACAGACCGCAATCGCCATTTGAAAATGGACGTCAGTAAAACGCCGGCTTCCTGTTCATGACCGCGAGTTCCCTTTAAATAACTGTCGGATTCCACTTCACTCAGCCTCGTGCTGCTTTCCACCATAATGAAACACCCCCCCCCCCCCCCCCCCCCACCCTTGCAATTACATTCTGATTACGGTACCTGACTCATATAGCTGTCTTTATAATTGCAAGCATATTGGCGTTTGCACGCTGGCTCTGATTTAATCAAAGCGGTTAACATGAGTCGTGAGAATCACCAGGCATCTCCAGGCAGTGTATTTCCTTGTTTTGGTGACTATTTAATTCCCTAAATGCTCTATAATGGTCATGATGTGCTTATAAGAGTGACTGGGCCAAGTATGTAAGATAAAGGATGAAAGCGAGTTTATATGATCATATTGTTTTCCAAGACAAATTAAAAAATGCTTCAAACGCAATTTAGGGACCAAATCCCGTCTAATTCCTGCTATATTACATTTCACCAGGATCGTTTTTAAATCACAGAGCGCTGAGACCGCGATAAGTCACTACAGCATTACGCGGGGTCCCGGTCTGTTCGGTTCCCATCGCTCAACGGAAATGACCTGCATACTGATGAACGATTCCCTGAGCAGGGATCCGAGGAATCTCCACCCGACAGAGACATCGCGCCGTGCCGTCCCGTGATGTGCCACGCCGCACCTTTGATTCGAATGGAAATAGAGATTCATCAAGCCACGTCTCGTCCCTCAGCGCTTATTAAATTCCACGTGCCATTTATCATTTGGAGGGAGAACACAGACAGAAGCCCGGATGAATCGGGAATAGGGCAGGCGCCGAGAGCATTAGGCTCTTATTTAGGCGATGGGAACGTCATGCCGTGTCTCCAGTGGCTGATTTGCATGCAGAGAAAACAAAAGTCTTAACATCACTGTGCTAAATGCTGAGTGCGGGAATCTGACTCTAGATGAGATTCCGTCCTCTTTCCGCGCATTCTGTAGGCTGAGCGCTGCATGAGACCGGCCCCCAAATCGTTTACTGTTTTCTGACGAATTCTCTGGGTTTAGAGATCAAACAAGCACAAACCAAACGCAGTTGAATTTATCGGCTCATACGTGTGATTTATACTTCAAACAGACAGAATATTTTTCGGCACCGTGTGTGCAAACATTCTGATGTGAAAAACTGAAGGATAATAAAAATCTAGAGCTCAATATTAACCAATGTTCTGTTACATGAAAACAATTCACATTATGGTGGCGAGATACGGATAGGAAGTCCATGAGGTTCCTGTCGCGGTTCGGCCTCTCTCACTTTCTCATTCCATATACTGTAGCGCTTCTCCTGTACAGGAGGCCTGGAGACTATTCCAGGAGACTCGGATGGTCACCACGTCAGTGAAAATGTCACCGAGTCAGCAAATACGCTTCAACTTCATCAAGAACATCAGCACCTTAGCAAAAACGTCACCAAGTCAGCGGTGAAAACATCATCGTATGACTGAAACCATCACCACGTCACAGGAGACCACACACCACGCCAGCAAAAACATCCGCAAATCGGTGACACAGTTTTAACTGCATGCGCTCCTAAATCCTGGTCTGCGGGCCTTGCTCTGTACGAGTCGCTGTGAACGAGCCGTTACTACGGAAACCACGGCGTACCCTCGATGACATTTCTGTCCCTGAGAACAGCGATGGAGTTTCATGAGTCCCAAGTAAACAGATTTAATCAGCGAGCAGGGAAGGGTTCGAGCTCCAGGTGTCTGCTACTGCTCTCAGGAGGGAAACCAGCCTTATTTATATCCCAACAAAACAGCGGAGAAGCCAACCGAGGCCACTAAAGCAAGTAAAACAAACAAAAACTCCCCGCCAAACATTGACTCTGCAAAAGACACAGCAAACTGCTCCCATGGCATCGGACACGGAGTCCCAGTGAACGTGCCGCAAGCGAATGCGTTTCTCGCGTCTCATACTCCTGCTTGGCTGAACAAACATTTAATACGTTGGTAAGAACCACTACAGCGTTACGGTCCGACTCGCTATGACGGCTTATGGATGCAGCCATGAACAGGGCATTAAACTCTTGAAGGGGTTGTAAGCGCTTTATCGTGATAGGATGCGGAGTCTCGGGAAACACCAGGCGTGAGATGCGGATACTCCCTGGATAAAGCCCAGACCCTTACACACACACACACACACACACACACACACACACACATTCCCACAGACATTTTTCATAACTAATACACATGTCTTTGCATGTCTCTAGAAATGTTTGTAATATTTATGGAAGGAGTCTCCAGTGCCAGCGGTAAAGCTATAACGATGGTTCCCCTGACAGACCGGCTGCTCCGAGAAAGAACACCGCATACAGAGACTGCGTAACGGGACCGAGGGATTCCCTGCAGAGAGAGACGTCCTCGTCCACGCGCTCTCGAACGTCAGATAGAAAGTGCTTACGCTGCACTCCGCCATCTCATTTATTCCTCCCACTCTTCAGTAATCTCTCCGTTTATCTCTTTCCGTCTCTCACCCACACATCTCACGTCCCACTTAGTGCCTCCCTCGGGTTTCTGTGGCTAGGCCGCGCTTCATCCTCGCCTTTCTCGGAAACGCATCTCATGAAAAAAAGGGCGTCACTCCGTCTCGCACTTTGGTCTGCTGAAGTCGGAGGATGAGTCAGGGGTGTGAGCGGGTCTTCTCCTTCGCTACGCCAACAGGACACCACAAGACACGGGCCAATACAATCTGCCAGTTTGTGATAATACTGTACGTTCATCCAGTACCATCCATCCCTCAGCTCTGAGAGAGAGAGAGAGAGAGAGAGAGAGAGATGGAAAATAAGAGGCTGACATGACTGTCTAAATGGCTGTTCGGTCGTAACCACAATTGTATTCACTACACATTTTGCTACACACATGGAGGAAGGTTATTGCATTTATATGCTTTTTTTTTTTTTTTTCATCCCTAAAAGTCTTGTTTATTTGCAAGAAAGCAGAAACTCGGACAGACCCGAGGCCATGGGTTTCTAATCCGGCACGCCTTTTTCTGTGCCCTTTAAAATCTCAGAATAAAATCCTGCAGGAAAGAGTGCGAGGTCTAAATCATGTTCACGCTGGACCCAAACACCACCCTGTATGAGGAAACACCGATCTGTATAAGAAAACACCGCTATGAATCAGGAAACACTTTCTTTAAGGAAAACCGGAGCGTATCTTCTCTTGTTGTTGCAGGTCCCACCCTCTTCAGTGTGCCTGCAGTCTATTGGTTGCTGCCCTGTCTGTCTTTTGTTGGTCCCGCCTCCTGCCAGGAGACCCAGAGGCCTACTTAAGGCCTTCAGACCACAGTGCTTCAGACCGCGTCTTTGCTCATTGATTTTTCCGATGACTTTTTCTAGAATTGTATTGTCTATGACCTTCTGCTACGTTTCCGACTTCTTTTTTGTGTTTGCGCTTTTTTGGTTCTGGCTGCCCGATTGTCAATACAATTTGTATATATTTGTATATAGTTCTGTAATTAGTGGCTTAGTAGGGAGTCGACGGCATTTTGTTTACACCCTGTTTTCTCTTGGTTGGTGGTTAGCAAGGGAGTAAGAGAAGAACTTTGTATTTCTTTTTCTTTTAGTTCTGGTGCAGGTTAGATGTTTCACTCTGGTACTAGGTAGAGGGCATTTTGTTTATTGCTTTGGCCTTGTCGGCTTCTGAAGCTCACGGCCACCTTTTGGGGATTTGCTTGTTCACTGTTTGTAAATAAACACTAAGCAAACACACTTTTGGTCTCAAGCCCTTTTTTTCCTTTTCTTTTTCATTCCTGTTACGGCCCGGCCTAGACCGGGGCGTAACAATGTAAGGGGAGGAAAACCAAATGTAAAGATAATCAGTAGATATTACTTTATAGATTTGAAGAGCAAAGTAAGGTAAGAAATAAGAAAGAATAAAAATAATGAAGAGAGTGCGGAATGAAGAACGGTGAAAACGAGAAAGAGCGAAAGCAAGAAATGAAGAGAAGAAAAGCGTCAATAATTGTAGGAAGGAGGACAAAGGAGCAAACGAAAGAATAAAGTAAGAAATAAAGAAAGTGAAAAAGAAATCACGATAAATAAAACAAAAGAATTAAACAAAACTAGAAAAAAAACGAGTGAATCTAATCATTCAATCTAAAAAAAAATAATAATAAAAAAAGTGGAAGAAATATATGATGGAAAGGAAACTAAAAGGAATGAGGAAAGGCAGAAGAGATTTTTTTAATCGCCGGTGAAGCAAAAACCTGTCTAAAGTGTTTGTTTGTTTGTTTGTTTGTTTGTTTGTTAGTTCCAGGAGCAGATGCTGTGGACGGGCCAGTGAGACTGCTGCATGTTTTCTGCACAGCTCTATTCAGTGCTTTTCTTCTCAACGCCGTTTGGCAGGAGGTTGTTTGTGCCGCTTTCCTTCGCTCTGAGCTTCTCCTCGGCTCCTCGCTGACTGAGTTCTGGCTGATGAGGGGAAAGTTTCCACACCGCTTTTCTAACGCTGCTGAATCTGCGTCGGGTCTGAGAGAGGGGGCGGAGCTCGCCACACACACACACACACACACACACACACTCCCTCTGTCTCTTCCTTCCTTCGCTCCGAGCTGCCGCATGGTTTATTTACAGCAGTGTGCAGGATCTGTAAGCAAGACGCAGAGGCTTCCCTCCACTCTGACCCAGTTTCCTCTTTTAGACTGATTTAAACAAACGACTCCCTCAAAACGCCACCAGCACACAGTCCTGCGCTCGGAGCACCGAGGATCCTGCGGCATCCTACCCTGGCTTCGGCCTCCATCGCCATCACTAAGAACAGCGACATTACAGACACGTCAACACTCTAATATCCTCCCCAAAATAACACACACAAATCAATACATACATCAATCCTGTATATAGAACTAAATCGTCAGGATTCCTTGGTTTCTTCCAAACTACCAAATAACCCAGAAGAACCTGGGTTCAGCTCTGCCCACCTTCCATAAATTGCACAAAAACCCCAAATTAGTTGTCAAACTACTCATCATCAGAGAGCAAAACCTATTAATCACATCGATTAATATTTAACGTCTTGTAAATCGGTAGTAAGGGGCGAGCCGTATTCACTTAAACCCTCGTGAGACAGTACATGGGCGTACGGAGGACCGGGTTCTGTGGTCACATACAGTACAAAGGGGGCGGGGCTGAGGTCGGATAAATGTCTCCGAGGAACCCATACTTCCTATCAAGATAAAATATGTCATGGTGCATCGATGTGCTACATCGATTTTTACACATTTTTCCCACCGCTGGCGAATCAGCTCTCATCAATATTTGACAGGCTTAACACTGATCATTCAACGTGAAACTTGAGTGCTTCCTTTAAGCTTGGTTCTACTGCTGAAATAATTTTAGCAACACCCATTAACATCTAGTATCATCTTCATACTGTAAGACACTCACATTAACAAAAAAACACTCGCATTCATTATTTAAACGAAAGACTCTTAAATTTGCATAAACTTTTTTGTTTTTTTAGGTTTTTGACAAAATATGTACCGAGAAGAAGTAAAGCTATACGCTAGCAATATGTTATGAATCTCCACTACACAACACTACGATAGATTCTTTAGTCAACAATAATAATTTCACCTCATTTAAATGAAAACGTAACTTTCTGTCACTTTAAATTCACCGATAGTTTAAAAGGGTTTTGCTTTATTTCAGTTTTCGTCTGGTTGGAGAGAAATCAAGGCATGACATATGGTCTTATTTTGTAGTCTAAGCATGAACTAAAGGTAAAATCTCACCGTCTCAGTGAATTCTGTCTCCTTGGTATAATGACCACACCCGTGCTTTAAAACAAACCACTCGAAAATTCGAACGTAAATGGCGCCAAACTAAATTGTTAGTATTCAAAATAGCTTGGAAGGAGAGCATCCTGAACTATAAAAAAGCTCTCAGTGATGCTAGATCAACGTATCTCTCCACTCTTATAGAAAATAACAAAAACAACCCGAGATTTTTATTTAATACCGTAGCTAAATTAACTAAAAACAAGACCACTGCAGAAATCTCCACAACAACATCATGCAGTAGTGAGGATTTCATGAACTTTTTCAATAACAAAATCATAAATATTAGGCAAAAAATTCAGGCTTTGAAACCAGACAATTTAAATAATTCAGATGATCTAACCACATCACATCAGAGCTTAGAATACTTTACTCCCCTTGAAGCGAGGGAACTAATTTCACTCATCTCTTCTTCAAAATCGTCAACCTGTATATTAGATCCTATACCGACACATTTTCTCAAACAGATAGTACCAGCAATAATAGAACCCCTGTTGAAAGTAATTAACTGTTCACTCAGTAGTGGGTATGTCCCCAAATCCTTTAAATTAGCCGTTATTAAACCGCTAATCAAGAAACCTGACCTTGACCCCAGTCAGCTTTCTAATTACAGGCCGATATCAAACCTTCCCTTTATCTCCAAGATTCTGGAAAAGGTAGTATCACAGCAGCTATGTTCACATCTACACAGAAATGGCATAAATGAACTGTATCAGTCAGGATATAGGCCTCATCACAGCACAGAGACAGCACTTGTTAAAGTAGTAAACGACCTCCTATGGGCCTCTGATCAGGGTTGCGTCACTATACTTGTGTTACTGGACCTCAGTGCAGCTTTTGACACCATTGATCATAGTATTCTCCTTCACAGATTAGAAAAGGTAGTAGGAATTAAGGGAACTGCCCTCTTGTGGCTCAGATCCTATTTGACTGATCGTTATCAGTTTGTAGATTTAGATGGTGACCATTCCTCATGTTCTCAAGTGGAGTTTGGTGTTCCACAGGGCTCAGTTTTAGGCCCACTGCTTTTTTCCCTTTACATGCTTCCTCTGGGCAACATAATTCGTAAACATGGTATTAGTTTTCATTGTTATGCTGATGACACACAATTATATGTCTCAGCAAAACCAGATGAGAAAAACCAGTTTGCTAAAATTGAGCAGTGTGTGCAGGACATAAGAGATTGGATGTTAATTAATTTTCTTCTGCTTAATCCTGATAAGACAGAAGTTCTGGTCATAGGACCACAAGTAGCTAGAAGTAAGCTTTCTGATCACACTGTAACTTTAGATGGCCTTTCTGTTCCATCAAGTGCAACAGTAAAAGACCTCGGTGTGATTATAGATTCCAGCCTTTCGTTTGAAGCTCATGTAGATAATATCACCAGGATAGCTTTCTTTCACCTTAGAAATATTGCCAAGATTAGAAACATATTGTCACTAAATGATGCAGAAAAACTAGTTCATGCTTTTATCACCTCTAGGTTGGACTATTGTAACGCCTTACTGTCTGGTTGTTCAACTAGGTGTATAAACAAGCTTCAGTTAGTACAGAATGCAGCAGCGAGAGTCCTCACTAGAACCAGAAGATACGAGCACATCACCCCTATCTTATCTACACTGCATTGGCTCCCTGTGAAATTTCGCATCGATTTTAAGATTCTACTTTTGACATTTAAAGCACTAAATGGTCTCGCGCCACAGTATTTGAGTGAACTGTTAGTGTCTTATGATCCGCCACGCCTACTTCGATCAAAGAATGCAGGCTGCCTGTCAGTACCACGTATTATTAAAACTACAGCAGGGGGCAGAGCTTTTTCTTACAAAGCCCCGAAGTTATGGAATAGTCTTCCTATTAATGTTCGGGACTCAGACACAGTCTCAGTGTTTACGTCTAGGCTAAAAACCCATTTATTTAGCCAAGCATTTTTGTAAATAGATTAGCCTTAGGTAAAGGAGCAGATCTGGGGGACTCATGGACGTAGAGTATTCTGGTGAACTGGTATGTTTAGATGCTGTCCTCCCCACTCTCATTGTTCACTCAGGTTTGTTGACGGTGAGGTGATTGGTTGCTTTACATCTCAGTTCCCCCTCATGTCTGTGTTTCCTTCTGGCTCTCCCTTTTAGTTATGCTGTTATAGTTAGTCCTGCCGGAGTCTCTGCTTGCACTTTGCACTAATTATACATTCACCTATACATGTTGACTGTGACCAGACCTAACTGCCATCTCTCCTTATTTTCTGTTCTCTCCTCTTCTGCTCTCTCCTCTCTCCCTCTCCCTCTCTTCTTTCCCTCTCTCTGTCGAGCTATACATGTTTCGCTCCTGAGTTGCCAGTGATCCAGACCCCTCTGCCCTCTGGAGCCGTCTAACCCGTCCTGGAGTCCTGCTTCTGGTTGGAGATCTCGTCGCATGGATGCCCCGTGTGGTCTGCCTGGATTCGTATGGTGGCTGGGGATGGTTTCCATGAAGACTGTCCTGTCATCGAGTGATGCTCTGGGGACCTGTGACTTCAGTTGTTCGATAACTCAGGACCGGAATCCCCTACAGTCTACCTGAGCCTCCGGGAACAAACTGGACTCATTTTTATTTTTAAAACATCTCCTGTTACACTGAACTTCCAGTCTTACACATTATTATGCTGATCAATCCCTGCTATCCGTTATCACCCAGATGAGGATGGGTTCCCTGTTGAGTCTGGTTCCTCTCAAGGTTTCTTCCTATTACCATCTCAGGAAGTTTTTCCTTGCCACCGTCGCCCTCGGCTTGCTCATCGGGGACAATCTTGTCATTTTGATTCATATACATTACATAAAAACTTACTTCTTTTTATTGTGTAAAGCTGCTTTGCGACAATGTCAATTGTTAAAAGCGCTATATAAATAAAATTGACTTGACTTGAATTCTGTCCCGCTCTACTCACCGTACCTGCATAATAACCAGTGTGAATCTGAGTGCAAATGCGACGGACAAATGAAATCAGATAACATTTCTGGCCTGCTGTGTGAACTAACCCTTAATATACGGCTCGTAGCCCTGACATCCGCTCCCCGGGAATCAGCCCCGTGATGTGGTGAGAGAGATGATCAGGTCTCAAACAGCATGAATCAGACGTGACCGGCGGAATTAGACATTCTGCCCTGAACAGCCTTTCCAGCTAATGAACAAATCACGACCTAAAATAGACTGAACAATGTAACAATGTGCACTCTAATGATTAAGGGACTTTAAGTCTGTTCAGGCTTCTGCGCTCAGCCTAAAACCCCGGACTTTCCCTCCATCAGCGTCTTAACAACCAGAGACGTCTCAGTGGGGAGAGACACATGAGAACTGCTGTAGTAAAGACGGGAATTCAAATCTGAACACATTCAGGAGCCGCAGACGAAGATCTCCATAGGTTTAAATAGAGTCATGCTGAAGAATGAAAATGTTGAGGAATCCAACCTAGCATGAAAAACTGTTTATGACTTTGCGTAAGTTTTCACCTCCATTACTGTAATTATATGTCTTTCACTGAAAAATAATCATACAGCTAGTTACATACCTTACTACAATTATCTATACAGCTAGTTCCACTTAGCAATATGGCTAGTTCCGGTTAGCCATAAGGTTAATTCCACTTAGCAGTATGGCTAGTTCTGGTTATTCATAAGGCTGGTACCCATTAGCCATACAGCTAGTTCAACATAACCATGTGGTTATGTGGTTAGCCATACAGCTAGATCCAGTTATCCATAAGTTTAGTTCCACTTAGCTATATGGCTAGTTCCTGTTTCCCATACGGCTAGTTCAAATTAGACACATGGCTAATTATGGTTAGCCAGATGGTTCCAGTAAAAAGAAAAAGAAAAAAAAAAAGCGCATTTATGCTAAATATACTGGAACTTTGAACGACACTTTGAACGATTTTGCTCAGTGGCTCTACAGAATCTTCACGACAACCTTCACGCTCACTGTCCGCAGCAGGAAAACGTATAACAACCAACGCCATTAGTACATCATCAACATTACAATGTACTTCCATTGCACTTTAGTTTTAATTTTAGCTGAACTTGAAAAAAGTTCCCTTTACTTCAAGCTCACAAACCGGGCGTGTTATTTTGATCCAATCCTCAGAAGAACCTGCTGTTAGATCAGCACACACACGTTCCGCTGCTGTTTATACAGTATGATTGTGTCTTTAATAGATCCAGACATCTGTAACATGAAACTCTGTGCGTCTCCGAGTAGAGCGTTAGCGATGGTCATGAGAAAGCGCGTCTCGTGTTAACGATGTAGACGAGGGAGCTGATGGCTGCTGGTGGACTGTACAGCCGCTGCGCGGGTAATATGTGCATAATGATCACTTTGCCGCTCTTAATGCGTATCTAATAAGTACTTAATTTGGCGCATCGTCTTCGAAATCCTCAGAATTAGAATTAGCCTCAGGAGCTTGCCAGGCTGAGAGAAAGTCCGAGTCCGGGTTTGTCCTGACAGGAAAATAAACTGACGGTTACGCCGACGGTCGCTCTGCAGCAGGTCCGATCTGTTTCACAGAAATATCTTCATCTGTCAGCGATTGAAACGCGAAGACGCGGAAGCACTCCGTTTGTCTTCTGTGAGCTTCCTGAGGATTAACGCTGGATTAAAAGGTATAGGTTAGCATCACCTGACCTGCACAGTCTGATCCGCAGATTAACAGGATAATGACGAGTCCATCAGAAAGGGATTACCTCGAATTACTTGTTCTCCACCTTCTCAGCGCCGCTGGGCTACAGAACTCTACAGCTAGCCTTCACTTCCTCCTGTCCAGTGACTAGTGAAGTCGAGAGATCTAAGGACCTGGAGATCTCTCGGGTTTTATATGAACACAGGATGGAACTCCAAGCATTAGCACTGAGCTGCTGAGGTTCTGCAGAGAAGGTGTTCATCTGAATTGCTAAGGTTTTGCAGAAGGTGTCTGTCTGAGCTGTTGAGGTGTGTGTACAGATGGCAAATGATTGCAGCACACAGTGTGAGTCATACGGCTCTTTACTGTCCATGTATTTGTGTGTGTATGTAAGAGGCAGAGAGAAAGAGAGAGAGAGAGAGAGAGAGAGAGAGAGAGAGAGAGAGAGAGACTGACAGTCTCTGCAAAAACGAGGTTTCCCCACCACACACACACACACACACACACACATACAGCAGTGACACACTCATGATTTCTTACAGTGAGACACCCACACACCTCTTATATGCTTTAACAGGAACCTGTCGAGGTGTGTGTCTTTACGTGTGCCACTTTATCTACACGCCTGAGACCATGTGAAGGAGACACACCACTGTACCACTGTACATCTGGATAAGAACATCTGCCAAATGCCTAAATGTAAATGTACATCATACAGGGACAAGGAAAGAAAAGAAAAGAAAACACAAAAAAGATGGGGAGATAAATAAACAAGAAGAAAAATAAAGCAAAGGAGGTAATAACATAACAGGAAGGAAGGAAGGAAGGAAGGAAATCTGCTGCCTGGTCCTCCTACTGTTTTTCTTAAAGAACTCCAAATGAGTGTGAGGTCTCATTAAATGCATATGACTCTGTGTGTGTGTGTGTGTGTGTGTGTGTGCCAGTCTGCCTCTATCACTAGGTGTCATGCAGTAGGATTTCCTCCACTCGGTTGCCATGGATACGGCGAGATGCAGCTGGTGTTAAAAATAGATGCCGGTCGGTGGCCATGTTGCATCCTGTTAATGAGAAACATCTCTATTGCTCTTTGACTCACTAATAAACACCTGCAAACACACACACACACACACACACACACACACACACACACACACACACACACACACACAGTGTAGATGAGATGCACTTGAATGTGTGACCTGCAGCGTTCATCATGGCAGGCTCTCTGACAGCGTCGATGACGGCGTGACCTAAACACCAGTGAGGAACCAATTAAACACCGAGTCTGTGTTCAGAATAAAGATCCGTTTAACTTTTCCTTTCACTTCAAACTTCTTCTTCACAAGGTTCATCGTTCCATCAGCTAAACCCACGACCAGGGAGACCGGAGTCATTTACGTCCAAATAACTGAAAGATTCACTGATTTGTTTGCCGATTTGTTTATTGGTTCCTTTGCTAATTTGTTGACAGATTCAATTGCTAATGAGTTTACTGATTCGTTTTTACGTAATGACCTGTTCGCTCATTTCTTTGCTGATTTCTTCATTGATTCATTCGCTGATTAGCACGGATCAGCTGATCATTTCCTCCCACGGACTCACTTGCTAATTTGTTCATTGCTTCATTTTCAGAGTTTGTTACGGTTTTGATTGATTTCTCACTCGGGTTCAAAGTGTTTACCAAAGAAAGAAAAATAAACGTGAGAAGAGTTTGGTGAGAGTTTGGTGATCTCGTCAAATGGATGCCCTCAAGGTTTCTTCCTGTTCCCATCACAGGGAGTTTCTCCCTCAGCACTGTCACCTTCGGCGTGTGTATAGTATGTGTGTGTATGAGATGTGTGTGTATGGGTATGTGTGTATTGTATGTGGGTGTATTGTATGTGTGTGTATAGTATGTGTGTGTATAGTATGTGTGTGTATAGTATGTGTGTATGGTACATGTGTGTATGGTATGTGTGTGAATAGTATGTGTGTGTATAGTATGTGTGTGTATGGTACGTGTGTGTATGGTACGTGTGTATAGTATGTGTGTGTATGGTGTGTGTGTCTATAGTGTGTGTGTCTATGGTATGTGTGTGTATGGTACATGTGTGTGTATGGTACGTGTGTGAATAGTATGTTTGTGTATAGTATGTGTGTGTATGATATGTGTGTATGGTATGTGTGTGTATGGTATGTGTGTGTATGGTATGTGTGTGTATGGTACGTGTGTGTGTATAGTATGTGTGTGTATAGTATGTGTGTATGGTATGTGTGTGTATGGTATGTGTGTGTATGGTATGTGTGTGTATGGTATGTGTGTATGGTACGTGTGTGTGTATAGTATGTGTGTGTATAGTATGTGTGTATGGTATGTGTGTGTATGGTACGTATGTGTGTATAGTATGTGTGTGTATAGTATGTGTGTGTATTGTATGTGTCTGTATGGTATGTGTGTGTATAGTATGTGTGTATAGTATGTGTGTGTATAGTATGTGTGTGTATGGTACGTGTGTGTATAGTATGAGTGTGTATGATATGTGTGTGTATAGTATGTGTGTGTATGGTGTGTGTGTGTGTGTGTCTATAGTGTGTGTGTCTATGGTATGTGTGTGTATGGTACGTGTGTGTGTATAGTATGTGTGTGTATTGTATGTGTCTGTATGGTATGTGTGTGTATAGTATGTGTGTATAGTATGTGTGTGTATAGTATGTGTGTGTATGGTACGTGTGTGTATAGTATGAGTGTGTATGATATGTGTGTGTATAGTATGTGTGTGTGTCTATAGTGTGTGTGTCTATGGTATGTGTGTGTATGGTACGTGTGTGTGTATAGTATGTGTGTGTATGGTATGTGTGTGTATAGTATGTGTGTGTATTGTATGTGTCTGTATGGTATGTGTGTGAATAGTATGTGTGTGTATAGTATGAGTGTGTATGGTACGTGTGTGAATAGTATGTGTGTGTATAGTATGAGTGTGTATGGTACGTGTGTGTATAGTATGTGTGTGTATGATATGTGTGTGTATAGTATGTGTGTATAGTATGTGTGTGTATAGTATGTGTGTGTATGGTACGTGTGTGTATAGTATGAGTGTGTATGATATGTGTGTGTATAGTATGTGTGTGTGTCTATAGTGTGTGTGTCTATGGTATGTGTGTGTATGGTACGTGTGTGTGTATAGTATGTGTGTGTATGGTATGTGTGTGTATAGTATGTGTGTGTATTGTATGTGTCTGTATGGTATGTGTGTGAATAGTATGTGTGTGTATAGTATGAGTGTGTATGGTACGTGTGTGTATAGTATGTGTGTGTATGATATGTGT
The DNA here is from genome assembly GCA_030347435.1 of Clarias fuscus. Lineage (NCBI taxonomy): Eukaryota > Metazoa > Chordata > Actinopteri > Siluriformes > Clariidae > Clarias > Clarias fuscus. The sequence continues at coordinate 2,289,415 of CM059206.1, read as the reverse complement.
GTGTATAGTATGTGTGTATAGTATGTGTGTGTATAGTATGTGTGTCTATAGTGTGTGTGTTTATGGTATGTGTGTGTATGGTATGTGTGTGTGTATAGTATGTGTGTGTATGGTATGTGTGTGTATAGTATGTGTGTATGGTATGTGTGTGTATGGTACGTATGTGTGTATAGTATGTGTGTGTATGGTATGTGTGTGTATAGTATGTGTGTATAGTATGTGTGTGTATAGTATGTGTGTGTGTATAGTATGTGTGTGTATGGTATGTGTGTGTATAGTATGTGTGTATAGTATGTATGTGTATGGTATGTGTGTGTGTATAGTATGTGTGTATGGTATGTGTGTGTATAGTATGTGTGTGTATGGTATGTGTGTGTATAGTATGTGTGTATGGTATGTGTGTGTATGGTACGTATGTGTGTACAGTATGTGTGTGTATAGTATGTGTGTGTATTGTATGTGTCTGTATGGTATGTGTGTGTATAGTATGTGTGTATAGTATGTGTGTGTATAGTATGTGTGTGTATAGTATGAGTGTGTATGATATGTGTGTGTATAGTATGTGTGTATGGTGTGTGTGTGTGTGTCTATGGTATGTGTGTGTATGGTACGTGTGTGTGTATAGTATGTGTGTGTATGGTATGTGTGTGTATAGTATGTGTGTGTATTGTATGTGTCTGTATGGTATGTGTGTGAATAGTATGTGTGTGTATAGTATGTGTGTGTATAGTATGAGTGTGTATGGTACGTGTGTGTATAGTATGTGTGTGTATGGTGTGTGTGTCTATAGTGTGTGTGTCTATGGTATGTGTGTGTATGGTATGTGTGTGTGTATAGTATGTGTGTGTATGGTATGTGTGTGTATAGTATGTGTGTGTATAGTATGTGTGTGTATGATATGTGTGTGAATAGTATGTGTGTATGGTATGTGTGTGTGAATAGTATGTATGTGTATGGTATGTGTGTGTATGGTATGTGTGTATGGTACGTGTGTGTGTATAGTATGTGTGTGTATAGTATGTGTGTGTCTATAGTGTGTGTGTATGGTATGTGTGTGTATGGTATGTGTGTGTATGGTATGTGTGTATGGTACGTGTGTGTGTATAGTATGTGTGTGTATAGTATGTGTGTGTCTATAGTGTGTGTGTATGGTATGTGTGTGTATGGTATGTGTATGGTATGATATGTGTGTATAGTATGTGTGTATGGTATGTGTGTATGTTACGTGTGTGTGAATAGTATGTATGTGTATGGTATGTGTGTCTATAGTATGTGTGTGTATGGTATGTGTGTATGGTATGTGTGTGTATAGTATGTGTGTGTATGGTATGTGTGTATAGTATGTGTGTGTATAGTATGTGTGTATAGTATGTGTGTGTATAGTATGTGTGTGTATGGGTATGTGTGTGTATAGTATGTGTGTGTATGGTATGTGTGTATAGTATGTGTGTGTATAGTATGTGTGTGTATGGGTATGTGTGTGTATAGTATGTGTGTGTATGGTATGTGTGTGTATGGGTATGTGTGTGTATAGTATGTGTGTGTATGGTATGTGTGTATAGTATGTGTGTGTATAGTATGTGTGTGTATGGGTATGTGTGTGTATAGTATGTGTGTGTATGGTATGTGTGTGTATGGGTATGTGTGTGTATAGTATGTGTGTGTATAGTATGTGTGTGTATAGTATGTGTGTGTATGGTACGTGTGTGTATGGTACGTGTGTGTATGGTATGTGTGTGTATGGTGTGTGTGTCTATGGTGTGTGTGTCTATGGTATGTGTGTGTATGGTACATGTGTGAGTATGGTACGTGTGTGAATAGTATGTTTGTGTATAGTATGTGTGTGTATGATATGTGTGTGAATAGTATGTGTGTATGGTATGTGTGTGTATGGTATGTGTGTGTATGGTATGTGTGTATGGTACGTGTGTGTGTATAGTATGTGTGTGTATAGTATGTGTGTGTATTGTATGTGTCTGTATGGTATGTGTGTGTATAGTATGTGTGTATAGTATGTGTGTGTATAGTATGTGTGTGTGTATAGTATGTGTGTGTATGGTATGTGTGTGTATAGTATGTGTGTATAGTATGTATGTGTATGGTATGTGTGTGTGTATAGTATGTGTGTATGGTATGTGTGTGTATAGTATGTGTGTGTATGGTATGTGTCTGTATGGTATGTGTGTGTATAGTATGTGTGTATAGTATGTGTGTGTATAGTATGTGTGTGTATGGTACGTGTGTGTGTATAGTATGTGTGTGTATAGTATGTGTGTGTATTGTATGTGTCTGTATGGTATGTGTGTGTATAGTATGTGTGTATAGTATGTGTGTGTATAGTATGTGTGTGTATGATATGTGTGTGTATAGTATGTGTGTGTGTCTATAGTGTGTGTGTCTATGGTATGTGTGTGTATGGTACGTGTGTGTGTATAGTATGTGTGTGTATGGTATGTGTGTGTAAAGTATGTGTGTGTATTGTATGTGTCTGTATGGTATGTGTGTGAATAGTATGTGTGTGTATAGTATGAGTGTGTATGGTACGTGTGTGTATTGTATGTGTCTGTATGGTATGTGTGTGTATAGTATGTGTGTATAGTATGTGTGTGTATAGTATGTGTGTGTATGGTACGTGTGTGTATAGTATGAGTGTGTATGATATGTGTGTGTATAGTATGTGTGTATGGTGTGTGTGTCTATGGTATGTGTGTGTATGGTACGTGTGTGTGTATAGTATGTGTGTGTATAGTATGTGTGTGTATTGTATGTGTCTGTATGGTATGTGTGTGAATAGTATGTGTGTGTATAGTATGTGTGTGTATAGTATGAGTGTGTATGGTACGTGTGTGTATAGTATGTGTGTGTATGATATGTGTGTGTATAGTATGTGTGTGTATGGTGTGTGTGTCTATAGTGTGTGTGTCTATGGTATGTGTGTGTATGGTATGTGTGTGTGTATAGTATGTGTGTGTATGGTATGTGTGTGTATAGTATGTGTGTGTATAGTATGTGTGTGTATGATATGTGTGTGAATAGTATGTGTGTATGGTATGTGTGTGTGAATAGTATGTATGTGTATGGTATGTGTGTGTATGGTATGTGTGTATGGTACAGGTGTGTATAGTATTTGTGTGTCTATAGTGTGTGTGTATGGTATGTGTGTGTATGGTATGTGTGTGTATAGTATGTGTGTATAGTATGTGTGTATGTTACGTGTGTGTGAATAGTATGTATGTGTATGGTATGTGTGTCTATAGTATGTGTGTGTATGGTATGTGTGTATGGTACGTATGTGTGTATAGTATGTGTGTGTATGGTATGTGTGTGTATAGTATGTGTGTGTATGGGTATGTGTGTGTATAGTATGTGTGTGTATGGTATGTGTGTATAGTATGTGTGTGTATAGTATGTGTGTGTATGGGTATGTGTGTATGGTATGTGTGTATAGTATGTGTGTGTATAGTATGTGTGTGTATGGGTATGTGTGTGTATAGTATGTGTGTGTATAGTATGTGTGTATGGTATGTGTGTGTATGGTATGTGTATGGTATGATATGTGTGTATAGTATGTGTGTATGGTATGTGTGTATGTTACGTGTGTGTGAATAGTATGTATGTGTATGGTATGTGTGTCTATAGTATGTGTGTGTATGGTATGTGTGTGTATGGTATGTGTGTGTATAGTATGTGTGTGTATAGTATGTGTGTGTATTGTATGTGTGTGTATGGTATGTGTGTGTATGGTATGTGTATGGTATGATATGTGTGTATAGTATGTGTGTATGGGTATGTGTGTATGGTATGTGTGTATGGTACGTATGTGTGTATAGTATGTGTGTGTATAGTATGTGTGTGTATGGTATGTGTGTATAGTATGGGTATGTGTGTGTATAGTATGTGTGTGTATGGTATGTGTGTGTATAGTATGTGTGTGTATGGGTATGTGTGTGTATAGTATGTGTGTGTATAGTATGTGTGTGTATGGTACGTGTGTGTATAGTATGAGTGTGTATGATATGTGTGTGTATAGTATGTGTGTATGGTGTGTGTGTCTATGGTATGTGTGTGTATGGTACGTGTGTGTGTATAGTATGTGTGTGTATAGTATGTGTGTGTATTGTATGTGTCTGTATGGTATGTGTGTGAATAGTATGTGTGTGTATAGTATGTGTGTGTATAGTATGTGTGTGTATAGTATGAGTGTGTATGGTACGTGTGTGTATAGTATGTGTGTGTATGATATGTGTGTGTATAGTATGTGTGTGTATGGTGTGTGTGTCTATAGTGTGTGTGTCTATGGTATGTGTGTGTATGGTATGTGTGTGTGTATAGTATGTGTGTGTATGGTATGTGTGTGTATAGTATGTGTGTGTATAGTATGTGTGTGTATGATATGTGTGTGAATAGTATGTGTGTATGGTATGTGTGTGTGAATAGTATGTATGTGTATGGTATGTGTGTGTATGGTATGTGTGTATGGTACGTGTGTGTGTATAGTATGTGTGTGTATAGTATGTGTGTGTCTATAGTGTGTGTGTATGGTATGTGTGTGTATGGTATGTGTGTATGGTACGTGTGTGTGTATAGTATGTGTGTGTATAGTATGTGTGTGTCTATAGTGTGTGTGTATGGTATGTGTGTGTATGGTATGTGTGTGTATAGTATGTGTGTATAGTATGTGTGTATGTTACGTGTGTGTGAATAGTATGTATGTGTATGGGTATGTGTGTGTATGGTATGTGTGTCTATAGTATGTGTGTGTATGGTATGTGTGTATGGTACGTATGTGTGTATAGTATGTGTGTGTATGGTATGTGTGTGTATAGTATGTGTGTGTATGGGTATGTGTGTGTATAGTATGTGTGTGTATGGTATGTGTGTATAGTATGTGTGTGTATAGTATGTGTGTGTATGATATGTGTGTGTATAGTATGTGTGTATAGTATGTGTGTGTATGGGTATGTGTGTATGGTATGTGTGTATAGTATGTGTGTGTATAGTATGTGTGTGTATGGGTATGTGTGTGTATAGTATGTGTGTGTATAGTATGTGTGTATGGTATGTGTGTGTATGGTATGTGTATGGTATGATATGTGTGTATAGTATGTGTGTATGGTATGTGTGTATGTTACGTGTGTGTGAATAGTATGTATGTGTATGGTATGTGTGTGTATAGTATGTGTGTGTATAGTATGTGTGTGTATGGTATGTGTGTATAGTATGTGTGTGTATAGTATGTGTGTGTATAGTATGTGTGTGTATTGTATGTGTGTGTATGGTATTTGTGTGTATGGTATGTGTATGGTATGATATGTGTGTATAGTATGTGTGTATGGGTATGTGTGTATGGTATGTGTGTATGGTACGTATGTGTGTATAGTATGTGTGTGTATAGTATGTGTGTGTATGGTATGTGTGTATAGTATGGGTATGTGTGTGTATAGTATGTGTGTGTATGGTATGTGTGTGTATAGTATGTGTGTGTATGGGTATGTGTGTGTATGGTATGTGTGTGTATGGGTATGTGTCTGTATAGTATGTGTGTGTATAGTATGTGTGTGTATAGTATGTGTGTGTATGGTATGTGTGTGTATGGTATGTGTATGGTATGATATGTGTGTATAGTATGTGTGTATGGTATGTGTGTATGGTATGTGTGTATGGTATGTGTGTATGGTACGTATGTGTGTATAGTATGTGTGTGTATAGTATGTGTGTGTATGGTATGGGTATGTGTGTGTATAGTATGTGTGTGTATGGTATGTGTGTGTATAGTATGTGTGTGTATGGGTATGTGTGTGTATGGTATGTGTGTGTATGGTATGTGTGTGTATGGGTATGTGTGTGTATAGTATGTGTGTGTATGGTATGTGTGTATAGTATGGGTATGTGTGTGTATAGTATGTGTGTGTATAGTATGTGTGTGTATAGTATGTGTGTGTATGGTATGTGTGTGTATGGTATGTGTGTGTATGGTATGTGTATGGTATGATATGTGTGTATAGTATGTGTGTATGGTATGTGTGTATGGTACGTATGTGTGTATAGTATGTGTGTGTATAGTATGTGTGTGTATAGTATGTGTGTGTATGGTATGTGTGTATAGTATGGGTATGTGTGTGTATAGTATGTGTGTGTATGGTATGTGTGTGTATAGTATGTGTGTGTATGGGTATGTGTGTGTATAGTATGTGTGTGTATAGTATGTGTGTGTATGGGTATGTGTGCGTATGGTATGTCTGAATAGTATATGTGCGTGTGTATGGTATGTGTGTGTATAGTATGTGTGTGTATGGGTATGTGTGTGTATGGGTATGTGTGTATAGTGTGTGTGTATAGTATGTGTGCGTATGGTATTTGTGTATGGTACGTGTGTGTGTATGGTATGTGTGTGTATAGTATGTGTGTGAATAGTATGTGTGTGAATAGTATGTGTGTGTATAGTATGTGTGTGAATAGTATGTGTGTATGGTACGTGTGTGTGTATGGTATGTGTGTGTATAGTATGTGTGTGAATGGTATGTGTGTGTGAATAGTATGTGTGTATGCCATAGTATGCCATGGTAGGAAACCGTGCATGTTTAAGAAGATGCATTTTTAAAAAGAACTAAGCTCACATAAACCGGCAGAATAAATTTTTAATCCTCGCTGATTTATGTTATGATGGGACGATGAGTTCCTCCTCTTTTTTTGACTCAGAAGCAAAGAGAAGGTGCTTATACTCGTCTGATTTTCAGATGCTGAGCCTAATTGGGCCTCCTAAAGAGAGAATGAGTGTTTACTCCGAGCTCGCTCTTCTCCTCCGCTCGGCTCGCCTCCCTGAGAGATGACAGCTATTGTGCCGAGGGAGAAATGGGTTCTCCGGATACTCTCTAATGACAGGTGTCATTTATCAGCCGAGGACGTACCTGCCAGGCGGCGGAGAACCGAGAGCCAAGAGCGTTGAGATGAGAATCTCTGTGGTGATGGAGATAGTTGATTTAGGATGTTTTAGAAAATTGACATTGAGACATGAGACGGGTGTCGAAATAACAAAAAAAAAGATCTCCTGTCAAGCTGCCAAATAGCTACAGTCTCTCTTTACTTGCAACTCAATAATAAATAAATAACAATGAGAATAAATAATAAATGTAAAGTGCCACTACATCGAGGATTGAAACATAGTGATGCAATTATATAAATATATCTATTAAGGCTTCATAACAGCTACATAAGCACGGTGACCTAAAGTCACCTCTATTAATGTCAGTAGTTATTATAATCAAATGCACAGAAAAAAAAACAACAAACAGCTTTTGTAACCATTTATGCAGATTTATTCCAGCTGTCGCTTAGCGTCTATGCAGCCGTCATGTAGCTCTATGAACACTGCTTATAAACATACTGCTGTCTCTATTATTTTTCCTACTCGTTAATTTTTTTAACATTTTATTCCATACTTTGTAGTTTGCTGTTTTTCTTTTTTTTACTTATCTTTTTTACTTATTTTCTGTTTTTATTTGTTGTTGATATTTATAAGAAAATATATTTGAAGTTCTATTTTTTTTTGTACTTTTCCCATCTGTTTTTATTATTTTCTCAACTGTTTGGTTTGAATGATTTGCTAACCAATGATTTGCTAACCAATGATTTGCTAACCAAACTAATATACAATATAAGGAAAATATAAGAGAACCCAGGTGTACAATATAAAAAATATAGAATATATATGGAATTTGGAATTTTTGTGTGGGAAGGAGTAGAGTATAAATAGAAATGTCCAATAAAAATGTGCATGTATGCTGTAAACTGTTCATACTTAAAGTGACTTGTGCATAATAGAATAAATAGTATTGTGGAAGGTATGCAGTGACTAGTGTCGATGATTGTCCCGAGTATCCAGAGAGAGTGCAAGAAGCATGAGTGTGGGTGTGTAAAGTGGGTCAGTACTATGTGGTGTGCTGGTTGAAAGACCGTATCGCCTGCGGGAAGAAGCTCCTCCTCAGTCTCTCTGTATTGGCCTTCAGGGAGCGGAATCGCTTTCCTGACCTCAACAGGGAGAACAGTCCATTGCTGGGGTGACTGAGGTCCTTCACAATCTTCCTGGCCTTGGTCCAGCACCTCTTGCTGTATATTGAGTGCAGGTCAGGGAGCTCGGTGTGGATGATGCGCTCAGCTGATCGCACCACCCTCTGAAGAGTTCGCCTGTCCTGCATGGGGCTGTTCCCGAACCAGGTCGTGATGTTTCCCGTCAGGATGTTCTCTATGGTGCAGGAGTAGAAGTTCCTGAGCACCTTGGAGGGCAGTCTAAAGTCTCTCAGGCGTCTAAGGTGGTAGAGACGCTGCCGGGCCTTTTTCACCACGGTGTTGATGTGACAGGACCATGACAGGTGATGTGAACACAGAGGTAACGGAAGCTGTCCACTCTCTCCACCGGGCTATTGTTGATGATGGGGGTCTGGTAGTTCCTCTTCTGCTTTGTGCTAAAGTCCACTACCAACTCCTTTGTCTTGCTGACGTTTAGAAGGAGGTTGTTCCTCTGGCACCAGTTCTCCAGATTTCCAATCTCCTCCAGGTAGGCCGTCTCATCGTTGTCAGTGATCAGGCCGACCACGACGGTGTCATCAGCAAACTTGATGATGGTGGTGGAGTTGGTAGAGGCTACGCAGTCATGTGTGTACAGTGAGTACAGCAGGGGGCTCAGAACACAACCCTGTGGGGCTCCAGTGCTGAGCGTGAGGGAGGCTGAGACATGTCCACCCATCCTTACTGCCTGTGGTCTGCCAGTTAGGAAGTTGGAGATCCACTGACACAGAGTTGAGCTGAGTCCCAGGTGCTCCAGCTTGGTGGTGAGTGTGGAGGGAATTATGGTATTAAATGCTGAGCTGTAGTCGATGAAAAGCATTTTCACATAATTCCCACTTCTATTGTCCAGGTGTGTGAGAGATGTATGAAGAAGATGGGTGATAGCGTCATCTGTAGAGCGGTTTGAATGGTAAGCGAACTGAAGTGGATTCAGTGTGTCTGGTAGTGAAGAGATGATGAAGTCTCTGACCAGCCGTTCAAAGCACTTCATCACCACTGAGGTGAGGGCTACAGGTCGATAGTCACTGAGGGAAGCAGGATGTGGTTTCTTCGGAACAGGAACAATGATGGACTCTTTGAAGCATGTAGGGATCACCGACTGAGATAAAGAGATGTTGAATATCTCGGTGAACACAGGTGCAAGCTGGTCTGCGCAGGCTCTGAGGACTCGACCTGAGATGCCGTCTGGTCCTGCTGCTTTTCTGGTGTTTCACTCTCTTGAAGGCTCTCCTCACGTCATGCTCAGATATGATGAATGCGTTTCCGGCGCTGGCAGTGTCTTCCTGTCTGCAGCCGTTAGCACCATCAAAACAACACAAAGGTCTCGTTTTACTCCCATCCTCTAAGGATGTGCAGACAGCAGATGTTATTTATTCATGGTAGAAGTTTTCTCACTTATATTTCTTAAGTCTTACTAATTATTTCATATCGTCCTGCTTTCCCTTCACTGGATTCGCTTCACGCCTGAGACTCAATAGAGGATCGATCAACTCGCAAAGCAGCATAAATCCGCAGGCTATTTTAAAGATGCCACCAAAAATTTGTGTGAAACTTTTAAGCCAGTTTCATCAGAGTAATAGGCTGGATGGTGATAACTTGCCTTGCATGTTCTTTTTACTACTCTACTCATAAGTATTATTTTTACTGTAGTACTCTACTCACCGTTATGGGGATTAATCAATCTGGGCTTCACCACATTTGAGAGGCAAACAGCAGCGCTATGAGTAGAGTACTAAAAATTCATAAAACAACTAGAAAATTTGTCCTTAGCTAAAGGATAAGTTCATCCGAGTCACCGGCCTCAGAAATCGCAGGTTAACAGCAGCTCAGATCAGAGAGCAGGTCAATGCCACACAGAGTTCTAGCAGCAGACACATCTCTAGAACAACTGTTAAGAGGAGACTGTGTGAATCAGGCCTTCATGCTAGAATATCTGCTAGGAAACCACTGCTAAGGACAGGCAACAAGCAGAAGAGACGCGTTTGGGCTAAAGAACACAATAAAGAAAACTCGCTGAATGAGAAGGGGTGTCCAAACTTTTGGTTTTGTATAAACACTCCATAATCACTGTATAAACACTCCATAATTACTGTACAAACGCTATGTAATCACTGTACAAACTACATAATCACTGTATAAACAACAGTATCACTGTATAAACACCACATAATCACTGTACAAACGCTACATAATCACTGTATAAACACTCCATAATCACTGTATAAACACTACGTAATCATTGCATAACACTACATAAATCACTGAATAAACTATACATAAACGTCATGTAAACTGCAATCCCACTATAAACAGTATATGCAGTAACCTCTAATCACTATGAACTCTATATAAACTCCACAGTCTATCTAAGTTCTTAATACAGTAAAAACATAATATTAAGTTGGTATAAACTCTATACATTATATACTTCATATAAACTTTGGAATTTATGCAGAGCTTATAGGGTTTATACAGAGTTAAGTACTATAAACACTACATAAACATTACGTAAACTATAAAGTCCAAACTTTATACAAACTCTGTAGATAAACTCTAGCAATGCTACTCTACATACACCTTATAGATTCTATATAGAGTTTATACTTTATATGAACACTGTATTAGCTCTACATGAACTTTAACCTCTGTATAAACATTTATGATGTGTAAAGATAATTAGATCCAATACAGAACACGTTAACACTTTTAATAATAAAAAACTGAGAGGAATCAGAGATCACCTGGTGATTTGTTTCTTATCATTTGGCAGTGTAATGCAGTTTAATTATACACGCAATTAAAGTCGCATGTAATAAAAAGGGTGAGAGCTGGTAATAAATTGCACAGCAGGAAAGAGACAGCACAGAAAAACGAACCTCTGATCAAACCATAAACGTGTTGCACACGCGTCAGAAGGACGGCATACGAGCGGCCGTCTTAAAGTTTGTATTAGCAGATGAAAAAAAATGGAAATATTTTCCAAAATTGTTTTACAACACTTTTCTCTTTTGCTAGAGAGAAAAAATTGAACTGGAGAAGTGTCTTGTGTGGAGAACACATGAGGACTAAGCTCACGAGCAACGTTCGCGTTCATTACATTACTTTTCCTTATCATTAATAACAATCTTATGACCGTCCCTGGTACAGGAGGACGAGGACACATCAGCTCTGAGACGTGGTGTACCTTGGGTTTCAATAATTACACAGAGAATTAACACTAACTTCCCTCAAATTATTGCTTGTAAAATAAACATGTACAAAAAAGGTCAGACTTAATTTTTTTTTTATGTATTTCATTATTTAATCACTCACTCAATTAGTAATTCTTTTATGAGTTATTTTTGTTAAAGTGTAAAACCTCTGCTTTATAAGCCACTGATTAAACAAATAATGAACCACTCAAAAGAGGAAAAAAAAAATAATTCAGAAAGAAAGAATCTTCATCACGATTCATTGACCTTCGAAAAAGAAAAAAATACTGTAAATACTGTAGTTAAACAGGTCATTTTAATAAAAAACTAACAGTTTGTAACAGCAACTTTACTTTGATAGACAGATAGCTAAATAGATCAAACAAATAAATAAAAAAGCTGCATGTCTGCTGACTGTGTTTCTGTTTGGCATCATTTTCATAAAAAATATTTTAATATGAAATTTTATGAAAGCATCCCTTCCACCACCCGTTTCTCTTGGCTTGGGGTGAGAAGCGCGCGTCCGAGCCGATGTGCCTTTCGGTCGTCTAGTCAAGTCAAGTCAAGTCAATTTTATTTATATAGCGCTTTTAACAATTGACATTGTCGCAAAGCAGCTTTACACAATAAAAAGAAGTAAGTTTGTATGCAATGTGTATGAATCACAATGATAAGATTGTCCCTGTCTACGACATTAACATTGTAAAGAGTTTCAACCTTGGCAACTTTTATCCTTTGAAATTGTCTTTTGATCACACCAGGCTTTAGTCTGGACAGAAAAAAAAAAAAAAATCCCCCAGGAACAGAAAAGCAAAGTTTCAAATTCTTCACATGAGTGTGTGATGCTGCTGGAGTGGAAATAATTACAGGTGAATTACAGGTACAGCGGGAACTCATCAGGATCGATGATGATGATGATGATGATGATGATGATGATAATGAATGATGATGATGGTAATGACGATATGTCTTGTACATGCAGACGGTTCTGTTGTTTATAATAATTTGAAAGTAATTTGAGATGAAGTTCGCTAAAGCTAAAAAAATCAAACAAACCCAGATACAGCACTAAAACATTGCAGGTATAATAAAGTGACTAGAGTGAATCAGATCCTCTACTCAGCCATGTACAGCTCTAAGTAAGAGCTGATTGGTCAGATGGTGTTGATTAATTCTCTACAACAGCAGCTCTGACAGGAGTGCAGGTTTATATTAATGCTCTCGTTCTGGTGCGTTACTGTTTCTATAGAAACAGCTCATTTCTGGTGAATGTTCCACATAAACCGGTTACCTATAATGAACAGCCGACCTTCTTGTCCTAAAATAACTACCGACTGTTGGTGTTGTTACTTAATTACCTAGTGCATGTGTGTTATGTCATAGTTTTAAAAAATCCAGTATTGTTTTAGAATGTAAAAATACATCCAATCTTTTGAGTGATACTGTAAACCAACTGTTACCAAAAAGTGAGGAGAATAAGCCGTGGAGGTGGTGGACGGTCCTGAGAAACTCACCAGATTTACTTTAGATTTACACTTATTACACTTTAGATTATCAGCTCCAATAACTTCCAAGTTCCGGGGTCGAATGCCAAATAGTGTTAAATGCCAAGCTAGTGCACGACAGTATGCAGGGTGTACTGTACCATCACTTTTTCCACATTCCATGTAGTGCCCTTGATCAGGGGTTAGAGAGGGATTTGGGATTCAGCCTCGTGTTAGAGGTTTGTGTAAGAAACGACAAGTGAGTGAGTTTACATAATTCCTTTGTGTGTTTTTTTTTTTTTTGTTGGGTCCCAAGAATGTTATCAAGGACATTAGCAAGAAGAAAAGGGAGTCGCTTCAGCTGGTGCCAAGAGGAACCATAAATTAAGGTTAAGTGAGGTTTAATGTCTATTTATTTGATATTTTACTTCATTTACAGGTCTTTTCTAATTGATCAAAACACTCGTAAATCAAATCGTATTTTCCCATAAGAAATAATGGTAACTCAAATTATTCGTTCCACAGCCCAAGCAAATAAATACATAAAAATAATAAATATAAAATATAAAGTAAAAATAAAACAAATTAACCTGCACAAAAGTAACAATAAATCCCGACAGATAAGCGTTTTCGTTTGTGCGCGCAGACGCTGTGTATGTGTGTGTGTGTGCGCGCGTGTGTAGAATTAGCCCCTCCCCTCTCCTCGTCTCACACAATAACCACCCCCTCCCGCCCCTCCCCTGTCTGTATCAGCCTGCAGTGCGGGCTGTGTGTGTGTGTGTGTGTGTGTGTGTCAAATGAAGCGCGAAAATGAAACAGCCAGAGAGAAAAAATGGATCTTTAACCTTTCTAATAAGACTTTGTTTTGCTTAACACATGCACATACACATATTATAATAAACAGTTCACGCGTGCTAGAAAGGACGACTTTTACACACACAAACACAAAATAAAAGATGTTTTATGCACACGCGTGGTCACAGTGTTATAGTAAACAGTACACGCATGCACGGATGTTGATTATACCAGTGAGAGATGAGCACTAAGACCCAGCAGGGGAGACGATTACCCACAATTCTGCAGCACAAGAGAGAGAAAAACCATTGGCTCGGTTGTGATCACGTAACGTTCCGTGTCAAAACAAGAAGCGTATGTGTGATACATGATACTCTGTACTCGTAAACCAAGACTTGCTCGTTATTCAAGTCAAATTAAAAAAAAAAATCTTTGCTCATCTTGCGGAACACTCGCAAACCGTGTTACTTGCAAGCTGAGGTTCCACTGCATTGGTAATATTATTTTTATTAAACTCCTATGCCGAGGTGCCGCTGTTGTACGTCCCAGTACTGTTACTGTCTATTACCACCAACAGTGGAATGTCTCTCGCCCAATCAGATTGTTTGGTTGGAACTAACCGTTGTACAATTCTGAATGAAACAGGAATGCTTTCTGATGATGTAATAACTACAGTGACCCCTAAAACAATGTCATGACCACCATGTATTACAACAAGCACTGGGTTCTATCTGCATTTGATGGTTTGTTCTGATCAGACCAGAGCAGATTTGCTCTACATGTTAGCCGGATCTGCAACATGTCTTCCTGCAAACACCAAACAGGTTTTCATTTCATTTCAGCTTTTCTATTGATTTTTCTTTCCCTCACTTCAGTAATATGATGGTGCTCTGTTTAGTGTGGACTCAAAACATAAAAACCCTCATTAATGCATTTCTGCTCCAACAATATTTGGACAGGTTCAGTGGGTGGGAGTGAATTTAGAGTAAAATCAAGTTTAATGAACTTAATTCCCTTTTATATCATTTCTGTCGCTCTGTCTTTCCTTACACAGTACATAATCATTTTAGTGGGTTGCAAGAAACCGAAAATAGCTTGCATTAGACAGAAGGATTTGTCCGATCCATTCCTTTTTTACCCTCAGAATATAAAAACATCTTTGTCATTTTTGTCTTTTCTATTTATGTAACATTGCTCATGTTGGTATGAAGCTAGGCTAGGTTTAATGACTTTTTTCATTTCCTTTATTACTATCCTTTAAAACACTGTTACAAATTATGGTAATTTGACACATTACACCTTTTTTTATCTTCGCATACACTTACTGTATGTCATTATTTGACTTGTACGTACATAAAAAAGTTTAGTTAAAATATAGTTTATGAATTCACTCACTCACTCACTCATCATCTATACCGCTTAATCCTGTATTCAGGGTCACGGGGGGCCTGGAGCCTATCCCAGGAGACTTGGGGCAAGAGGCGGGGTACACCCTGGACAGGGGTGCCAATCCATCGCAGGACACACACACACACACACACACACATACTACAGGCAATATGGGAACACCTGCATGACTTTGGACTGTGGGAGGAAACCAGAATACCCGGAGGAAACCCACCAAGCACGGGGAGAACATGCAAACTCCACACACACACAGAGGCCGAGGTGGGAATCAAACCCGGACCCTGAAGGTGTGAGGACACACAGTCCTGAACACTACACCATTGTGCTAAGTTAAAATATCATTTAAAAATAGAAATAAAAATGGTGAGAATGCCTTAGAAGTGAGAAGAGTCTTAGAGGAATCATAAGGAGAATGTCTATTAAAAGTTTTTAAACTGTTTACCCTACAGATGTGCATTTGTTTAACGAGAGTACAGAGTATTTTTTGATGCACTTAATTATTAATAAACAATTATGGTTAGAATTATATTAATAATAATAAAAAAAATGAAAAAACACACTTCACATCAAGGTCAGAAAAAGGGTGTGCTTTGGGCAGGAAAGTCAGAATCAGGTTTATTGCCGGGTAAGTTTTCACAAACAGGGAATTCGTCCCGGTAATGTGGTGCAATCTGTTAGAAAATAGACATGAAAGCAAAGTAAAAATAGAACGTACTAAAGGAAAATTACATAGCTGAGTGCAACAGTTTGCATCCTCTTACTTCAAAGGTGACGCCCGCTCACTCAGAAATGCTATTCACGTGTGAATGTTGTGCAAATCACGGGGCGTTCCCTTCTCTCAGGTTAATAAGCTTGTAAATGTCCAGTCAGTGAAAGACGGAGCGCACAGAACGGTGTTCAACACAACATACTTTTATCTCACTTTGAAAGAAAAAAAAAATAATGCACTTCGGCTTGTGAAGAAGACGGTCTGGCTGTGATGAAGCACTGACAGAGGAATCTGATGGTTTTTTTTTTCCGACCTGGAGATTTCAGATACCAGAGGCAGCTATTCCAGAAGGTAAAAGTGAGCCATAAGCCTTCGCGGAGTTGCTCACAGAGCTGCTAACGGGCCGCGTGCAGTTCCACGGAGCGCCCACGGTGCAGTACACACACACCTCCAAAGGGAGGAGCTGTCTGCAAAAACCAGTGGGAGATCCTGGATGACGTGCTGGAGGTGCAAGAGCTGTTCTTAGCTCGGAGCGATCAAGAAGCTGTTTTCAAACCTGACACATGGATTGTGTTCTCGAAATGGAACAAATAGCCAAAACTTCTTTTTCTTCAATTTTTCAACAGATTTGTCACGCGTTGTCCTTATTGAGCAATGTATATGTATGGATCCACTACAGTTGGATACAATGACGTCATCTCTCATCTCCTCCACACATCTCTCACTCACCTGGACACTCGAATTATGTTAAAACGCTTTTCATCGACTACAGCTCAGTATTTAACACCCTAATTCCCTCCACACGCATCTGGGACTCAGCTCATCCTTGTGTCAGTGGATCTCCAATTTCCTAACTAGACCACAGGCAGTAAGGATGGGTGGACATGCCTCGTCCTCCCTCACTCTCAGCACTGGAGTCCCACAGGGTTGTGTTCTGAGCCCCATGCTGTACTCACTGTACACGCATGACTGCGTGGCCACAACCAACTCCACCGCTATCACCAATTTTCTTG
Organism: Clarias fuscus; assembly: GCA_030347435.1. Lineage (NCBI taxonomy): Eukaryota > Metazoa > Chordata > Actinopteri > Siluriformes > Clariidae > Clarias > Clarias fuscus. The sequence continues at coordinate 2,272,752 of CM059206.1, read as the reverse complement.
ACGACACCGTCGTGGTGGGCCTGATCACTGACAACGATGAGACGGCCTACCTGGAGGAGATTGGAAATCTGGAGAACTGGTGCCAGAGTAACAATCTCCTCCTCAACGTCAGCAAGACAAAGGTGGACTTTAGTACAAAGCAGGAGAGGAACTACCAGACCCCCGTCATCAACAGGAGCCCAGTGGAGAGAGTGGACAGCTCCAGATACCTCGGTGTTCACATCACGCAACCCCAAAAAACAACCCTAAAACCAACGTCACCGCAGCGTGCATAGCGCTGCCCATCAACACCACCACAACGATTTAACTACTAAAACTTTCCAGCTTCGTCGTCTCAGAGTTAATGTTTTCATTTGTTTTTGTGTGGTGTTACACAGCTAGTTTTGGGCTACACATGAACTAAAAAAAACTGTTGAAATGATTATAATCTCAGCATGGAAATTACAATATAATAAAACAGCTTCAAAGGTTAAAAAATGAAATAAGAGTAAATATATTTAACTTGTACACACATTAATTACTTCCAATGAAACTTTCCAATATTAGCTTTAATTGGAGCACTCTGTAAACCGCGCAGGAACGAAAGCCCTGTTTATACGGAAAAATAAATCAATTAAAATATCATCTGCACAGCTGTTTTATGAAATAGTTTTTCTTTTTCTTTCTTTCTTTTATTATTTTGAGCCAGCTGTGTGATGTTCGATAATGCCTTCATGCACATATCAGCTATGAATGTGTATTTAAGGTTAGCTTTGACATCTGGAGTCTGTCAGCACCGAGCGGGAACTAAGAAAGGTCGTCATGGAAAAGGAAAGTTTTAAAATGGAACTTTATTGCAGATTGTTAAGAAGCGAGAACAGTAAATTACAGTGAGACGTTTTTTTTTTTTTTTTTTTTCTGCAGTTGATGGAGTCCAAAAGGTGAGGACTTCATTTCCTTCTGTTGTTCAGAGAACCGAGGAAATCTGTTATGGGACATTTCTTCGTCTGGTCGAGCGCATGAAAGTTCACAGGCAAGGTGGGACCAAGACTACGTCGACAAAAACAACGCAAACACAACTGATAACAGATAATATCCAGCATGTAAGTGTAGCTGTGCTGGCAATGAGTACATCTCTGTCTGTATGTCTGTATGTCTGTATGTCTGGCTAATGGCTGTGTGTGTGTGTGTGTGTGTGTGTGTGTGTGTGTGTGTGTGTGTGTGTGTGTGTGTGTGTGTGTGTGTGTTTGTTTTTGTGTAAATACTGATTACTCCTGAGCAGAAAAAAAGACTAGACATAGAAAAACCATTTGATCTTGAGAAACAGGCCTTGAGAATCACACTTTGAGAAAACACCTTAAGAAACGCCATATGAGACTCACATCCACAAATACACACAGGGACATAAGGCATGAAAAACACTTTGAGAAAAACACCTTGAAAATTACATTGTGAAAAACACAACCAACTCAAAAAAAAAAAAAAAACACACCTCAATACACACAGCTTGAGAAACACACATTGTGAAACACACCTCAAGAAGCACACTGAGAAATACTCAGAGAAAAATGAACACAGCCATGTAACACACCCTGAGGAACACAACACACACACACACACACACACGACATTATTCTCCACAGCTGTAAAGAAAAAGGAAATCCATTTCACTCACCATATTTATTGATGAGACGGGTCCGATGCTGTTAACAAAGATATCGACGTCGATGACGGTCGGTTTAACTGCACACACACACACACACACACACACACACACACACACACAGAAGATTCCATCATACTGACACAGTAAAATCATTACACATGTTCAAAGTCATAATTCACACCGACTTCTAAATAAGAAGCAAAACTATTGGCACCCTTCATACAAATGAGTGGAAACAGAATTATATAATGAATTATCCACGCAATAGTTCAAATCGTTCAAACCAAAATATTTACTTTTGCCCTAAAAAAAAAAGTTACTAGAAGTGATGAGTAAACGAAAGAAAGAAAGAAAGAAAGAAAGAAAGAAAGAAAAAAGAAGGAAGGAAAACTGGAACTCAAAAGGGTTTTCCTGCTCGGTCACTTGTTTTCCATTCCTTGCCATTGTTCTTGTTTATTTTATATTCCCCCTTTCCTTTCCTTATCTTTCCTCCATTTACTTTTTTACTTTTCTTTCTTTCTTTCTCTGCCCTAAGCTTCTCCTCCTGGCCTCCAGCTGTATTCCAGCTTCTTTCCTCTTTCTTCATTCTGTCCATTCTTCCTCCCTACACTGCTTGCGTTCAATTTTTCTTAATTTTATATTTCCTCAATCCCTGTGTGTGTGTGTGTGTGTGTGTGTGTGTGTGTGTGTTGAATTAGCCCCTTGCCTTGCTTCGTATTACACATTAAAACTCCTCCTTCCTCCTCCCACCTCGCTTTTTAAGTTTCACAACAAACACACACAAAAAGAAAAAAGAAATCTCTCTAATGACGCGATTGAAAAGAATCGCGACAGAGCAGAGTTTCTGTGCGCGTGTGTGAAGACGGGGAGGGCGGTGTAAAGGCGGGAGTGTGTGTGTGCGTGTCGGTGTCAAATTACGCACAGGCACACACATAGCAGACACACTGAAACAGAGGGAGATGTTGATTATAGCAGTAAGAGACGAGCACTAAGACCCAGCAGGGGAGACGATTACACACAATTCCGCAGTGCAAGAGAGAGAAAAATCATTGGCTCGGTTGTGATCATGTGACGCTCGGTGTCAAAATAAGAGGCGCATGCGTGATACATGATACTCGGCAATCGTAAACCAAGACTTTCGCTCGGTTTCCAATTCAAAATTGATTAAAAATCTGTGCTCGTCTTGCGGAACACTCGGTAACTGGATTACTCGCAATCCGAGGTTCCACTGTACTTCCATTTTTTTCTGCTTTTCTGTATTTGTTTCTACCTTTTTTCTTTTTTTTAATCCTTGCTTACCTTCTTTCTTCCTTCTTTTCTCCTTTCACCCCTTCCTTCATTCATTATTTCTCTCCTTCTTTGCTTTTATTTTCTCACTCACATGTGAACACACACTCTCTCTCTCTCTCTCTCTCTCTGTCTCGCACACACACACACACACACACACACACACACACACACACACACACACACACACACACACACACACACACAAAGACACAGTGACGGAGATACACTAAACATGATCACTGTCATAATTCACTTAAATACTTAAAAAATTATCCATGAAGCAAAATTATTGGCACTCTTCCTACAAATGAGTGTAAACAGAAGTATAAAAATCTAGGTAGTCCCTGACTTACAGACGAGTTCAGGAGCACGTTCGTAAGTCCGATTTGTTCTTAAGTCTGACAAAGTCAATCATATACTCCTTTGGCACGAATATACAATGTAAATCATACCAATCTATATCTTGACTATATTTTTGCCCCTTTCCCCAGACGGTGATCAAAAACCGTAACCGCACCTACGGAAGTGAATCTCACGGTGAAATCTTGTCTCTGCGCCTTTAAAATTGCAATGGAAATCCCGGGCGCCATTTGGTCTCTGTTTTTTCTCAGTTTTTAGCTGGTTTCCACTGTGAACTGTTTTGATGAGGATTTTCCAAAATTAGGATTATTCACCATCAGGACAGCCTTACAGGACAGACATTTTTTTCTCTCATCGTGCTCCCGGACTGACTAATTTCTCCCAATATACACAATATACCGAACTTTAGACATTTTATACATTCACTTACACACTGAACATATTGTATATGCTGCACTGCAGTGTCCATTTTTTGTACGATACACGTGAGCTACTTCGGCGATTGAACCGTAAGTGGAACCGTAGTCCGTCCACAGTCACACTCCGTTCACACAAATTCGTAACTTGAATGTTCGTAAGTCAGGGACTGCCTGTATCAGCGAGTAGGCCTATTCCTGCAGCAAAATATTACTGGGATATTAAAAACTAACCTTATTAAGTCTGTTTCTGCTGATTTGTTGCAGTTTTAATTTGTTTTAATTGTCTCTCGTTTGTGTTTAAAGACAATGAATAAAAAACAGACCCAGAATAAAAATTTCTCCCCAAGAAATATCTGGCAACCTTGGAACTGTGTGCATGAGCTGCATGTACAGTGGGTGAGCAACTTAAGTACCTGTCTAGACTGATGTCTGGATATGAGGAACGTTCCCTATATGAGTAGTAGTGAAGAAGGTCGCAGGTTCAAACCACACATCCACCACCATGTTGCCCCTGTTTGGCTGCTCAGATGTATGATGGGAATACAAAATGTAAGTCGCTCCCGATATGGACGTCTGGCAAATGCTGTACATGTACATAAGGAATGTATAGTAAAAAAACGATAAAAAAAGTTTTTTTTTTAATCTTAAATACATTTCTGTAACAGCAACCTGAAGGACGCTAGAAGGTCTCCACAGCAATAATCTAAATCATAGTTTTTTTCAGAATTAAAAAGTTGACTTCAGGTCTAGACACAAGGCTACCAATGAAATTACTTTTTTTTTTTATTTTTTTTTTTATCAGCATTGGACTCTCTTTCAGTCAGAGATGTCTGAATGTCTGCCTCCTGCCTACACACAGCTCTCAAGAGCTTGCTCATACACACTCTATCTCTCTGTTTCTCACAGACACACACATACACACATGCACACACTCACCACCACCACCGCCAGCACTCCAGGTTCTTGTACAGAGAACAGCATGCTAATGGAGAGTTTCAGACTCTTTCATTGGCGTCAAAAACCCACTCAACTCCTCGGCTTTTTCTTCTTCCCACTTATGCCTCTTTCATTTTCCCAGAGAACCCTGAGGTTTTTCGGCTCGGCTGCCGGTCGAGGCTGTGTGTTGACCGTTCGAACCATGACTCTTATGGGTGCAACAAAACCTCCTGCATTTACATTCATCATCACATTCATTCATTTATTGACGCAAAATCTGGGATTTAACAGAGGACATTTCAAAAAGAAACCAAGCTCCCGGCCCCGAAGCTGCAGCGCCAGTACCGCTCACAGTGTAACTCTAGGGGTAGTTTCCCAGACTAAAAAATAACCAACTTTCCCACTTTCACAATGGAATAAATATTATTATAGTTACAAATACCAGAAATAAAATGCTAACTTTTTTGCACAATTGTGGTGCGCTAAGAAACAACTAAAAATACATATTAGTCAAAGACACAGCGCAATCTAGTGGCTTGTTATTAAAATAGCATACCTGAGTCGTCAAGATGGCTCAATCAAGTCGAACACAGTGCTCAGTAAGAAGATCAGTAAGGATCAAAATCTCCTCTACCAAACGGTTGAGCAGAACGTTAAAGGCTTAAAAAGCGAGACGATGTCATGTAGATGTCAGTAAATTTTTTTTTTCTGGAGACTGAGCAGACTGCCCGTGACACACTGCATTAAAAATGGCCTTATAATTTCACATTCTAACTGTGCCGCATGTGTCTTGTTTTTATTCTGAAGCGGTGAGTCAGTTCCAGGAAGTGGAATAATGTGTACCGGGCACGGTAAGACAATGAGATGAGATTAAACCCCATAATGCGAACTCGAACTCCATTAGGACCTCGGCGCTCTTTCACAGGGAGGAGGAGGTAATAACAGCAGGAGGATTGTGTTCATCAGGTGACCGCACCTTCTTTAAAAAAATGTTCAGTGCTGTTGTCATCACCACGGCGGAGAAGTTGGGAAATAAATTAACCCTGCACATCATAATGTCACAATGTTTTATCTTGTTCTCTCTTTTTTGCGCGTGCTTATGATGGTATCATAAATGTTCATATATGTATCATTAGTGTTTGTGAGAAAATAGTGTATATGAGAGTCTTATTAGTGCTTATGAGAGCATCACAATGGTTTAGCATCTCAAGTACTGTTAGTGTTTGTGAGAGTGTCATACAGCCGGCGTTTATGAGTAACAGTAGTGTTTACCGTGAGTACTGTTAGTGTTTATGGGAGTATCGTTAGTGTTTTCCTGAGTGCATTAGGTCTGAATTATTTGTGGCGTTTGGACTTCAGTAATGTGGTTACTAGAGCGGCTTCAGTAATGTGCTTTGTACCAATATAACACAATTACAGAGTCAACATGTGCAATAAACAACTCTTCCACTATATACAGCAGCATGTCGTGTGTTTGCAGTATTCTTTGGTTGCTAAGCAACATAATGGACAAAAATTAAGGACAGGCTGGTGCTGGGAGTCCTGCTGCGCTCAGGGAGAGGAAACACAGCACACTGAGACACATCACAGAGACGCTAACCCGTAAAGCTTCTGAAGGTTCTGCTGGAGCTCATCATGAAAGGAGAACACTCTGTTGCTGCCCCAGAGAGAAGCTAAACAATCCTTAACGCTTTCTCTCGCTTTACGATCCTTGTCTTGGTGCGCGATTACGTGGCCATGCTGGAGCCGATGTTCTCAAAAACAAAAGTAATAGCACCCATCATTAACTCGGGTTTGCCTCTCTGCTAGCGCTGCCTCTTTCTTCTCTCCAGCCTCGTCGAAGTCTCACTTAGTAGTGAATAATGAAAGACACGGGAGGCGCTTTTCATTTCCTCTTGCATGTTCTATTTTATTAGATTCCCTGTTGGACCTTTCTGCTCTCACACACCTGATGATTTGTTCGTAAAATCCCTTCATATGGCTCGCTTGTAAAACGCCTCAGCCTGCAAAAACGAGACAGAGATTGAGAGATAGGCAAATTGGAGGATTACTCCATCATTTCTCCAAACCGTGGTCTCATCCAAAGAACAGATTGAAGCATCAAGATTCAGATTTCAGCCCAATGAGCAGCTTGTGGAAAATCCCTTACTGGCTAATCTGGCTAAAGACTGGATCTTCTAGGAGACGCGTGCAGAGGCCAGGTTTAAGGATGGACGGTTCAAATGTTGCAGAGGGATAAGAGATGTGGGACGAGTTACGAGGTGAGGCGGGCGGGTCAGGGCAGCTGGCAGGCCGGAGGGGGCAGCTGGTGTTCGGTCTTAATTGCAATTTGTTGAAGGGTGCTGACACAGATTTGTTAGAAAAGTGTTCACACTTCTAACTTCGCATATCTGTCAGGAGCCCCAGGAGGGTGTGGCGATCCACCGATGGGCAGAATTAAGCCATTTCAAATAATGATCAAACTGAAGTGTATGCCTGTGGCTCATCGGATAGATTAACAAATGAGTTTCCTCTATTTTGTAAAATGATGTCCACATCAATTGAAACTAATTACACTCACTTTCACATTTTCTGGCTATTAGATATTAAATAGCTTTATTGATGCGAAAAGGAAACTATATAAGGAGCTACAGGAGCTAACGCTAGTATGGTGTGATCTTACTAACTCTTGCTAATGGAAGTGTAGGAGCCAAACTACTGTATATAAAAACAGAGTAGAATTTGAAAGACCAAGCGCAGTACAGTGATAAAACCCTCAGCCACAGTAAAACATTTGAAGGATGCAAACGTCTGAGAATGTCGATTCCGGCCGAAGTGGCTCGGAGATCACAGCAGTCATTCGCGTGAACATTCAGCAAGCGGAACGCCTGATCTTTGATAATTGACTGCTAACTTGTAGCCAAGAGACGGATCTGAGTGTTTGAACTGTACACACGCTCATTCACCAACACCACTTACACGTTCCAGGAACTCGGTTGGGATTTATTGCCACGCCCCCCCATACAGTCCTGACCTCACTCAAACACATGTCTACATGTTTGTGACGTTATAGGAGTTCCTGGGAGGCCGGTGTTTCAGAGGTGAATAAAACTTTCTACCTTGATAGTATCAATGCTAATTGTTATCTCATAGCTAAAGTTGAAAGGTCAACCAGGCAACCTGAGACAAGGTTCCTGAAGCAGCACTGAATATAATCACCGTGTTAAAGATTTCACAAAATGTTTGGTTTCATTTCTGTCACCGGAGACTCCGTCCATAAATAAGTGCTTAAAAGTGAACACTAATCTGGTTACATGAGCTGGTACTATTAGCTATAACTGGAAGAGCTCCCGAATACTGCTGGTACAGATCAGTGCACTGAATTAAAACTTTACGGATGACTCGCTTAATCATAACTCAGTCTCACTTAATTTCCTGTTAAATTTCCAGGAAGAATCCTGCAGCGTGAAGGGAGAATAGAAAAAAGTGCTCTAACTTACAGTGCGCCTGACTACACAACGTTTCCTCTCAGTGATCTGTCGAGCTCTTATGCCGAGTCCTGATGCTCGTGGAGAGTAAATATCTCACAATCCAACCTCCAGCTGCTCTGGAACCCAGAGTGAGGAGTGACGGCTGCTGAAGTCTGAGCTGAATGTGTCTTCACCTGTAGTGAAGCGTTAATAAGGAGTTAATAAGTCTCTACATACTGTACACTCTCTACAGATATACACCATGGCTAATATTATCTACCATATGAATTATTCATCATCCACAGTAGAAATTCTGGTTGATAAGCAGCCGGCTGCAGTGCGGAAACGCTACAGACTGTAACAAAAGTCTCCATACACGGGGCAAGGTAACACTTTTTTTGGTAGGTTTTTGTAAAGCGTGACTTCAATAACAAAACCTCCTATAGATGACACCATTCCTTTGTAAACTGACTCACTATGGACATGTTTGACCACACCTGGCGGTGGACACGCGCACCTGATTAATTACGTACAGTATGGAGATCTTTGACACAACCTGTGGAAGAATTTACTAGAGTAACAGAGATGTCTTAGAGGAGGATCAATTTTAGCAAAGTTAGCTTATATCCACTAGCGCTGCTACATCTTTTCATCTTTTCTTAACTAATAGCCCCTTATATCTCAAAACAAGAAATAGTAAAAATAAATAAATAACTTTGATGGAGTTCCGTTATAACCAAAATTAGAGTTTATATATATATATATATATATATATATATATATATATATAGACACACACTCACCTAATAGATTATTAGGAACACCACACTAATACGGTGTTTGACCCCCTTTCGCCTTCAGAACTGCATTAATTCTACGTGGCATTGATTCAACAAGGTGCTGAAAGCATTCTTTAGAATTGTTGGCCCATATTGATAGGAGAGCATCTTGCAGTTGATGGAGATTTGTGGGATGCACATCCAGGGCACGAAGCTCCCGTTCCACCACATCCCGAAGATGCTCTATTGGGTTGAGATCTGGTGACTGTGGGGGCCATTTTAGTACAGTGAACTCATTGTCATGTTCAAGAAAACAATTTGAAATGATTCGAGCTGTGTGACATGGTGCATTATCCTGCTGGAAGTAGCCATCAGAGGATGGGGACATGGTGGTCATAAAGGGATGGACCTGGTCAGAAACAATGCTCAGGTTGGCTGCGGCATTTAAACGATGCCCAATTGGCACTAAGGGGCCTAAAGTGTGCCAAGAAAAGATCCCCCACACCATTACACCACCACCAGCACCAGCCTGCACAGTGGTAACAAGGCATGATGGATCCATGTTCTCATTCTGTTTACGCCAAATTCTGACTCTACCATTTAAATGTCTCAACACAAACCGAGACTCATCAGACCAGGCAACATTTTTCCAGTCTTCAACTGCCCAATTTTGGTGAGCTCGTGCAAATTGTAGCCTCTTTTTCCTATTTGTAGTGGAGATGAGTGGTACCCGGTGGGGTCTTCTGCTGTTGTAGCCCATCCGCCTCAAGGTTGTGCGTGTTGCATACCTCGGTTGTAACGAGTGGTTATTTCAGTCAAAGTTGCTCTTCTATCAGCTTGAATCAGTCGGCCCATTCTCCTCTGACCTCTAGCATCAACAAGGCATTTTCGCCCACAGGACTGCCGCATACTGGATGTTTTTCCCTTTTCACACCATTCTTTGTAAACCCTAGAAATGGTTGTGCATGAAAATCCCAGTAACTGAGCAGATTGTGAAATACTCAGACCGGCCCGTCTGGCACCAACAACCATGCCACGCTCGAAATCGCTTAAATCACCTTTCTTTCCAATTCTGACATTCAGTTTGGAGTTCAGGAGATTGTCTTGACCAGGACCACGCCCCTAAATGCATTGAAGCAACTGCCATGTGATTGGTTGATTAGATAATTGCATTAATGAGAAATTGAACAGGTGTTCCTAATAATCCTTTAGGTGAGCTACAAAGCTAACTAGCTTCTAACATGAGGCTGAATCCAAATCCCTCTCTAACCCCTGATCAAGGGCACTACTCGGAGTGTGGAGCAAGGGATTGTACAGCCTACATAGTGCACTAGCTTTACGTTTACACGATCTGCTATTTCACCCGGAACTCAGAAGCTAATGGAGGTGATATAAGTGGAAATATAAAGTAAATCTTTACGTTTGATTCATGTAAGTGGAACAAAAAATTGAATCGAATCAGCTCTACTAACTAATGCCACTTTCCAGCGGACTAAAAATGAGAACAAGTCCGTAAAGGTTAATTTCTAAACTGTGAATAAATTTGTAGCACAAGTGCTCAAGCATTACAACAAGCACTCGTCAAGTGTAAATGAAAGAGGTGTTTCGTCTGGTTGTGTTACTGATCGGCTCTTGGCGGTTAAAAAAGCACTGCAGTTTTCATCAAATCACAACAGCGTTTCAAAGACTATTTTTTTGTTTTTTTTTCTGTTTGTTTGTTTGTTTTTCTTGCCTTAGGTTAAATTAGTGATGGTGGTGTTCAGTTGTGATTAACCCTAAAAAACTATATTTAACTAAACAGCTTGAAGGTCTTCTTGCAACACGAATGCCTGATTCATCATTTATATTGATACAGCTTTCCAGACTCGATATCGTAAAAGTAAATGAGTGCCAGGGCTACAACAATAAACGCATGATGTTCCTACTCCGTCATGATCCTCAGTTACAGGGTCGTAAACTCTAACAAATTGTTTTACATTGCATATGAAGCACAAAGTACAAGAATTAAGCACAAAAGTAGTAAAAGCCACAGACTATAAACGATGCTCTTCGCCTATCCGTCTCACACACCGTCCCTGTACTCCTCGTCTTCGTACTGTTAGTCCTTTTTATCATAAAGACCTACATTAGCTCAAACCATACATTCTGGAATCATCTCCTATTTTCATGTTCCAACAAGCTGCATTGTGATTGGTCAGAGGACAGACTGTCGCCGGGAGAAACGTTGGTAAAATTGAGTCAGGGCATCAACAAAAAAAAAACTCAATTCAGCAGTTATGTGCAATGTTCTCTTGGCAGTTTATTGGTTCTAAAAATATTATTAATGTGTGAAAAGAAATCGCTCAGAAAATTCGCCTCTGGCGTGTAAAGACCTTTCGAGTGGATAGAAAAGGTCCTCCGTTAGAAGCACCGGGATCTGTGATGACAAAAAAAAGGATAAAAAGAAACCAGCATAACTCGTGTCAGAACTTTTTCAGTGTTTTACAGTGATCTAGGAAAAAAACAAAAAACTCAATAATCTGGTTGCATAAGTACACACCCTTTTAAATGTGACCGTGGGTCATGTGACCATGCTCAGAAGGAACCAATCATTTTAACCTTCATGATCATCCACCTCCTATCAGTAACATGGTTTTCTTGACCTTGATCTTCTTGGTTTTATCCAGTGACTGAAGCTGAAGAGATTATAAAGCACCCAAAAACTTCGGGGTACAAACGAGGCATTAAACGGTGGCTTATGTCCAGGCCATGTCGCCTTGCATCTCCAGGTCCTGTGTTCGATGCCTGCGTCGGGTCTGTGTGCATGAAGTTTGCATGTTCTTCCTGTGATCGGTGGGTTTTCTCTGGGTACTATGGTTTCTTCCCACAGTCCAAACACATGCAGATTAGGCTAACTGGGGTTTGCAAATTGCACCTAGTGTGTAAATGAGCGAGTGTGAGTGTTGATCGGAGGTCCTACCACACAAATAAGAATAAATACAATAGTCACCATTGGATGGATGGATGGATGGATGGATGGATGGATGGATGGATGGATGGCTGGAGATGCCTTACACTGTAGGACACTGAACAAAAAAATGGAGCACCACATAAAGTAGCCATCTTTCCAAAACTAGCCAAAGAAGACTAAAACGAATCTGTGAGTCTGCCATTGGACTCACAACAACATTAAAGAAAGAGCATGAGCAAGGTCACTACGTCTGCCCGATTTGATGAAGAAATAAAAAATAAAAAAAATCACATTGCGATTATTTTCACAGACATTGTAATTGTGATTTAAACTGTAATACATAACTATTAAATGTACCTTTTTGTTTTCAAGTGTATGTATCAAGGCCAACAACAAATAATGGCACAAATGGTAACTGTAAGAGAATATTTGATGACATTAATTTAAAACCTTAAATGTTAACTATATTATACATAAACTCTACATTAAAAAAAAAAAAAATAATAATAATAATATATATATATATATATATATATATATATATATATATATATATATATATATATATATATATATATATAACATAAGTTTGCCACAACAAGAAAACAGATTGATGAAGCATGGTGGTGGCAACATTGTGATTAGTAGCAGCTTATCTGATATACAGTACCATCATGTCATCATTATTGAATCTGGACAACACAAACAGGCAACCTGAGGACTTGTGCAGCAAGTAAAATGTGCACACGGCAACGCTGTGAAATCATATAAGATTGTTATATATTAGATCCTTAATTAATCACATTCATTAAAGAAACACAAATTGACAACAAAACACATGTTGTCATGGGTCTAGCTGGTGGTGCTGGCTAGACCCGGCTGATGTTGTTGCCGTGGGCATGAAGGTAGGCATAATGGCAGAGGGGTTGTTGAAACAGAAAGAGTCTTTTATTTTAAACTCAAAACAGACACAAACAAAGGAACCAAAACAACAAACGTAAACTAAAACTAGGGCTCAGGAAAAACACAGGGAACGGCGCGCTAACACAGGGAACGGCGCGCTAACACAGGGACAAGAACTGGACACAGGGAACCAGGAGCTGACACAGGGAACCAGGAGCTGACACAGGGAACCAGGTGCTGACACAGGGAACCAGGTGCTGACACAGGGAACCGACAGAGAGAACTGGGGATGAGGAAACATGGAGCTGAAGCTAACTAAGACACACAGGGGAACTAGAGATGAGACAGGGCTAGACAGGAGAGACAGGGCTGGAGAGACGAGGCTAGACAGGAGAGACAGGGCTGGAGACACAGGACAAGACATGGGACAGAACACAGACTAGAGACGGGAGACTAGAGACGGGAGACTAGAGACGGGAGACTAGAGACGGGAGACTAGACTGGCTGGATTAGTGGTTAGTTGGGTTAGTAGCTATATGGAATGCTGTGGGCACTGGATGCTGACCTAACCAGGTTAGTGGCTAACCGGGTTAGTACTGACCTAATAGTGGGGAACTGAACACAAAAGGCAAGGCACACACGAGGCTATTCCAAACTAGGGGCTAACCCTGCTAGCAATCAAGGCCTACTAGCGGCTAACCCTGCTAGCGGCTAGGCCCTCATGTGGCTACACAAAACTAAACAGACAAAGAATTAAACCAGAAGACAGAACAGTACTTACACAGGAGGAGACACAGCCTAGCTAAACATGAAACAGGACAGCTCCATGAATCCAGTAACACAAGGAACATAAGGAAAACACAACTAGAGTCCTCTTTAAACAAAGGTTACAAAACATAAACCCAATATAAACATAAAGAAACAAAAAGGAACGCCCACATGACGGTAGTTACAAAAACAAACATAACAAAACAGACAAACAATGCTCGACCCAGTTTCCCAGAACAAACTGCTATTTATAGAAACTTTAATGAGGCACCTCAGTTCAGATGAGCACTAATCACCTGACTGAGGTGCCTTCTGGGAAACTGAGTCAACCAACAAGAACTACACACAGAGACAGTGACCTCTGGTGGAGGTTCCTAACACATGTACATCGCTCGATAGTTCAGGACTGGAGTTTCCTACAGTCTACCTGAGACTCCACTAACCAACTGGACTCCATATGAACTTAAACACGTCTCCTGTTATACTGAACTTCCAGTATGAGTGCAGATCAATCCCTGCATAAAAGAAACATCGTAACCAGATGATCAGGCTGGTGATCACTGCTGATGCTGAATGCTGAGTGGTTGGAACAGACGAGAGGGGAAATGAGGTTGCTGCAGATTCAGTCAACTGCAGATCCGTGGTTTGAATCTCTCGTTCCACCACATCCTGAAGGAGCTCTATAGGATTGAGAACTAGTGACTGTGAAGGTTGTATTTAAGCCATGCTCACCCGATAATAAGAAGTCCAAAGAAAATATGGTTCCAGTAGTCCCAGTAGATTCGGAAATATTCGAAACCACCAGTACCGACCACCATACCACATACATTTTTCCTCAGTTCCGATGCTTGCTGTAAACTCCAGTAGATCGTCGTGACCGAGTCGACATGCCTAAATGCACTGAGCTGCTGCCATGTGATTGGCTCATTAGATTTTTGGTGAACACCTGTACCTAATGAAGTGGCCGGTGAATGGATGTTATTAAACTTTCATACTATAAAATCTCAGAGTTTTCCACTCCAGTCCTCATTCCTAGTCTCATATCCTGTCTGCTCTAGTTATCAGATGCCTGCTTGAGTCCCGGCCCGTGCTACAGTACACTAAACACAGGACTTACAGCAGTTCCCAGATGACTTGATTCATAAATGCGATCAGTGGCATTCAGCATCACTGCCAATCGAGTCTGTGTGTGGAGTGATGGTACGAGGCAGATACAGAGACATAAACAGACAGATGAAACAGAGAGCTGCCAGCGTCGAGTCGAGGTGCGAGCTGTAAATGAAACATCTTCTCGGCGAGCATATTGCCCGCCATCTGTCTGCCTCTGCACCGGAGAAGTGGAACGAGAGGAGGACTTCACAGATCTTAATCACGCCACGCTCGGGCTACTTCCTGTCTGCTCCAGTGAAGCCTCGATGTGAGAGACGTGTCCTCCTGAGAGAGGTTGCAGGGCGGAAGGTATTAAAGCACCCTGAGGGAGGGTGAGGAGCTGATGTGCGATGAGATAACGAAGCATAAATGTCATAATGCGTATCAGAGAACGCTACCGAGACGTATAAGAGGCGTTCGTCAGGGTAGAGGAGATGTGATAAAGGCCAATGTGGCCAATGCATAATCATTCTCTCTCTTTTTCCTCATTTACTGCCTTCTTTTTTGTTTTGTTTTTTCCGGTTTTGCACCTCTCAAATCCTCTAATGTTCTCTCTTTCACCTCCTGGTTCTCGCCCACACCGAGCTCCGAGTCCCTGAGTGCTTCCATGCACTGTACTTTCAGCCTCCCGATGGATTTGGTCTTTATTATGTGAGATGCTACTTTCAAAGAATCGAAAGTGTTTCATTATTCCTTAAACGTAAGCATTCACACATTGTCCGTGAGGTTACTAGCTAGTTTACTAGCCAGCATTAGCACATGTTAATAACTGCAATAGAATTAAACATGAGTATAAAGTTACAGGAGCCTGGAGCCTAACCCAGGAGAATTAGGGCATGGGGGGGGGGGGGGGGATAGTCTGGGCGGGGAGCCAATCCACTGTAGAACACACACACTCACACTCTAATTCACACACTATGGGCAAACCTGGGAACGCCAATTAGCCTAATCTGCATGTCTTTGGACTGTGGGAGGAAACTGGACGACCTGGAGGAAACCCACCCAGCACGGGGAGAGAACATGCAAACTCCATGCACACAGACCCCAAGGCGAGAATCGAACCCGGACCCTGGAGGTGTGAGGTGGCCACTACTGTACGCCACAGTACCGCCTTAAACATCACTTCCCAATCTTTACCAGAGATCGATTTTATCTTGAAATGTTATAGGAATCTTATTCCTTATACATCCTACTTTCTACTTGTAATTTCCGCTCAGGGGTGGATAAGGATGTTTTTTCAAGTTGTAAACTGGGAATTTCAGTCTATTGTCCCGTTTTGTCGTCCATGGAAAATTTTAATCTGTAATCTCTATAACGGAAATGACTTCGATCAGATTGAAAAAATATCGTACTTGTAAATGAAGAGGTTCATGTCATAAGCAACTGTTAGCATCCAAACTTTCCCACTTTCAGGATTTTTACTATAAATCACGACACATTCACAATTCACGATGATTTATGGATAGTCATAACGTGCCATCGTGATAGTCATCAGATTAATGACCCAAAAAAGCTGAGAAATTAATAAAAATAAAAAAGCTATAAACTGCCCTAGCTCAACCGCATGTCTCTGTTCCCCAATCTATGATCATTAGTGAATCGTAAGCACCGTAGCAGTACTGAGTCACATGACTGCAGGGGATTTTAAGCACCAGGTTGTAATTTCTCTTGATAACTGTGATACGTTGTGCATGTTAGTAGTGTTTCACCTTAGCTCTGACGTCAGCGCTGTCACCTTGCTACGCCGTAGCTAATGATGTTAGCGTGTCGGAGCCTTGGTTTTAAACCGCTAGCAATCAGAAGCAAAAATCTCTGAATGTGGAAAATGAGATGTGTAAAGGGAACTTGACTTGAATCTCGTTTCCAACAAGGCCACACATTGAGCGTGTGGAGATCAAGAACATCATCACCAGGAGGGGGCGCTGTTCTTTGTAATCTGCCACTGTTAATAATAATTTTTTTTTTAATAATTTTTTTTTTTTTGGGGGTTGCTCTCTTCTGCTTATTTTGAATAAACATAATTTGGAACGTCTTACATTTTACATACCGTGATGATGCTGAATATTGTTTGACTAACTAATTTTTGTTTGTCACTTCACGGTGCTCGGACCCTTTTTCTGCACACAGAAGCCGAGGCGCCTTTAGGGATTCTCGATTTAAGCAGAATGTAGGAGGGAACAGGAATTTCACCCCAGTCAATTAGACTAACACACACTGACAGTGATGTTCTGTAATAAAGCAGACTGTGGCTGCAGGCGGATTTCTTCGCCTAACCGATGCGGATCGAATCAACAGTTTCCCTATAAAAGCAACTGACTTCATTACTCCCATAGAGTGAAATGAAATGGCTGCGTATGATCGTAACCCATGTACAATTTCACAGAATGAGGTCTAACATTACATGTCAGAGAACAGCAGGTGTTAGTGCTGAAGAATAAACCCGATCACGGAGAAATGCTGGAGAAATGTAGAGTGCGACCTTGCCTCATGCGTATGCGTTCATCTTCAGGAAGTGGTCTATCCTGGGTATACTTTATGGGAAGTAGAATTTTAGGAATCCTGGATGCGCTCATGTAGCTGAGCCAGTCTATCCACTGGCATGTTTCTGAGAGGTCTGAGGAACCTGGAGAACCCAGAGGAACATGCAAGCTTACTGTAAGTTAGGACTGAACCCTGGAGCTGTGAGAAATCAATGCTAACAGGTAATGAAGATCGAGAGTTACTCTTATCTAATCTCGCATTTATTTCATCATGTTTACTTCGTTTCTGTCTCATCAAACCCATCATACTTCATTCGCACCCGACGGATTTTAAGATTTGGTCAATACATAAAGCACAAATGGTACAGACCTCTACACGGAGGGACCATCAGAGCGCCTTGTGCTGCTGATGCGTTTTTTTTTTTTTTTTCGCTCACGGAAAAGAAAATGATTGTGGATTAATGAGGCTGGATCCAGATTCTCTCCTGTCACTGCTCTGGACGCGAGGCTGTATATAGGCTCATTAGGGAATGAAATGCCGAGGGTTTCTGAAACGCTCGGGATGCAGGGATGCAATCGGTGCCAAAAACATCAACGATGAGGAAGGGTGACAGGAGCCAGGCGGCGTGACAGGTTGCTAGCTGGAGTCTAGAAACCTAGAATTAGGCTTAAATCTAGAGATGTTCATCTTAATAAATTCATTCAAAAGGCAGATTAGAAATAAATAAAAAAAAACAGCCACTTTGTATAAACTCTCTGTTTATCTAGCTTTTTTTCATGATGTATTTCTTTCACATTATGCATGAATGTTGAAAATCACATACAATAACCAGATAACACCTTGACAAATCTCCAACATTAAAAGCCATTTACAGGTAATAAGACATAGAGGTTTTATTAAAAAAGTTATCTCTTTTTTTTAATGTGTATGTTGTCCATCTTCACTGAATGTCTAAAGAATTCCGAGACTGTTTCGTAGCTTCATAACACACCGCAGATTAAGAGCTGCGATTTCTTACACAACTGATTTATTGCATCGTGATCCACACTTATATACACGCAGGTCGTACTCACAGATTCACATTCCAGATATATATTATAATAAGAAAACTGGGCTAAATCTGACTTCATTGTACTCAAATTGAGCAGTTTATATATATTATATATATATATTTTTTTATTTTATTTTCTTCTAATAAAGCCTATAGACAGAATCTTAACAGAATCTAAGTAAATCCTGCAGTTCTTTGTTTAAGTCCAGTAAAGTAAAGCAATAAAATATAAAGTCCATACAGTCTAAATCATGACCCCATGTTAGATTTAGGTTTTTCCTTGGTCACGGGGGCTTTAAATTGAAAGTTTTCCAATAAACAAAGGTGAACCACAGGGATATGTTACAGGCCCGGTCTTAGTTCACATTATACGCAGCACTGCATCATCGGTGAATCATATCCTTCCTCTTTCATATTTATATGCAGATGATACAGGATTGCACTGGCCTGCTGAAATAAGTTTAATTGGCTTTTGAGAACGTTCCATTTGCTTGCCCCGCTGTTCAAACATCTCATATCTCGCATCGCTGTTTTCACGCGGCAAACACATCTCGTTCTGCTTGATCTTCACAAGATCAATGCGGTCATCATTTTTTTCTTGTTGCTTCTGCTCACTGCTCACACCTCATTCAAGCCATTCAGTTCACACAATCCGATTCCAAGTTCACAGATTCCTTGACTAAGTCATTGCCCAGACCTGGTTGAAGTTTATTAATACATGGACGTGAATTAGCAGGAATCTGTTTCACTGCATGACCTCGTTTGCATTTTTATAACCTACAGTACACACTGTGTCAAGGCTAAGTGGCTCTACAAGGGCGAGTCGAAATAAAAGATAAAGTTAAGGAATGCAGGAAACAAGAAGGCGCAAAACTGAAATTGCCCCACTGGTCCACTAAAATCATCATGAAGAAGTTGAAATCAGCTATGTCATTTAGCGGCTTTGTCACCAGCAACAGGTGACAAAGGTATGAGAATTCTTCTTAAAATCTCAAAATGTGAATGATTTAAATTAATTTTAATTTCTAAATTTTTTATGCCAAATAGGTTTAAGGTTGCACATTCTGTATGTTTTTCTTGACACTTGAACATGTTAACCAACAATTAATAATCAATTAATCATTAAGAATGAGTAATAAAAAAAAACTTTGATAAAACAAAAAAAAAAAGTAAAAAAAAAAAAAAAAAAGAATTTAAAAGCTGTTGAAAATACATGTGTTGAATATGGAGCACTGGCTGAACCGAATGTGTGTGTAAAAGGTAATAGACATGTGACCTAGGAGAAATATTCTGCAAAACAAATATTGTCAGTTAACAGATTTTAAATTCTTAAAGTTCAATTCTTAGTGATTAATTATTAGCAGGCCAATCGTTCTGCAAAGAAATCTCCATTGTTGAACGAGCTGCTATACAAACAATTTTAAATTAACTTGAACATTCATCTAAAAGCCACAGACGACTAAAACTAGCTTTATTATTAACTAGATTTCTCTCCGATCCCAAATTAACACGTCTACTACAGGTGTTGGGAAAGTGTCTGCATTTATTATTAATGTTTTGACTGTGGAAATGTACTAGACATAATGAAATAGAAATCCATCTTCTTGCTATTTAATGTTAAGTTACATGAGAATCAGACCTACGTCTTGATTTCTTTGGACATTTTTTTTTTGACTCTGACTGCGTTCGGTAATAAACTAAGCTGTTTTGTTCAACTGTGCTTTACTGGAGTGTGGGATCTCTCATAAAATGTCCCCCACGTCCTCCCCAACTCCTCAGGATATCTGCCAGGCCAGTAATTAATCTGTCACACCTGCTCCAGGTAACCGTTTGACTCTAAAGCAGGACGCGTCTTTGGCTCGAGAGGGCGGCTTCAGAGTCAACGGGCTCATCTCACCTTAGCACCACAACCTAAGCAGGGCTGACAGAAGAGCCGAGCCAAAACACAGAGCCTTTGTGCTAAGCCGGAACCCTGGAACATTGAGAATGAAAACACAAAGGGTAAAGAAAGAGAGAAGAGAGGGCAGACTGAGGGTGTAAGGGGGTTCCTGTCAGTTTTTGTTTTAATTGCTCTTTGAATCTTTGAAGACATCTGGTGAGGGTGTGGACTGGAAAATGTTTTAAAATGATTTCTTTTTGAAGGTTGAATATGTAAACAATAAAGAACTTCATTGATCCAGTTTAAATCCTATCCTGCTTTATGTGGCTGAAACCAATGTTTCATATGCAGACGACACTCTGGAGTGCTGCTTTGGCAAACGGTGTCTGCTGTTCTGTTCTCATACAGTATGTCAGGAACATGCCATAATGCCATGCAGTTTACAAACATGGAACAACCATGGCCTCAAATCACACACCTTCAGGTTCACCTGATTACTGATCAAAGTTGCCAGATAATAGCACAGAGACAACAGAATAATCATATTTCTTGGCAAATTATCATATATTGTCTACGAAAATGAACAGCAATGGACTGCAACTGTCTGAATGTTTTACGAGGTGAGTTCCTCGAGGTGTCTGAAATGTTTCGTGACACATGTCTTTTCTCATAGCTGGCTTGGGAAGATGTGCTTCCTGATGTCCTCTTCGACTTGGTTCTCTTGGTGGGGCATGCTTCTCAAGGCGTGTGTTTCTTGATGTGTGTCATGACAAGTTGGTGAACATCTGTTTCTTTTCCGCAGGCTGGTTTGTCAAGGTGTGCAAGGTTCTTGAGGTGTGTGTGTGTGTGTGTGTGTGTGTTTCTTGACATGGTGTTTGCGATGTCTCTCAAGGGCTGTTTGTGAAGGTGTGTTTGTAAGAAAAATAATCCTACTTATACATAAATTATATATTTATTTATATATAAGAAAAATAAGTTGATTAGATGCTTCTTGCATGTTTGGAATCTATTCCACATGAGTAATGCTGAAACAGTGCTTTATGCCTTCATTTTCTCCTTTATTATCTACTGTAATTCTCTTTTTATTGAGCCTCCCTAAGTGATCTGAGCTTATTACTCTCATTCTCTATTTGCTACACCGCATGCAATCTCGGCCCATATTCACTAAAAACTTGTAAAAATTTACAAAGCCTTTCACGATGTTGCCGTTGTTCATTTCCCTGAGTTACTTAGTTCGTGCAGACCTCCTTACAGCCCTACCCATCGGACTGGACTCGAAAGGACAGGTTGTTAACGCACCACCCAAACATCTAGCTGATTAATCTTCCATTTCATCTTCCATAAAATCATATTTCCTCAGCATCATGGCTAGACTATACTAGATCAATTTCTCGCCAATCCTGTGAACCAACAGAGTCAACAACTAATTATACAATCACTCTAAACACTCGTAGGTCACATGGCACCATTTACAATTACCACGTTTTTCATCTGCTGTAATACTTAAGTAATATGCTGCAATGATAAAAGCTTGATTATTATCCTCAGAATTATTCCCCAAGCCACGGCAGTTGAAAAAGACACTACAGAACTGCTTTACACAAGTTTGCACGTGGATCGTAGCCCCAAATTAAAAGTTTATTCATGAAACCGTCTTCAAAATGATGAGATTGATAATCAGGTGTGGCAAGCCTATCATCACGCTGTATTCAGGTTTGAACCTGGAGCACTGAATCCTGAGAATTATGATGAGATGTTGCGCTCAAAACAGCTTGATTGCATGTCATGTCAGTCCGTAGCTGAGTGTGTGTGTGTGTGTGTGTGTGTGGAGGTGAATGAAATTAGAGGCATTGTTCAGAAAAGAAATACATTCTCACTAACCTTGGAAAACAATATAACTCATTAACCTTATAGAACAACATGTATCTGTTGGTATAAGATCAGATAAAGATTCAAACCAGACAACCACTGAATTCTTTATACTGCTTATCACGTACAGGGTCAGGAAGCCAGGGACTCAGGGCACTAGGCGGGTCACTCTGGACTCATTAACCTGGACAATGTGCCAATCCATTGCAGACCACCAGCACACCACAAGCACTGACACACTACTGGGAATTTGGAAATGACAATTAGCCTAATCTGCATATCGTTGGACTGTGGGAGGAAACCGGAGAACCTGGAGGAAACCCACCAAGCACAGGGAGAACATGCAAACTCCACTGACACAGACCCAAGGTGGGAAGTGGTGGTCTCCAAAGACTTCAAAGTTTGGTTACCAAGCCACCTAGCCACCCTAGCCTGGCCATTTGGGAAGGGCATCTGGAGAAAAACCTGTGCCATATCAAATATGTCGATTAGGTGATCTGGGTTAATCAGCTAACCCGGGGTTTACCCAGAAAAACAAACAATTTGTAGTTGACATTGGAATTACTATGGTTACCACCTTGTTGGAAGGGCATTTCTATACCAGGCCTTCAAGTGAACTGAACAACACTGATTACCAACGATATACCAGTAAACTTGTGACAGGATCATGGGTACCCAAAGCTCACCCATGCCCGAGGGACCAAAGGGCATTTTGTCAAGTCCAATCCCACAGAAAAGCCAATGCAGCACAAATAGCTGAAAACAATCAATGCTTGCCACGATGGAAAGGCACCAGAATATTCAATACACCACAGGCTGTAGAGCACGTGGCCCAGCAGGCAAAGAGTCGCCGGACCGGCCTCCAAACTCCCCAGATCCCAATTCGATCGAGCCCCATGGGATGCACCGGACAAACAAGTCTTATCCATGGAGGCCACGCCCCCCCCCATCCCAGAGCACCCAAAGGATCTGCTGCCAATGTCCTGGTGCCAGACACAACAGCACACCCCCAGAGACTCTGAAAGGCCAGAGCTGCCCTGGGTGCACAAGGGGAACCCAAAAACTAGTTGCTTTTAAAGTTATAGCTGATTGGCATGTAGGAGATCAATTAAAAACTAACCGCTCTGAGTCAGATATATAGTACCACTCACTGCAATGTATTTATCTGCCTTTTCAACATTTGCAATGAGTTACATAAGCCATTATCACAACTTCAATTGGTTACGCAACAGCGCATCTCTTAGCCAAGAGCAGGAAATCTGAAAGTGAATACAGGAGCTCACACACAGAACTTGACCTCACAGCAATAGTGGCTGCAATCACCGGATAACAAACCCCAACAAAGCTGAAAGGTTTAAAGCGTATAAGCGTAACACTCCCCCCACCTCCCAGATTATTAATTCTCCTGGCATGGAACGAGGAAAAAGTTTAAGAGGGTAACGCTGAAGATGCATCTCGGTCTGCAGTCCTATTTTTCAGAAAATGTGAGTACATCAAAAATTCTAACGTAGAAGCTTCTCGGTCTTGTCGTTGATCAAAAAGCTCCACTTGTATCGAGACACCATTTAACGCAGGCCTGCTGTCTCATGTACACGACAGAAGGTCATCTGAAGAAGCAGACGCTTAGCCCTGAGGTAGAGCCCCTGGAGCCTTCTGATCTTATATTTAATAACGAGGGTTAGCACTGAGCGTTTTATTGCCATGGAAACAAATACAGTGTCATGAATAAAGCCTATGTCCGCTTTGTTCGTCTAAAAGGCTCCGTCTTACATCACATCCTTTGTACATAATGCCTTAATCATGCTGCGACATCAGGTGGATGTTTACACACGAGTTACGATAATCAATGGACCAGCCGCAGGAAATGGATGTGGATGCATGCTTAACAGCACTCGAGCTTTACAGAATAGCTCTCATTACTTTTATAAGCTCTGGTCTCTGTTTATAATAAAGGTGAGTGCAAGTGTGAGTAAGGCTTCTTAAGTTTAGGCTTCTCCAAGCCTGAACTGCCACTTTGAACACGGTGCATGGGGCGGTACGCAAATTGGTAAGTGAAAAAAAAAAGGAGCGGGCGAGCAGGAAAATGTGTCTGACCTTACGTTCTGTTTGATGTATTAAACCTCAGCCAATTAACAGGTTTTGCCAGATTTGCATGTGAATTTTGTTGGCCTCCTGAAAATAAGGTGTAAATCAGTGCTTAATTTTGCTCGGAGCGTTTTAGGCAGATGTTTGGCCTTGCTGTGTTATAGGGCGACTTCTAAACTAGGCTGGTGCAGAGTAAAAGATCTATTCAGGGAACTATTCATGTTTAAATTTTTATTCATTTATTTATTTATTTTAAGGTTGCTTGGCAATTGGGCTGGTTTTCCATCAATTTCCTCACAAGTGTGAATCTAGAGTTTAATGCTCAGGGTGGCTCATCCACCAATACATATGTAATGAAGTGCAAATATTAAGGAAATAGAAATAGTTCTGTAGCCGAGTGCCAAAGGGGCAAAGTCATGTTTGTGTTGTGTATGCAAGATAGTTAGATGTTGTATCTATTAGACTACTTGCACATGCTCGCTGTGTTCTGGCTGTATTGATTGGCTTTCTATTCTTTGCGCTCTGTCTCTCTCTCTCTCTCTCTCTCTCTCTCTCTCTCTCTCTTTCTCTCTCACACCCCCTCCACTTTCTCTCTATGTTTTACAATGTCAGAGACCAATAGTAAGACTTCTTTTCTCCACAATTTTTACACGTAAATGGGGTTAAATAAGTCTAAAGCAAGAAACAAATGAATTAATGAATGCAAGTACTTGATCATGTGACTAGGGTTCATTATAATATTTAAGCACTTAGTCATGTGACTAGGGCTCATTTGAATATATAAGCACTTGGTCATGTGACTATGGCTCGTTATAATATTTAAACACTTGGTCATGTGACTAGGGCTCGTTATAATATTTAAACACTTGGTCATGTGACTAGGGCTCGTTATAATATTTAAGCACTTGGTCATGTGATTGGGGCTCATTATAATATTTAAGCACTTGGTCATGTGACTAGGGCTCATTTGAATATATAAGCACTTGGTCATGTGACTATGGCTCGTTATAATATTTAAACACTTGGTCATGTGACTAAGGCTCGTTATAATATTTAAGCACTTGGTCATGTGACTAGGGCTCGTTATAATATTTAAGCACTTGGTCATGTGACTAGGGCTCGTTATAATATTTAAGCACTTGGTCATGTGACTAGGGCTCGTTATAATATTTAAGCACTTGGTCATGTGACTAGGGCTCATTATAATATTTAAACACTTGGTCATGTGATGTGGGCTCATTATAATATTTAAACACTTGGTCATGTGACTATGGCTCGTTATAATATTTAAGTACCTGGTCATGTGATTAGGGCTCATTATAATATTTAAACACTTGGTCATGTGATGTGGGCTCATTATAATATTTAAACACTTGGTCATGTGACTATGGCTCGTTATAATATTTAAGTACCTGGTCATGTGATTAGGGCTCATTATAATATTTAAACACTTGGTCATGTGACTAGGGCTCATTTGAATATATAAGCACTTGGTCATGTGACTATGGCTCGTTATAATATTTAAGTACCTGGTCATGTGATTAGGGCTCATTATAATATTTAAACACTAGGCATTAAATGTATAATTTGTAGTAGAATAATGAACCTCCTCGGAGACTAACAGCTAGCCGTTACAGTATATTACAGAAATTTAGTTTCCAGGATTTTTTCACACAGGCTTAGAGAAATGCAAACGCAGGCATGAGAATTGTTTTTCTGTAACCCCTGTTGAGGGTAGTGAAAATGGATTCAGCCAATTCCAGTATGCACACACATTTCCCAAAAACGGAGAAAAAAAAATCAGAGCTTTGCTAAAACAATCGATAGACTGCGAGCATTTTGTCAATTTTCACTCATCTCAGCTCGTTAAGCCGCTCCGCTCACAGACGCGGGTTTAGGGACATTTATTCTTCTATTCTGCATGCTCGTATAGCATCACCATCCTACAGATCAAATACAGCTGCACACAGATGTAGAAAACTACTTTTATTTTCATGATAGACAATCAACAGTTTTTGCACCCATGCATTCTCTTATGCTGTATTATTAATATATCTGAAGATTCTGTATGTAGTGACACATTATAGCTTAAATAAAGATCCATCTCATGGGAACGCTTTAAAGGGTTCTCTTTTTTAAGAATAGAAGAAAAGCCCCTCCCCGGCTCGAAGCCTCTGTTCTCTGGAGGGGCGTGGCTCAGCAGTAGCTCATTTACATAGACACTGACAGGACACATTTGGAGGAGGAGGAGTGAGGTGTAAAAAAAGAGGACAAATACTTAAAGCTCTGAGCCATGTGTTAACTTGTTAAAGAAATAGTAACATATGGAATCTTTAAGTCTTAATGATTGGTTTCTTAAAAAGGGAAGAATAAAGTGTACAATAATTGAATGTTGCATAAGTTACACAATCAGGGCAGAAAGAAAGAGAGACAGAGTGTGAGAGTTTTTTTTTTTTTTGTTGAGTTTGTAAACACCATTTATTTTGAAACAAAAAAGAAAAACCTAAATTTTTATACTATTAACAAAGACCCTTTTATTCAGTTTTAGTTTTTTGTCCATTAATTTGCGGTTCTTTTTACAGTCTGTTTTCACCCTCTTTACACTTAAAATTTACATTAAATGTCTCTTGATTATTTAAAACCATTGGGATCTGATGGCGGAAGGACAGGACAGGACGTATCTGACGGTGGCGCTCTTACACCCGAGCGGGATACAGGAGCTCTCATGGGGCTGACAAACTTCCCGAATCTGGCCAGCTCCCTCATAATCACCTCGTCCTTAATAAACGCTGGAAACCATAACCGGCGTCGCAGGGACGGACAGAGAGGTGACGTGAACCGCAGATCCTCTCACGTAGATTCCCGTCTTGATTAAAATGCTTGCAAAGTTTGTCTTTGTTAGAATCACCACCACCGCTTTGTTCATCCGGGAGGCCGAGTAGATGTTCACACACCCCACATAATTTATGGTTTTTATATTTATATTTGCTTTTTGTCTCATTCCTCTATTCTAGGACAATTCATACTAAATGTTTATGTTGTAATAAATGAATAAATAAATAAATAAATAAATAAATGGTATGTTGCAATTTCTTTTACTGTTAATATGCCATTATAAATAATTATGAATAATCTGTGTGAGAGATTAAGAGACATACAGTAAATTCAGCCAAGCGTCTCTTCATGGCGGATGTAATAATGTAATAGGAGAAATCAGAAATCAAACGCTGAATGAAGGAAAGGATTTGCAGCCTCACTGTCATCCTGAGACTGGATGGAATTCTGAACAGTGATACTGGTGCAGACTGTTTATCCGTCTCCCTCCCACACTCCATCGCCTCGTCTCTCCGTCACTCTCGGTCTGATGCTCTTTCTTCTCCTCGCTCTCCCTCTCTTTCTCTCTCGGTCTCTGATCTCGGCGACTCGCACTAACACAAACGAGTGGTGTATAACACACATCTGTGAGAGGACACACTCGGTGTGAGAACTGAGACGTACAGACGGTTCGTTCTGACGCTCCTGATCTCCGCCTGCTGCTTGAGGAAAACTCGCATCGACGGCCACGAATCACTGCCTAAACACCAATGTGCCCCGTGTCACACATAATTACTGACTGCTAGATGCTGATAGCATGCCCTCCTGCCTGTGTGTGTGTGTGTGTGTGTGTGTGTGTGTGTGTGTGGTTGTTTTGTACTTGAAGTGTTAAGACAGAAAATTGACCTAGTTTGGAGGATTTTTCCACTGCATCCTATAAACTCCATGACAACAGGTGCCATTATATACACTCAAACACACACACATACACACACACACACACACACAGACACACACACACAAAACCTCTTCAACCTTCACTTCACCTGATTAGAGGGATTTCACGAGGATGCAACTGAATTACGATGTTGATTAATTTTCATTAACAGCACCTCAGCAAATCACAGGTTTATGATAACAGCAATAAAAAGAGATTAAAATAATAATAATAATAATAATAATAATAATAAATAATTTAACTATGCACAAAAAATATGAAAGGGTAAATCCAACTCTGTGCACTAAAGTACTAAATAGTACTCTCCAATAGATACTAAATCCATGGCTAAATCCCACTCTGTGCACTAAAGTACTAAATAGTACTCTCTAATAGATACTAAATCCATGGCTAAATCCAACTCTGCGCACTAAAGTACTAAATAGTACTCTCTAATAGATACTAAATCCATGGCTAAATCCCACTCTGCGCACTAAAGTACTAAATAGTACTCTCCAATAGATACTAAATCCATGGCTAAATCCCACTCTGCGCACTAAAGTACTAAATAGTACTCTCCAATAGATACTAAATCCATGGCTAAATTCCACTCTGCGCACTAAAGTACTAAATAGTACTCTCCAATAGATACTAAATCCATGGCTAAATCCCACTCTGCGCACTAACGTACTAAATAGTACTCTCCAATAGATACTAAATCCATGGCTAAATCCCACTCTGCGCACTAATGTACTAAATAGTACTCTCCAATAGATACTAAATCCATGGCTAAATCCAACTCTGCGCACTAAACTACTAAATAGTACTCTCTAATAGATACTAAATCCATGGCTAAATCCAACTCTGCGCACTAAACTACTAAATAGTACTCTCCAATAGATACTAAATCCATGGCTAAATCCAACTCTGCGGACTAAACTACTAAATAGTACTCTCTAATAGATACTAAATCCATGGCTAAATCCAACTCTGTGCACTAAAGTACTAAATAGTACTCTCCAATAGATACTAAATCCATGGCTAAATCCAACTCTGCGCACTAAAGTACTAAATAGTACTCTCCAATAGATATTAAATCCATGGCTAAATCCCACTCTGTGCACTTAAGTACTAAATAGTACTCTCCAATAGATATTAAATCCATGGCTAAATCCCACTCTGTGCACTTAAGTACTAAATAGTACTCTCCAATAGATACTAAATCCATGGCTAAATCCCACTCTGTGCACTAAGGTACTAAATAGTACTCTCCAATAGATACTAAATCCATGGCTAAATCCCACTCTGTGCACTAAGGTACTAAATAGTACTCTCCAATAGATACTAAATCCATGGCTAAATCCCACTCTGTGCACTAAGGTACTAAATAGTACTCTCCAATAGATACTAAATCCATGGCTAAATCCCACTCTGTGGACTAAGGTACTAAATAGTCCTCTCCAATAGATACTAAATCCATGGCTAAATCCAACTCTGTGCACTAAAGTACTAAATAGTACTCTCCAATAGATATTAAATCCATGGCTAAATCCCACTCTGTGCACTTAAGTACTAAATAGTACTCTCCAATAGATACTAAATCCATGGCTAAATCCCACTCTGTGCACTAAGGTACTAAATAGTACTCTCCAATAGATACTAAATCCATGGCTAAATCCCACTCTGTGCACTAAGGTACTAAATAGTACTCTCCAATAGATACTAAATCCATGGCTAAATCCCACTCTGTGCACTAAGGTACTAAATAGTACTCTCCAATAGATACTAAATCCATGGCTAAATCCCACTCTGTGGACTAAGGTACTAAATAGTACTCTCTAATAGATACTAAATCCATGGCTAAATCCCACTCTGTGCACTAAAGTACTAAATAGTACTCTCTAATAGATACTAAATCCATGGCTAAATCCCACTCTGTGCACTAAAGTACTAAATAGTACTCTCTAATAGATACTAAATCCATGGCTAAATCCAACTCTGCGCACTAAATTACTAAATAGTACTCTCCAATAGATACTAAATCCATGGCTAAATCCCACTCTGCGCACTAAAGTACTAAATAGTACTCTCTAATAGATACTAAATCCATGGCTAAATCCAACTCTGCGCACTAAAGTACTAAATAGTACTCTCTAATAGATACTAAATCCATGGCTAAATCCCACTCTGCGCACTAAAGTACTAAATAGTACTCTCCAATAGATACTAAATCCATGGCTAAATCCCACTCTGCGCACTAAAGTACTAAATAGTACTCTCCAATAGATACTAAATCCATGGCTAAATCCCACTCTCCGCACTAAACTACTAAATAGTACTCTCCAATAGATACTAAATCCATGGCTAAATCCAACTCTGTGCACTAAACGACTAAATAGTCCTCTCCAATAGATACTAAATCCATGGCTAAATCCAACTCTGCGCACTAAACTACTAAATAGTACTCTCTAATAGATACTAAATCCATGGCTAAATCCAACTCTGTGGACTAAACTACTAAATAGTACTCTCCAATAGATACTAAATCCATGGCTAAATCCAACTCTGCGCACTAAAGTACTAAATAGTACTCTCCAATAGATACTAAATCCATGGCTAAATCCAACTCTGCGCACTAAAGTACTAAATAGTACTCTCTAATAGATACTAAATCCATGGCTAAATCCAACTCTGTGCACTAAAGTACTAAATAGTACTCTCTAATAGATACTAAATCCATGGCTAAATCCCACTCTGTGGACTAAAGTACTAAATAGTACTCTCTAATAGATACTAAATCCATGGCTAAATCCCACTCTGTGCACTAAAGTACTAAATAGTACTCTCTAATAGATACTAAATCCATGGCTAAATCCCACTCTGTGGACTAAAGTACTAAATAGTACTCTCTAATAGATACTAAATCCATGGCTAAATCCCACTCTGTGCACTAAAGTACTAAATAGTACTCTCTAATAGATACTAAATCCATGGCTAAATCCAACTCTGCGCACTAAAGTACTAAATAGTACTCTCTAATAGATACTAAATCCATGGCTAAATCCCACTCTGCGCACTAAAGTACTAAATAGTACTCTCCAATAGATACTAAATCCATGGCTAAATCCCACTCTGCGCACTAAAGTACTAAATAGTACTCTCCAATAGATACTAAATCCATGGCTAAATCCCACTCTGCGCACTAAAGTACTAAATAGTACTCTCCAATAGATACTAAATCCATGGCTAAATCCCACTCTGCGCACTAACGTACTAAATAGTACTCTCCAATAGATACTAAATCCATGGCTAAATCCCACTCTGCGCACTAATGTACTAAATAGTACTCTCCAATAGATACTAAATCCATGGCTAAATCCAACTCTGCGCACTAAACTACTAAATAGTACTCTCTAATAGATACTAAATCCATGGCTAAATCCCACTCTGCGCACTAAAGTACTAAATAGTACTCTCCAATAGATACTAAATCCATGGCTAAATCCAACTCTGCGGACTAAAGTACTAAATAGTACTCTCCAATAGATACTAAATCCATGGCTAAATCCAACTCTGTGCACTAAAGTACTAAATAGTACTCTCCAATAGATATTAAATCCATGGCTAAATCCCACTCTGTGCACTTAAGTACTAAATAGTACTCTCCAATAGATACTAAATCCATGGCTAAATCCCACTCTGTGCACTAAGGTACTAAATAGTACTCTCCAATAGATACTAAATCCATGGCTAAATCCCACTCTGTGCACTAAGGTACTAAATAGTACTCTCCAATAGATACTAAATCCATGGCTAAATCCCACTCTGTGCACTAAGGTACTAAATAGTACTCTCCAATAGATACTAAATCCATGGCTAAATCCCACTCTGTGCACTAAGGTACTAAATAGTTCTCTCTAATAGATACTAAATCCATGGCTAAATCCCACTCTGTGCACTAAACTACTAAATAGTACTCTCTAATAGATACTAAATCCATGGCTAAATCCCACTCTGCGCACTAAAGTACTAAATAGTACTCTCCAATAGATACTAAATCCATGGCTAAATCCAACTCTGTGGACTAAACTACTAAATAGTACTCTCCAATAGATACTAAATCCATGGCTAAATCCCACTCTGTGCACTAAAGTACTAAATAGTACTCTCCAATAGATACTAAATCCATGGCTAAATCCAACTCTGTGGACTAAACTACTAAATAGTACTCTCCAATAGATACTAAATCCATGGCTAAATCCCACTCTGTGCACTAAAGTACTAAATAGTACTCTCCAATAGATACTAAATCCATGGCTAAATCCAACTCTGTGCACTAAACTACTAAATAGTACTCTCCAATAGATACTAAATCCATGGCTAAATCCCACTCTGTGCACTAAAGTACTAAATAGTACTCTCCAATAGATACTAAATCCATGGGTAAATCCAACTCTGCGCACTAAAGTACTAAATAGTACTCTCCAATAGATACTAAATCCATGGCTAAATCCAACTGTGCGCACTAAAGTACTAAATAGTACTCTCTAATAGATGCTAAATCCATGGCTAAATCCAACTCTGCGCACTAAAGTACTAAATAGTACTCTCCAATAGATACTAAATCCATGGCTAAATCCAACTCTGTGCACTAAAGTACTAAATAGTACTCTCCAATAGATACTAAATCCATGGCTAAATCCAACTCTGCGCACTAAACTACTATAGATACTAAATCCATGGCTAAATCCCACTCTGCGCACTAAAGTACTAAATAGTACTCTTTAATAGATACTAAATCCATGGCTAAATCCAACTCTGTGCACTAAAGTACTAAATAGTACTCTCCAATAGATACTAAATCCATGGCTAAATCCAACTCTGCGCACTAAAGTACTAAATAGTACTCTCCAATAGATACTAAATCCATGGCTAAATCCCACTCTGCGCACTAAAGTACTAAATAGTACTCTTTAATAGATACTAAATCCATGGCTAAATCCAACTCTGCGCACTAAAGTACTAAATAGTACTCTCCAATAGATACTAAATCCATGGCTAAATCCCACTCTGCGCACTAAAGTACTAAATAGTACTCTCCAATAGATACTAAATCCATGGCTAAATCCAACTCTGTGCACTAAACTACTAAATAGTACGCTCTAATAGATGCTAAATCAACGGCTAAATCCCACCCTGCGCACTGAACTACTAGATAGTGCGCTCTAATAGACACTAAATCCATGGCTAAATCCCACTCTGCGCACTAAAGTACTAAATAGTACTCTCTAATAGATACTAAATCCACGGATAAATTGTGTGACAGTTTGCACATCTTTCACTTCTTCACATGTCTCTCTGGCTTTACTCAGAGCCTCTCTTGCAGATCTGACACCAGATGTCCACTACATATGTCTCCAAAACCTGATCAAATGTAAACGGTTTTTATTTGAGAGTTTAATAAATGCATCTTCTCACAGCAGGAGCTCTGAGTCAGCACTAATTCTACAATTTATCCACATTATAATAGGACTGAAATTACTCCCCATTACCGCCGCACGACGGCTCACAGCCGCGATTTTTCCCGGACAGCTGATTAATGACGCTGCACGTGTTTGTGTTTTTATCACTTGCTAGACAATATCGTGAAAGCTGCAGCCATGAGACGGTTCTTAAACTCAACCTTGTTAGCAGCTGAATGTGCTTTGAACAACAAAGAGCAACACACGTAAGTGCTGAAGACGGTCCTTCGAGTATGAAAGTCAGTAATGAGAAGCGCATTAGCCGCAGAGAAGACTGAGGGTTAATGTACGAGCGAGAAAAGGGTCTAATCAAGAAACAAAGCTGATCTGAATAACCGCGCGCCCCTGAGTCCTGTGAGTGTATCACAGACGGACCAAAAAATGGCTCGTATCCCCTCGTTCACCTTAATCCACAGCGCACACAGCGTACGCAGCGCCCCAGGCTTACTGCTATTCCATCAAATTTAACCAATTGACATGAATTAAATTCTAAGCCTATGCTTTCAGGGAAAAACAATCTACTCAGATCACATCCAGGCCGTTCAGGAGGCCAATGACGAGACAAAGATGTGAACCTTAGATGTTCAACACCTACATCAGCCCGCACCTGAGGTCATTCAGGAGTCAGCGCTAATGAAGTCTTATATACTGTATGGCAGTTGATATATATTAGTGTATATTCATTAGTAAGACCTGTACACCTGCTCAGCCTGTACGTTTCCGTCCAGTTTCGGTGTCTGGTGCGGTCTCAGACTTCTCTGCCTGACACGAGCCGAAGTCGTCTCTGATGCTGTAGCTCATCCACCTCAACCCTACATGCCCTGGAAAGCTTTTCTGTTCACTGTGGATGTCCAGAGTGGTTACTTCAGTTACATATCGGTGCTCTAAACGCTCTGATTAACACGGTGCGAGATGTCTTTGTTTTTGCGAAGCATTCTTTGTATTTGTGTATGATCAGCCTCTAGAATAATCAAAGCAACACCCACGTCGGGCTTTAAGCGGCATTAATGCTTTATGCACATTTTGATATCAATGTCGTGTGATTTCAATAAGTCTTTCATTCAACATTATCCCAATGCCGTTCCAAGTCTTAAAAAGTGCGAATGAAAGTCTAAAAAACAACGCCGTCCTGATGCTGTGAGTTGGTGAGACTACATCACAGGGTCATCATGACCAGGTTATACATTGTTCGGGCTCCTGAAGCTCTTCACCTGTTTCCTGCTGACTCTAAGCTGATGAATGATTGGCTGATTGGATGAAATGAGTGGGTGAGCAGGAGGATTTCCTCTTAAAGCCACTGCTTAAGCGAGATTTCAGATACTACTGAACAAAAAAAAAAAAGCCAGATTATGCATGAAGATGTTTCTGTCTCTCTGTCTCTTGACAGTTGCAAAACGCCTCCATTTCGCAGGCGTTTGACATTTAAATAAAGCCGAAATCCAGAGTTCGCTCTTTCACACGCAACATGACAAGGTTGTTAATTCTCGAAAAGGAATAAAGTTGATTTCCAGGACTTTTGATTATGATTTCCATCTCTCTCCATCCACCTGGTCAGCTCTTTACCCCTGACTTCGGAGGTTTCAACAGGGTTGAGGATGTCTCACTGTGTCCTGCTCCTGTGATTGGCTTTCCATTACCCTAACACACTCTGTGCCAAACCAACAAACACCGTTGATATATTCTCAACACCGCGTGAAAACCAGGATTATCTGTGTGTTTCATTGCAATCAGGACATTCAGCTCCCAGTCATCCTCCATGTTCGGTTTGGTCTTGATGACTGAAGGACACGCAGCTAAATCTACTTTGTTTTTTGTATGTTTATGGTTGAATATAAACGCCGTCAGTGAGCTCTTAATTAGATCTGAAAGTTGGGAGGTTTGTCAGTGTGCATTAGATATCTGTGTGTGTGTGTGTGTGTGTGTGTGTGTGTGTGTGTGTGTGTCAGAGCGTTGAAGAACATAACTTAATCTGTCACTTGAATTAATTGGAGATTTGACCTTAAGGAAAACAAAAGAATAAATTTTGGGTGTGAGCTCTGGAGAAAGATTTGACTTGAAGCGCAGGTTATTTTAAGAAAATATTAAATTAAGAATGGAATGAAAGTTGCTATAGAAATGGTAACCCATCAAAACATGAACATTAAGATAAACCAATCAGAATCCAGAACTGAACATAGACATCATATAAAAGAATCTCAGGAATGTCTATAGATCAAATACAGAACCTTTGTTTTCTTTTTTATATATCATTTTCTACAATAACAAAAGTTTATTCAATATTACTACAATAAAAAAAAAAAGAATGAATAAAAGTCCGTTCTGTCCATTATTTCTGACATTTACAGAACTCCTACCTAGAAAGAGTTACATTTATGCGTGTAGGCTTTTAATCAAACAGACACTGTGAGCTTGGACATAATTCGATGAACAGACAGTCAGTAAATTGCGCCAATATCGATTTCTGCACACGTAGAGCAATAAACAACACGGACAGAGGGACGTCTCTCAAAGTGTTGCTGGCATGAAGACAAGCGAGAGAGAGAGAGATGGGAAAAGATAGAACCGAGTCACACTGAAACACATCGTTTACCCACAATGCACTTTGAGATTAGTGGCCAGGGTAATGAGGCTTCTTGTTATTGTATTCCAGCATTTCACAATTCCTTACTGGTTTAACTATATACCGTACTGGTTTATGTGTGTGTGTTATTAGTATTGCATCCAGTAGGGGTGAATATTATATCATAGTTGTTGAAGATGACCACAATACATTGCAAAAAATTATAAATTAATAATGTTTATTAACAATTACGTTGAAGTGTAAATAGTTTTTAATTAAATATTGTTTTATAAATATAAATAATCACAATCTATTTATGAATATCAACATTAAAGTGTTTTTATTCTTAAAAATAAAATGTAAAAATGTCTTGCGATTTTCAACATAAATTCATAAGTTAATAGATGTGAAGCAACATGTTTAAAAGTACACGTTTTTTTAATTTATTTTACAATTGAAAAAATACAAAAATTGTAACATTAAATCTGCTGCTTCGCTTCAGTCTGCAATGATTAAAATATATGTATTGAAAAATATTGAAAATCTTTCTGCAGGCCTTACAGCTTTGTGCTTTGCCTCAGTTTAGACTTGGCTTTACCAAAACAAACAAACAAACAAACAAACAAACAAACAAAAAACACACAACATGTTTTAATCATGTTCTGCAGGACTCCGAGTCGAATCAGCGGGCCGAGCCCAATTTGAGAGAGCCTCAGCAACCTTAGAAACCTCTCTACAGTTTAACACATCGCTCCTGAGACGTAACAGAACCGTTGTGCTAAGAAGAGTTGCGATGTTCACCGCTGACCGTCTGCCACCAAGTCGAACACCACGACGCGCTTCGCAGCATGAACGCCTGTCCGTCAAATCTCATCCAGTCTAGTCCTCCTGATTAGGCGACACACCACGGTACATCCATAAATCACACTAATGCATCAGAGGTCATGGAGGGGCCGAGGCTAATCCAGCACTAGCTGTTTCAGCTGCAGGTCTAACAGCACCGAGACTCAACATCACACTGCGATATCCACAATGCTACATAACGTATCGTTCTCCGTCACGCTTATCATCCTGTGTCGGGTTGAAACACCAATGTTTGAGATTAACGAGTGTGTGTGTATGTGTACAAAATAAGCGGTACAGAAAAAGGGTGAATGAAAGACTAGCACTTCATTTTAGCGAGTACAGAGTGATAAGCCAAGCTCCACGTTCCAACACTCGCTCTCTGTTAAAACCACTCTTTAAACTACATCACATTTTACACAACTCTAAATAAAATACTCCATAAATGGCCATGATTGATGAACACTCCTGATGATGTAAATTCTACATTTGCATATCAGTGCTGGTATCGATGAGTACCGAAAGACATGCTCATACTCGTTGTCCATTTGGAAAAGACTTTTAGGTTCCACCAAAAAAGTTTAAATAAATAAATGATAATATACAGTATATACACGTATAGGGGTTGGACAATGAAACTGAAACACTGGCCAATTTAGTGTTGGAGGTTTCATGGGGAAATCTGAGCAGCCTGGTGGCCGATCTTCATTCTTACACATTCCACCAGTAAGAGCAGAGCGTGAAGGTTTATTTAGCAGAGTAATAGCACAGTTTTGCTTCAATTATTGCAATGCACACAACATTATGGGGGACATATCAGAGTTCAAAAGAGGACAAATTGTTGGCGCGTCTCGCTGGAGCATCTGTGACCGAGACAGCGAGTCTCTGTGATGTATCAAGAGCCGCGGTATCCAGGGTAACGTCAGCACACCATCAAGAAGGACGAACCACATCCAACAGGAGTAACTGTGGACGCTAGAGGAAGCCGTCTGAAAGGGATGTCTGGGTGCGAACCCGCATTGTATCCAAAAAACATAAAACCACAGCTGCCCAACTCACTGCAGAATTAAATGTGCACCTCGACTCTCCGGTTTCCACCAAAACTGTTCATATGGAGCTCCACAGGGTCGATGTACACGGCCGGGCTGCTATAGACAAACCTTTGGTCACTCGTGCCGATGCCAAACGTCGGTTTCAATGGTGCCAGCTGAGAAAATCTCGAGCTGTGGACAATGTGAAACATGTATTGGTCTCTGATGAGGCCACCTTCACTGTCTTTCCCACATTCGGGAGAGTTACGGTGTGAAGAAGCCCCAAAGAAGCGACTGTACCACCCAGACTGCTGCATGTCCAGAGTGAAGCATGGGGGCGGATCAGTGATGGTTTGGGCTGCGACATCATGACATTCCCGAGGCCCAATACTTGTGCTAGATGGGCGCGTCACTGCCAAGGACTACCGAATCATTCTGGAGGACCATGTGCACCCGATGGTTCAAACATTGTATCCTGAAGGCGGTGCCGTGTATCAGGATGATGATGCACCGATACACACAGCGAGACTGGTGACAGAGTGGTTTGATGAACATAAAAGTGAAGTTGAACATCTCCCCTGGCCTGCACAGTCACCAGATCTAAATATTATTGAGCCACTTTGGGGTGTTTTGGAGGAGCGAGTCAGGAAACGTTTTCCTCCACCAGCATCATGTAGTGACCTGGACACTATTCTGCAAGAAGAACGGCTCAAAATCCCTCTGGTCACTGTGCAGGACTTGTATCTGCCAGGCGTTTCAGTTTCATTGTTCAATTGTCCAACTCCTTCTATATGACAAGGGTTTATAATAAAGGGGTGTGAAAAGGACACTAAGGCTGTATAAAGGGTTCCTATTGCAAAAAAAAAAAAAAATAAATAAACAATACAGTGTTTTGATTGATTAATGAGTTTAGAAAATCAGTACATATTGTAAAGCACTATGTTTAAGTTTATAACTATTCATAATATATAAACACAATTTTACTCTGAAAATCAAAGAATATATAGAACTCAATCAAAGAGCAAAAATGTTTCAACATCTTGATTCATTAAACATTTTATATATTAAAAGATATAGATTTTTGCATGCATAATTGTTAGCAAGAATTTAAGAACTTCAGTAAGAACTCTTACACGGGTGTATAATGTTTGAGCCAGATGAAGTCGACCAAAGACCCTGGAATCAAGCGGTTACTATGGAGACGATAACGCATTCGATTATTAGATACCCCATTAATACACTGCCTGGCCAAAGCAAAAGCTGTTCTTAACTTTTTTAACTAACGATTTTATACACACACACACACACACACACACACACACACACACACACACACACACACTGTGGTGTCCAATTCATGTGTGTAAATGACTCCTCATGCTCCCAGAGTCCCAGAGAATTCAGGTGGTCATGTGACTTCATTTTATTTCCACATAACGTTGCTGAGTCTCGACCTGAACGACTGAAGCAACTCCAGATCATAACACTGTCTCCAGAGGCTTGTACAGTGGACACTATGCATGATGGGAGCATCGCTTCATGCGCTTCCCTTCTCACCCTGACACGCCCATCACTCTGGAATAGACTCAGTCTGGACTCATCAGGTCACATGACCTTTTTCCATCGCTCCAAAGTCCAGTGTTTATGATCTCTAACAATCTGAAGCCTGATTTTTACTGTTGATTTTTACCATGCAGCGTCACCAAGAGTTCAAGTATCGTATCCTTCCAGGTTTAGATAATGTGTTGAAGCTTCTCAAGCAAGAAAAATGAAATTATAGTGTATATTTTGTTAAACCTTAATGGCTTAGCAGTGTGAACTGTATCAGCCATGCTAACTGTGTAACACGGCCACACATGCGGCAGGCGGTTGCTAGGCAACCCCGCAGCACTGGCAATCAAGGGAAACGAGCTACACCTGGCCGATAGGATATTTAAGCTCCCAGAAACCAGCGCACGCTGTGTGAACATTAGATAGCACCAGGTACGAGAGCGTGGCTCTGGTATAGGGAGTGAAAAGAGAAAAGTGGAAAGAGAAGAAGTGAGAGGAGAAAAGAGAAAAGGGAAAAGAGAAAAGTTGGAAGAGAAAAGTGAAAAGAGAAAAGAGAAAAGAGATAACTGAAAAGAGAAAAGAGAAAAAAAGAAGTGAAAAGAGAAAAGTGAATAGGGAAACGTGAGAAGTGAAACGAGAAGGGAAAAGAGAAAACTGAAAGAGCGGTGTAAAACACAAGAATAATAACAATAATAAACGAAATACCTGTCCTTTGTGACGAAGCACGGTGGCACGCGCCGGCATAAGTGCGCCCTCCTTCCCTGTGTAACGCTGCGCGGTGTTCATGCGAGCCGATTATTCCCCACCAAAATAAACAATCCACGGCCCAACGCCCCCTCCAAGTCCTGCGTTGGGGCTTCCATACATGATAGAATACTGAGGGGCGCCATATTAAAGCACCCCCACATAACAGAATGTTCGCACCAGATAAGGAGCCCGCGGATTTGGAGCGAGTATGCGAGATAGTAACCGGTCAGGCGAGGATGATCGGCAAACATGAACAAGCTCTGACCAAATTATTTTCGGAGATAAAGGGCATTTCGCGGCGCTTAGACCAAATCCATGGGCGCCTCGAGGCACAGGGCACTTCCGGGATCGGCTCCTGCGGCCGTCACTGTAGCACAAGCACCCCCCCTGGTGGCCGAGACGAGACTACCTACTCCCCAGCCTTATGCTGGGGAGCCCGAGAGATGCAGTGCCTTCCTACTCCAGTGCTCTTTAATATTTGAAATGCAACCATCCCAATTTCCCACTGAGAGATCCAAGATCGCATTTATGATATCCTTATTGACGGGAAGGGCACTGGAGTGGGCCACCGCAGTATGGCAAAACCTCCTAGCAGCACACACTACGGCCAATGATTTTATACAGGCCTTCAAGGCCACCTTCCACCATCCACATCTGACTAGTGGTGTAGTCTCGCCCCTCCTCCGCATTCGACAAGGAGGACGATCAGTGGCGGATTATACCATCGAATTCCGGACACGAGCTGCTAGTTCAGGCTGGAACGCTGGAGCACAGAGGGACGCATACA
Source organism: Clarias fuscus (assembly GCA_030347435.1). NCBI lineage: Eukaryota > Metazoa > Chordata > Actinopteri > Siluriformes > Clariidae > Clarias > Clarias fuscus. The sequence continues at coordinate 2,231,947 of CM059206.1, read as the reverse complement.
TTCAAGGCCTTTCGGAGAAGCTCAAAGATGAGCTGGCAGTACGCGAACCTCCCGAAGACTTAGAATCCCTGAACAGTATGGCCATACGAATAGATAACCGCCTCCGTGAGCGCAGGGCGGAACGTGCAGGGAATTACAGGGTAGAGCCGATCTCTCCCCAGCAAGAGTTAGAACGAGAGGTGGATCAGGGAGAGCCCATGCAGCTAGGGGCAGCGGAGATCTCAGGGGCCTCCCAATTTCGGTCGGGATGCTTTCGTTGTGGCAGGTCTGGTCACCACCAGGGAGGCTGTCTGCTGAATAAGCCAAAAGGGGGGGGGTCACTCTCGGGAGGGGGGCCGACAGTGACCCAAAAGTCAGACCCTCAGCAATCAGGGCTCTTCCTCCCCATCGACATCACCTGGGAGGAGGTCGCCACTACCCATCTAAAGGCATTCGTTGACTCGGGAGCAGCAGGGAACCTAATAGACGTAGATCTGGTGCGGAGACTGGCTGTGCCATTTCACCCACTCTCTGCGCCCATTCCAGTGGCGGCCCTGGATGGTCAGTTATTTGAATCCTGATCATACATGAGACTGACCCTCTAATATTGCGTATTGGACAACATGCAGAGCGGATTACCTTCCTCATTACCCGAGTGCCTGAGCTCCAAGTGGTACTGGGGTTTCCTTGGTTACAGGAACACAACCCCCGTATTGATTGGCTAAACTGTTCTGTCTCGGTTTGGGGCACCCGCTGCGCTCAGAGCTGCTTAAAAGGGATCAGAACCCCGGACGTGCAGTCAGCCCATCAGGTTGACCTCTCGGCAGTTCCCAAAGATTATTGGGACCTGGCGGAAGTATTTTCCAAATCAGGGGCCCAAAAGCTTCCTCCCCATCGATCTTTCGACTGCGCAATCAACCTGCTTCCAGGTTCGACTCCACCAAGGGGAAAGCTTTACTCCTTGTCTTCTCCCGAGCAATCAATCATGGAGGAGTACATCCAGGAGGCGTTGTCCCTTGGATTCATTCGTTCGCCCACGTCCCCCGCAGGGACTGGGTTCTTCTTCGTAAAGAAGAAGGATGGGGGCCTCCGCCCCTGCATAGATTATCGGGGGGTAAACGCAATTACTCTGAAAGACCGCTATCCCGTTCCTCTGATGAATTCCGCCTTTGAGTGCTTGCAAAAGGCGAAATTTTTCACAAAGCTAGATTTACGCAGCGCTTACAATTTGATCCGCATCAGGGCAGGGGACGAGTGGAAGACAGCGTTTATTACACCGTCAGGGCACTACGAATACCGGCTGATGCCCTTTGGTCTGACTAATGCGCCAGCCGTGTTTCAGAGGTTCATTAACGAGGTACTCCGGGAGACACTTAACCTCTATGCCTTTGTCTACTTGGATGACATTTTCATTTTTAGTGCCTCCATGCCAGAGCACATCACCCACGTACGCCGGGTGCTGCAACTTCTCCAGCAGAACCATCTATATGTTAAGCTAGAGAAGTCACAGTTCCACACAACCTCCACTTCCTTCTTGGGTTTCTTGGTATCCAGGGGTCACCTTCAAATGGACCCGGCCAAAATAAGGGCTGTGGTCAGTTGGCCCCGTCCTATAACGCTTCGGGCAGTTCAGCGCTTCCTGGGGTTCGCCAATTTTTTTTGGCAGTTCATCCCCAATTTTAGCACCTTGGCGGCACCACTTAGCACCCTCACAAAGAGGAACCCAGGGCGATTTAAATGGATGGAGGAGGCTCAAGGGGCCTTCCAGGCTATAAAAACAAAGCTCACCACAGCCCCAGTCTTGCGGATGCCGGATCCAGAGACCCAGTTTATAGTGGAGGTAGACGCATCCGATGTGGGGGTGGGTGCGGTCCTCTCCCAGCATTCCGGGGAGGACCAAAAACTACATCCCTGCGCCTACTTCTCACACCGCCTGACCCCGGCAGAGAGAAATTACGCATTGGAGATTGGGAACTCCTTGCCATAAAGCTGGCTCTAGAAGAGTGGAGACACTGGCTGGAGGGGGCCAAACAGCAAATATTGATTTGGACCGACCACAAAAACTTAGAATATATCCGGTCGGCCAAACGCTTAAACCCCCGACAAGCCAGATGGTCCCTCTTCTTCTCCCGGTTTGACTACGTGCTCTCGTTCCGTCCGGGCTCAAGAAACCTCAAACCGGACGCCCTCTCGCGCCAATGGGACCCCCCGTTAGAGGAGCCAGAAACCGAAAGCATCATCCCAGCGCCACGCAACCTTGCCCCTGTACGCTGGGCCATTGAACATCAAATCAAGCAAGCACAGCGACAGGAACCAGATCCGGGAGGAGGACCCCCCCGGAAAGTTATATGTTCCTGCCAACCTCCGCCCCCAAGCTCTCACGTGGGGTCACACGTCCCCGTTTACGGCACACCCAGGCACAACTAGAACCCTTGAGTTTCTTCGTCGGCGCCTGTGGTGGCCTGGCATGGAGAGAGATGTTCAGGCTTATGTGGCGGCCTGTCCGACCTGCGCGCGGAACAAAGAACCACGTACACGGCCCACCGGACGGCTGCACCCATTACCCATACCATCACGTCCGTGGTCCCATCTCTCATTGGACTTTGTTACGGGTCTGCCCTCATCCAAGGGGAACACGGTCATTCTGGTGGTGGTAGATCGGTTCTCTAAAGCCTGCAAGTGTATTCCCTTGCCAAAACTTCCATCAGCCAAGGAGACAGCGCAGTTGGTCCTCCAACAGGTTGCCCGAGTACATGGCCTCCCAACCGACCTGGTCTCTGATCGGGGCCCACAGTTTGCTAGCCGGTTTTGGGGGGCGTTCTGTAAACTCATCGGAGCCACGGCTAGCTTGACATCGGGCTTTCACCCTGAGTCGAACGGGCAAACAGAGAGGGTGAACCAGGACTTAGAGCGCACCCTCAGGTGCGTAACCTCCTCCAACCCGTCATCTTGGTCCGACAACCTAATGTGGGTCAAGTATGCCCACAACACCCTGTGGCACTCCTCCTTAGGCATGTCACCCTATGAGTGCCAATTCGGGTATTCCCCTCCTATGTTCGCAGAGGAGATACCTGAGGTAGGGGTCCCCGCTGCATGAACTTTAGTGCAGCGGTGCCGTCGGACCTGGAGGAGGGCTTGAGCCGCCCTACAAGCCGCCATGCGCAGGGCGACCCTCACGGCGAATCGGAAGCGACGGGTAGAACCCTCCTTCCGTACGGGACAACGGGTCTGGTTGTCCACCAAGGACCTCCAACTAAAGCTCGAGTCACAGAAGCTGGCCCCCCAATACATTGGGCCATTCAAAATCATGAAAAGGATTAATCCAGTGGCATACCGCTTGGCTCTCCCCCAGTCAATGAGAATCAATCCTACATTCCATGTGTCACGACTGAAACCAGTGCTCTGCAGCACCTTGGCTCCCAGACCTCCACCACCCCCACCCCCACCCCGTATCATTGATGGGTCCCCAGCGTTCACAGTACGACATATCCTGGACTCCAGGCGGGTCCAGGGCGCCATACAGTACCTAGTGGACTGGGAGGGGTATGGCCCAGAGGAGTGGTCTTGGGTGCCAGCCCGGCACATACTAGACCCTGAACTTGTTAGGGAATTCCGGGCTAGCCATGGGGCTGGCACAGGAACGCCAGGGGTCGTCCCTAGAAGGGGGGGTACTGTAACACGGCCACACATGCGGCAGGCGGTTGCTAGGCAACCCCGCAGCACTGGCAATGAAGGGAAACGAGCTACACCTGGCCGGTAGGATATTTAAGCTCCCAGAAACCAGAACATTAGATAGCACCAGGTACAAGAGCGTGGCTCTGGTATAGGGAGTGAAAAGAGAAAAGTTGAAAAGAGAAAAGTGGAAAGAGAAAAGTGAAAAGAGAAAAGAGAAAAGTTGGAAGAGAAGAAGTGAGAGGAGAAAAGAGAAAACTGAAAAGAGAAAACTAAAAAGAGAAAAGAGATAACTGAAAAGAGAAAACTGAAAAGAGAAAACTGAAAAGAGAAAAAAAAAGAAGTGAAAAGAGACTGGTCAAAGTGCCTTCAGGCTCCACACTGGCTTGAAATATTCCTCGGATACCTTTTCTACCGTACGTATCATGTGCTTTGATGTATCTTCAGTTTTCCACTCACAACAAAAGAAAGTAGCAGAGAGTGGTGATGGTGGCACTGGCGAGTGTACGTACAATAGAGCGTACTGAAAGCTAGCTTTGCTAACATAATTTGAGAATGAAGCTAGCATAAACCCCAGAGCTTACTGTAAAATGCAAATCATACGAATGACTTTATTTAATCTGCATTTACCTCGTTGGCTCGAATGTCATTAGACATTAGCATAAGGCTTAGCATAAGTTAGCATAAACATGATGAATGATTTTGCTACCGCTACAACTGACCCCTGTCTCCCCCAGAGCACATCACAAAAAAAAAATTCAAACAGGTACAAACGGGTAAATATTCAAAAGGAGAAACGTTTACAGGAAGCCCTCTGAAAGCGAGATGTAGTGAAGTTGACTCACCTCCGATGTCGGGGCGGAGCTTCTTATCGTACTCCTTCAAGAGGTTGTTGAGGATCTGAGTGGCGTCCATCTCGTTCTTTTTCGGCGACAACATTTGACTGACGGTCACGTCGTCGTACTCCTCGTCTTCAGACGCCAGGGTTTGCGAACTACGGGAGACACCACACCTCTTATTACAGAAATGTTATGGAAACTAATCAACGGCAAGGCGGCGTTAGTGTTACCACACCAGGGTGTTTTGTTCCCCTTGCACCACCGCGGTCATTACGACTGTTTTATTTCTTATAGAAGCTTCATTAGGTGTCCTCGCCTCATGTCAGAGCAGCGCTACAAGTTCCTTTTCTCACTTTATTCACTCCCTTCATAAGTTCATGAGATAAAACCGCATGTTACCAACAATCCAGCAGAAAGCAGAGCGTCCACCACACAACAGCTCGTGACCAAACAGCTACTATAGAAACCATGACGTATTAGGACGAGTGCATGAATTAAAAACCCCGAGCTGCTGTTATTTGTTTTAATGCACCAAAGATCTGGAGTGTACCATAAAACATTCAGCACGCTCCATCTGTCCCTGCATGGAAAAGAAAAGAAAAGAAAAGAAAAATGATGAAAACTCATGACTGCTGCTGTGATACTGAAACAACATATTAATACACGTTTATACCTCAGAATTTAAAACTTCTTCCTGTACAGTCAGTAAATCCTTCATAATTTATACCCTTCTATTTTAATTCTATTTTAATTTGTTAACTTCTATAAATATTGCAAATTTCAGCTGAAAATTTTTTGCATTTTTTAAATACTTATTCTTACTTTACTTTTATTGAAAAATTCTATCTTTTATTTAATTGTACTCTCTAGAGCAATTAATTTCATCATAGATGAATATTTATTTTTAGGTCACGCTCAGTCGTATAAGCATTTCACTCATTATTATACTGTGTACAGTTGTGTGTGTGACAAATAAAACTTACATTTTAATTTGTATTTTTACAATTTACTATTATTATTTTTGTTTATTTATTTATTATTATTATTAGTAGTAGTAGTAGTATTAGTATTATTTACTGTTTTATTTTGTATTAGTAGCATTTTAGATTTCTTCCGTTGATATTTGTTTTGATCATATACTGTATTTATATTTATAACCTTTTAGGTTCCAGAAAGGCCGACCTCATTGTCTTAAAATAACAATTGTTGTTGTTGTTATTACGAATGTACCAAATTCCAAATGTGTTATTTCATACTTTTGCTGTCTTTTTTTGGAAATGGCAGTGAGCCTAACCTCACGGAGCACCCGGAGGAAACCCACCAAGCACGGGGAGAACATGCAAACTCCATGCACAAAAACATTTATTTTTACATTTTTAAAATGTAAAAATAACATTTTTACATTTTAAAGAGACTAGACCTCGTGCCCTAGTCTCCTGGGACAGGCTCCAGGTCCCCTGCGACCCTGAATACAGGATTAAACGGTACAGACGATGAGTGAGTGAGTGAGTGAGTGAGTGAGTGAGTGAATAATGTGTTCTTTTTACAGATCATTGAAAATGATCGATTTCTCTTTATTTGGCAGAACACTAAGGTTAAAGATGCACAAAGATAAAAAAATAACCCTCCAGATGCATCGTGCTTAAAATGGACTCAGAGTGTCTGGGGTTCAAAACAGATTCATTATTCATCCTTCATTATTATTTCACAACCTAAATTGAGCTTTTTGCCTGAACAACACACGCACACGCACACACACACAGAATACCCCAGTGATACTGAGTTTTTCAGTGTTAACCCTCTCTGCTAAGTGTCCAAAGTTATAAGAAAAAAGTGAAAGGAAAATTAATAAATAAATAAAAATGTAAATTATGTAGGAATCACTTCGGAGCATTGCTGTAATTTAAATCTGTATGCTGATTTCTGCTGCTCTCTAGACTGATTTTTTTTTTTTTTAAGCACAAATCAGATATAAATCAAATAACAGTATTATTTATTTATTTATTTATTTATTTATGTATAATGAAACATAAATGACATTAAGGCATTGGACTTCAGATCAGAAGGTCCCTGGTTCAAACCCCAGAGCCACCAAGTTGTTCCTGTTGGGCCCTTGAGCGAGGCCCTTAACCCTCAACTGCTCAGATGTATAATGAGATAAAAATGTAAGTTGCTCTGGATAAGGGCGTCTGCCAAATGCCGTAATTGTAAAACCACTGAGATAGCATAAACATTTTTTGTTTATTTTATTTATTTATTTATTTTGGAGATGTCGGATTTATTTATTTATTTATTTATTTATTTTTAGATTTTTTTAGCTGCAACATTCCTAACCTGTATGAACAAGGGGGAAAAGGCAAAAATAGGGGAAAAATTTTTTTCTTGAATGTTTTTTTTTTTTTTTTTTTTTTTAATTGTATATTTCTAAACACATCATACATACTTGTGTTTAATGTCATAAGGAGTTTTTGGTCTTTTGTCTTTACATATTGTATCATAGTTGACTTTTTCATGTACTGTACTGTATAATATAAACCTATTCCAGGCAAGAACTCATACAGTGCACACACACACACACACACACACACACACACACACACACACACACACACACACACAGAGAATACCCCAGTGATAGAGAATTTTGCAGTGTTAACCCTCTCTGCTCAGTGTCCAAAGTTATACAAAATCACTTAAAAACCAGGAACAAAGGAGAAATCTGAAGGATGCTGATTTTTATGATGCATGAACGGTTAAATAAACTGGGTAAGTGCAATGCGATGAAAAAAGTGTGTACAGTAACATCAGTAAGAGAATGTCGTTAGTGATGCATACTGGAGTGTGATACACACTGTGATACACACGATGATACACTCTGTGGTCATGCATGTGATCATGGGCATTTCAGAGGTGCAGGAAATCGTAATGAAATGACTTTCCACACTCACAGGTGATGGGAGGAGCGTGTTCCTAACGCTGTGTACAGGTACAGAGCTACAGGGGTAGAGGAGAACATGCTAGTGAGAAATAACATCCAGATAGTTAAACACATGCAGCATCTGAAGCGCCGCAGATCACATGTCAAGATAGCAGGAGTCAGGAGGAGAGGAGAACACAGGAGGAGAGAGGAGAGATGAGATGAGATGAGATGAGATGAGATGAGGTGAGATGAGATTAGAGGAGGTGAAGCTGCGCCACATGCAGGATCAGGGAAGTTTTCAGGATGCTTCTGCAACTTTAAGTCTATTGATAAAGGGTTTAATTTTTTGCTGGCACACACACACACACACACACACACACACACACAGACTTACCATGCATGCAACACGGACAGAAGTGCGACATGGAGCAGAAATTTGCCCGACATGATTATATTCCGAGCTGCACCGCGGATCCTGATAAGATGATGATGAAGGTAAAGATGATGATGATGAAGAAGTGACACAGGCTTTTCCTTCCAAGCTCCAGCCAGGGATCCGAACCCGAACCCGAACCGAACCCGAATCGTGATTTATTATTTTTCCAGGAAGAAAGGAATCAACGAGGCATTCCGTCTCTGTGTGTGTGTGTGTTTAACCCTCCTGTAAAAGTTGCTGGACCTGTGTGCGCCTGTGCGTGCGTGTGCGTGTGCTGCGCGTGCGGGGGAAGTTGCGCGCGTGCTGCCGAGGCACAGCGCAACTCCTGCGCGCGCGGCGACAAGACGGACCTGCCGACCAGGAGCGCCCCGCGATAAGCCCCGCCCACTCCCTCTCCTCATTACGTCATACCCACTGAAAAAACCACGGCTTGGCACGAGCCTGGCAGCTGGTGACAATAAAGAGTGGGCGGGGGAAACAAACAAGCAAACAAACAAACAAACAAAAACACCAAACAAAAAATATGCCGTATCACCAGAACGAAACAAAACACGCGTGAACTCCTGTGGTTTTTAATGAAAGGTGCAGTTCTACAGAGTGATCTGACCTGCACGACCCCAACCTGGAGAGTAGAAAGTCTGAGCCTGAACCATGACGTCATCACGTCACGCGCCTGAGAATGCCTGTTCGGAAACTTAGTTGCTGGCTGTTTGAAGTGTAAAGGGCTTGGCTTATTTATTTTATAGACACGCCCCCTCACAGACCCCTCCCCCACCTCATTTACTAACAGCTGTGACACAATGCAATTTCAGACTAAATAAAGAAATAAAAATTCTGAATAAACAATTCATTCTTTTTTATTTACGAAACTCAGACTGTAGAATTTATTCTCATTAACATTCACAAATGTCAAACACATCATTCTTCATTTCTCATATCAGTGTAGTTTAATTCGGTACACTGAATTGATTCACCTCTCCATTTTACATACTAATATTAATTTTCACAAAGCCACCTGCTTCAGTGTTTTAGATCTTTGTGTCAGATGTGACTCTGGTGTACTGAAGTGTAATTACAAGCATTTCATAAGCGTCAAAGAGTTTTATTGACAATTACGTTACGTTTATGCAAAGAGTCATTTTTTACAGGGTTGATTCTTCTTTCTCAAGACCTCTGCAATTCGCTCTGACATGCTGTCAATCAACCTCTGGGCCACACCCTGAGTGATGGCGCAGCCCATTCTTACATAATCAGTGCTTGGAGTTTTTCAGAATTTGTTGGTTTTTGTTTGTCCACCCGCGCGCTTGAGGAACAACCACAGGTTCTCAATAGGATTAAGGTTTGTGGAGTTTCCTGGACAAAGACTTGGACTTTGGATTTTGATGTTTTGTTCCCTGAGACACTTAGTTATGACTAAGACTTTTGCCTTATGGCGAGGAGCTCCATCATGCAGGAAAAGGCATTTTCCATCATCAACTGTTCTTGGATGGTTGGGAGAAGTTGCTCTTGGAGGATGTTTTTGTACCGTTCTTCATTCATGACTGTGGTCTTAGGAAAACTTTGGAGTGAGTCCACAGACTTGCCTGAGAAGCAACTGCACAAGTCTGAATTGTCTCAGGATGCTTTATTGCTGGCGTGACACAGGACTGATGGTAGCGATCACCTTCATACATTTCAATAGTGGTAGATTTTCACAAAAAGATTGGACACCACTGCTCTTGAGGCAGCCTTGAAGGTTTTAAGGTTCTAAATACAATTTCACACCAAAAGCTTTGCTTTGACTTTCTTTATTATAAAGACTCTATTGAAAATTTGGCACTCATTAAAAGGCATGAAACACAGGATATGTTAGGGATTCTTAAATCACTTTTTTTTTTTTCAAGTTTTTCAAGTTTGTGGAACCGATCTTCATCCAGCGCAACACCTCCTTCCTCGCTCTATTCAGCAATACACGAGTGTATACAGTACACCGCACAGGAGCTGTTATTTAACATGATGTAAAAGTGGGCACCTTTCACAAAGAGGTCTAAGTTTATGAAGAACATGAAATGGGACTCGACATGTCCAGGGAAATGTGATGTATTTTCACAGGACGGTTATTAAAGGCGGAGTCGAGGGAAAACAGAGACAGGTGGCGACCCTGGTTACTGCTGTTTTTCTTCATATTCATGTGTGTGTGTGTGTGTGTGTGTGTGTGTGTGTGTGTGTGTTGCTAAGAGGCTTACTCAGCTTCTCGCCCACGCAGAAAAGCATGACTCGAGTTGACACAACCTGTGGGCAAGAAGAAAAAGATGGGGGAAAAAAGAGCTTTGCAAACACAACCTATAAAATTTACATCAAACATTTCAGGAGGAGAAGGAGGAAATTTAGGTAGATAAATAAATGAATAAAATAAATAAATAAATAAATAAATAAATAAAAGCTCGACTCCAGGTTGAATCTCTGTAATCTCTGCTTCAGGTCACAGGCATGACATACTGCCCTCTGGTGGTTGATTGCAGTAATGCAGACACTGAAACGTTGGACTCCAGGAGCTCGGGTCTCACCTGTGTCCGGGTGTAAAGAGTTAAATCTGAGGGGGCAGAAAGAAACATGGCTGCACTTCTTCTTCCGGTTATAACTGTACAGCTAGCCTACTTTAGCCTGATGCAGTGTGACTCTCTTACACAGGATCAATGGATCAATCCATGTTTACATGTGTTGTCTTGCTTGTTTATTTAGGTTATAGTATCATTTACTCACATAAATTCACTGGCACAGTTAAATGCTATCTATTTTCTATCAATTAACAAATTCATTAATGAATCGATTATTATTTAAGTGAGATAATTGGATATTATATTTATTAATTAAGTTTTGTTTCTTGATTCTCTCTCTCTCTCTATCTCTGTGTCTCTCTGTGTCTCTCTCTGACCGTAATGAACCTCGATCCTCACACTGATGGCTTAATATACTGCATTATACTGTATTATAATTAAACCATGTCACACTTGGGATGATGCAGTTAGACTGAACATCAGGGACGCATCAGGGTGCGGTTATAGGACCAATCGATTAGTGGACGGCGACTTAGTGATGTGTGTGATAAGTGTCTATGAGCTGCAGCTGATTCAGTCATGTGAGTCCGGTGTGTGAAGAACGAACACACACACACACACACACACACACACACACACACACACACACACACACACACACAGAAGAACGTTCTGCTCGCAGCCTCTCTTTTCTCCCTCACCCTGTTTTATACTTTTAATTAAAAATATTAATAAAAAGTTAATTTCAGAATTGAATGTTCTCAGTGCAGAGGTGCTTTAGTGCTAATTACAAATGTGTATAAATATTCACTTCAAATTCCACTGAATTGTGAAATAGATTTAACTGGGAATCATTTAATGTACAGAACATGTATTTCCAACTTTTATCATTTTTATGTTGTATTAATATTGTAAATAAGACAAAACAAGGTTGGGCAATTTTCCAATTAAAGAATAACACGTCAGAAATGAGGGAGAAAAAAATCAAAAGTTAAAAGAGCAAGAACCAAAAACAGGGAAAATAAAAACAAAAATAAAGACGAGTTAGGATACGTAACATGGCAAAGTGAAAGCAGGCTGGTCAAGGAGCAGGCATTGATCGCACGCTAAGTGCCACCTTTTACTTAAAGTAACAGAGGAGAGCTGCAGGTGTCTACTAATATCCATCATCAGCTTCACAGGATCCTCCTCTGTCACTTAAAGAAAAACGAGAGGCAGGCATGGTGATGGGGCGGTTAGAGATAAGAGCTGAGACAGTTTAAAAGCTAAAGTGAAAAACTCTTGGGCAGTTTGGTGTCATAAAGCGCAGATGCACAGAGGAGCCCTGAGGTGCAGCGAGTGAATGAGAAGGAGAACGTGGGTCCTTCATGGAGAACATGGAGGAGAACATCATCCTTAAAACATCTGGATCCAGAGGGAAATGTTTGCCTTGAATTTGTTGCATATCATAAAGAAAAGAGAAATAACACCAGGCCAACTCAGTCGACATATCAGGCATGAGTTTTATTGCTTCAGACATATTACATGACAAATGTACATCACAGAAATCATCGTCAGTTTTTAAAAAGAAGAAGAAAAGAAACAGGACTCTGTGCAACTTAATGAACCGTCCTTATTTTTCCCTTCCGTTGGTTTTTCTTTCTCTTCATGACGTCCGCCGGTTCTCAGTCTGGAATCATTTCATAAAATTTATGATGTCATGATTTTGGCACAATTGCAGAAGCTTTTTCTCTTGCACATTATCACTGTGTGTGGAACAAGTTAATATATAAAAAGTTTATAAACTGGAATAAAGTTGTAGATTGTGAATTAATCACATGTGTTTCAATCACTTCCTCTCTGGCATTATCTATCTATCTATCTATCTATCTATCTATCTATCTAATGGTGCAGAATTGATAGAGGGGTTTTCATTTTCTTCACAGGAAATCAGACAACATGATCTGATGTGTATTGGAGTCTAGTCAAGAGTGGACAAATATAACAAATTTCACATCAAGTTTATTATTATTATTATTATTATTATTATTATTATTACTTTTTGTGATTCACAGAAATCCTAACTGTAAAATCCAGCAAAGTAAATGTAGCACAGGTTAATCTTCCTGAACCCTCCACCTGCTGCACTACACACAGCGGCCTTAACAAGCTTAACATGAGCACACGAGGGACGATCTGTTCAAAAGTTAAACAGTTAAAACAAAAATCCAACCGTGGATGATAAACAAAACCATATTTCTATACATACATGTTGTGACATAATTTTTTTTAGTTGAACAAAACTAAAAGGAAAATCAGAGTATTCTGGAGTACTGACACCCACAAGTGAAATCTAATAGAACGTCAAGCAGTCAGGAGGAGTAAAGACACTAGACAGACTCTAAAACGGTTTATGAATGATGCAAGAGCAGAACAACCTCCTGACTGAATCAGTGCTCTGATGAAAGCTGGAACACACTGTTAGCTCGCTGTACTGTACTGTATGTTCTTACGCCTTCTAGCTAAGAATTCGCTAAGAACCTTATGATTTGTCCACCCCTGCTAGATGAGCTGTTGATTTTCCCGGGTCGTGTATCACCTGTGATGTCGTTATAACCTGTTAATAAGGTGTGCTGATATGCTCAGTCCGAGAAACCGTCTCGAACCATCTCGTCCTGGTGGGATTTCAGGAGCTGAGCCTAGAAAAGATGTCTTCTTTTTCTTTAAAGACTTCACACACAAGTGTAACACGCTATTAACTCAGATCCTTGTGTACAAGCCAATAGTTTTTGAAGACATCTGGATTTAAATGTCAAATTTTAAGACGTTGAATTTCTCAGGAATCCATTTTATTTAGGCTTTACAGACTGCTCATTTTTGTTAGACCTAATTTAAACCCATCTATCTATCTATCTATCTATCTATCTATCTATCTATCTATCTATCTATCTATCTATCGATCGATCTAACCACAAAAGTTTGCATCCCCTTAAGACTAACATCCACATTTGTTTTATTTTATTGCGTGCTTGTTTTGTTTTTTTTCTCATCTTTTCCTCGGGTATTGTCTCATTTTCAATTTTCTTTTTCCTCCAGGATGAATAAGTTTGGTTTTAAGATTTCTAAGTAATTTGTTTGTTTTTTTATGCATAATTCCATTTGTTTTTTTAAACTGGAGGGGTTACAAACTTTTGCTCTCTAACTAAGACTCAGAATTACAGCTATCTTTCCTGGTTCTGTGGTCATACCAGTAACCACTTCACCCTTCCTTCCTTCCTTCCTTTCTTTCTCTCTCTTTCTTTTTTTCTTTTGGAAGCTCTGTCACTAAATCTGCAATGTGATGTAATTTACTCTAAACAAACAAACAAGAATCCTTTCATTCCTTGCCATATATTTCTGATGGAAACTGGTGTCCATTGGTTTCCATGGTAGCGCAGAGGGGGAAAAAATCAAGCATTTCTTTTAAAGCATATCAACAATCTCTCTCTCTCTCTCTCTCTCTCTCTGCTGCGGTAAATAAGCTTATATGTGAGTCGTATCACTACAATGTCAAAAAGATTATGTCGAACACTAAGAGCTCTACACACTAAGAGGACCGATGAGAGGATGCGGTGAGAGGAAAGAAATGCAGAAATGCATTTTTGCTTTTCTTTAGCTGCACGTTCTTTTAGCATAGCATAGTAGCACAAAGGTTTTTTTCTCTCGGGACAATTTAAGCGGAAGCACACACAGCCTATATACAAGTGTTTTTTGAAAGTCATAACTGCAACCCGACCTCCTTTACTCCACATACTGCGAGTATTAAAGAGCAAAAGTTAGAAAAGCTGCCACTAGAAGGCGCAATGCAAAGGTGCAGCCTGGTACTTCAAAATGGCTTCAAGCTCAATATAACAAATAGACTCAAAAGTTGGTTTAAAAAGCGATCATTTTTCTTTTCTTTCTTTTTTCTTTTTCTTTTTTTTAAGTGCACTCTCTGAAAGAAGGCAACACTTTTAGCATGGCTATTCGTCTGCTCCGCCTCGGCACTCGCAGCCCCGAAATGCTCAAGCGACTTAAACTCCACAAGCTTCCAGCTCATTCATACAAAAGCGGTATTGTTTCTTTAAGATAAGCATTGCAATACCAATAGAATAGAAAATTCCTTTTTGCATAGCATTTGGCATTGCCGACTTTGTGATAATGTACATAGACAGTGATGGCATAAGTATTCACCTCCCCTTTCATGTTGCAGTACTTAAACACGGAACTGACATGGAATAAATTGACATTCATGACGTTACACAATAATATTGGTGAAATCAGTAAATTGTCCCCAACCCCCGATATCTCTTTTTTTTTCTCTTTTTATTCCAGAAGTCGCCATCAGATCCCTTGACATAGAAGATCTGGCGCAGGTTTTACACCAGATTGCAACATTGCAGCCCTCCCATTCTCTACCATTCTCCAACCAGACAACCAGCGAGATCTGCACTGCCTGCAGTACCTGGGTGGAACACGGCAGGGGGTGAAGAGTCTTGGCCAAGGACCCAACAGTGGAGACCTGACAGTGACGGGGCTCTAACCCCTGATCGTCTGATCAGCAACCCAAAGTCTCAGTATCTGTAAAAGTCAGAAGTGCCAGTTATTTGAATGGAGCATCTCAGTGTAAATCCATCTCTTCCTTGGAGAACCCAAAGTCGTATAAATAATGTACCCAAATAAACAGAATCATTAAAATCAAGAAGCAATGTTCTGGAAAATGATCAATCCGTATACACCGTATTTGTTGCCAAACATCCTGTGTGGTGACATTTATTTGTCAATGAAGCAACCCAGAGGCGAAAAAGCTGCAGAGATCCACAGCTGAGACAGGAGAACCGGTTCACAGGACAACCACAACTTGGACATAATGGAAGAGTGATCATATGTATGAAATCCTGTTTGGCTTAAATCCCCACATCTCTGTGATCTGGTGATGGTAAGAATGTAAGATTTTGGCCTTGACACATTTGTGAAACATGGTGGTGGAAGCATTGTGTCCTCAGGAGGCTGTTCATCATCAGGGACTTGGAAACTGGTCACAGGCAAGATGTTTGGAGCGATCCTAGAACACCACCTGTTCTAGTCCAGAAGAGACACGATACTTGGGGTGGAGCTTTTACCTTGTAACAGAAAAAAAACCAGTGCTGAGTAAACCTCAAGAGCTGCACCAAAACCGAGCTGTGGATCCAAAACCAAGAAGCTGGGTGTGTTAAATCATCTTGGTCAGAGCCTGAATGAGAATCTGTGTCTGATTATGAACACCTAAGAACCTAATTATGAACACCAACTGTAATCAACAAATGTATGCTTGTTTTAAGACACATTGCTTTAAATTAAAGGGGACCTATTATGCAAAATTATATATATTTTTTTTCCCCAGACATTCACTTGGTTCTTCAGGATGTGTCTGCACAAACAAAATATGATGGAAAAAAAACTTTTTTGTCCATAAATGTAGACACAGTTCACATTTCCTGCCTGGTATGAGGTCATATCCATAATTAGCATAATTACCATTTCCCAAATTCTGTTTTTTTTTTTTTTTTTTTTGTCTGTCTTTCAAAACTGTTGTTACCAAGGAGCATGATAGTAGTACCCCTAAACGGCAGGTTAAGTAAACTTCAGTTCCATGTTATACCACTACACACTGCAAAAAAAAAAAAAAATCTTGAGGGGTGAATACTTATGCAAGGCACTGTGCTAAACAAATAAACTGATAGTAGATGCCAAATGCAAATAATTTCTTCATGTTTTGTCATCTTTAATAGTCGTACACTGATCTGTCATGACCGAAACCCTCGCTCGAAGAACGTATCAAGCTTCTCTGAAATCCTAATCGAAGAGTATATACAGTAGAAAGTCAAGGCAGACATGGCAATAAGATGGTGTTCCTGCAGAGCTTTGGACTGATCATGCAATCTCTGAGAACAGAATGAAAACTAATTACAGGGGACGAGTGCAGAAGAGATGTGATAATAATCCAGTAATGATAACATGATGGTGGACGTTGGGTGTTTTTGTTCCAGTTTTTTAAGAATGGCAAGAAAAGGGGATAAAAAATAAGAAAGGAGACCGATGCAAGAACTTTCTATGTAGGTGAAACTGCTCCTTTAATCACCGGTTCCCTGTTGAGGTACGTGGCCCAGTAGACCAGGTTGAAGGTACCGAAGAGGACGGGGAACACTATCCGGGACATCTTGTCGATCTTGCTGACGCTGTTGTAGGTTTTTTTGGGGTCTGGCGTGGCCTTGGTCTCAGAGCTCTTCATCTGCACGGTGGTGCTGTTGGAGATGGTGGCGATGGCGGAGTCTTTGGTGATGTTGGCAGTGAAGTTCATGCCAGTGGAGCACGTGTTGTTGGGTTTCTTGGACAGCGCCAGCGGGTCTTTTTTCTGCAAAAGAAAGTGACATTTTGGTTTGTTAGGTCTGGGATAATGTAACGGCCTGCTCGGTAACAGAGATCCAGATGGAACTGAAACCCAACAGGTGTGACACCATGATGAGGAAAGAAGAATTCTGCATTCTGATTGGTCCGTAACATCAATATTCTCATCCTGATACCTTATCATTTCGTGGACTTGTTCTGTGTAAAATGACAGATATGAAAATGAAATTTTCTGTAAGGAGATTTTTTACACAACATGTGGAAGGAGTCTCCAGTGTCAGAGGTAAACTTGTATACTACCTATAACCCTAGGTTTTCTGACATCTTCAGGACAGTGGAGTTTACACTTCTTTGCAGTTGCTCAGTAACATGACAATCTGCATTTGTTTTTTAAACTTCAAAGGGAAAATAAAGAGAGGCTGGTGAATGAGAGAGACTGTAGCTGCTTTAACGTAAGTGAGAACAGGAATACTAAAAGCAAATAAAAATGTGACAATAAAAACAGGACACGTCATTCTTGTCATTCCAGGATAAGATACCAGAAAAAAAATCTCTTCAGGTCGTGCGGTTACAGGAAAATGATCATAGTCAGGATAGTGAGGGTAATTTCAACACAGGCTTTCAAAAATGAATGAATACTGGATGGATGTACAGATGAAGGGATGGGTGGGATGCATGGATGGATAGATGATAGGATGGAGTGGATGAGTGTACAGACAAACGATGGATGGATGTACGGATAGATGAATTGATGGGATGGATGCATGGCTGTAGAGGTGGATGGTAGATGGAAGTAAAGATGGGTGGATAAGAGAACTAATACAATGGATGGATGGTTGGATGGATGGATGGAATGATGGATGGAAATGCAGATGGGAGATGAATGGATGTACAGATAAATGGATGGGAGGGATGGATGGATTAATAAATTACCCAATGGGATGGATGCATGTACAGATGCATAGACAGTTGGGATGGATGGATGGATTGCTAGATGGATGGATGTATGAAGGAACTGGGGATTTGGATTTACAAATGGATGGATGAATGTACAGATGGAGGATAATTTATAAAGAGAGATAGATGAATGGATAAGATGGGTAGGTAGGTACAGTCGATGAACTGATGGAATGGATGGATGGGATGAATAGATAAATGATACAGATGATGGATGGATGACCAGTTTAACATCATCACACACCTGCTAGGTATTTATTTTAATATCTTTCTTCTGACAGTCTTGTTTGCTCACACAGACACACACACACACACCATTTATACTTGCAACCAAGCTTTGCGTATTGTGCTAATTTGGGAATTTTCCACAGAGAACATTCCAGTTGAAAGCTCGACTGGGACCCTGCTTTAGCTCTCCAACATTTTTAACAACACACAGTGTCAGGAAGCAGCTTTACACAAATCCGTATGTAGATTTTTCTCCCTAATGAGCAGCGCAGAGATGACGGCGGTGTTAAAACTCTTCCTGAAGAACCCGGGAGAGGAACTTGAAAAGGAACCTGTCTTCTTCTGGGAGACACAAGCGTCGTGCCCTCACTAGGAGGACTAAAAGTAAAAGCCCACACAGCTCGTCATGCAAAGTGTAAACTCGCCTCTTCTGAAGATGAAAACAAAGCACTGACACTGGAGACTCCTTTCTGTAAAATGCAAACCACTCCTTACATAAAACATCTTTCGCACACAAACTTTTAAATCTTGTATATATATATATATAGCTTTCACTGTAGCTCATGAGTGGCGAGTGGCCAGTGGTCTCAGAGGTCAGGGGTCAGGGGTCAGGGTGTTGAGGGAGGTGAGGGGATATCGAGATGGACCTGGGAACTGATTGTCTTCTTGTTTTAACATCTCAGCTCTACAGCACCTCCTGCTGGTGGTCACTGTCTCCCGTGTTACTGGGCTCGGATGGATCTCGGAGGTGCGAGGTGACAGTGATAACCACTACGCCACCGTGCCACCTATACCTGTACATATGTGTATATTTACAGTATAGAAAGAAAGAAAGACAGACAGAGAGACAGTATAGTGGTCTGATGTTGCGGTTAGATGAAGCGCTGTAGAGTATACAGTAAAGCAGTACAGCTGCACCTGCAGCGCGTGAACACACCACCGCTCGACTGTTATTCTTTTATTTACTGACTCAGTGAACGACGGATTGCTTTAGAGGAGACACGCTGCTCTACGCTGCACTGAAATGATCCGACTCCTGATCTGCAGTGATCACCACCCCGCGGCTACAGGACATGAACACAGACAGGAGTGATGAGTGTAAACCAGTCGTGTGATTTAAACGTGAGATTTCTCAGGAGACTCACTGCTGCGAGATGAAATTAGTCGCCTGAAGACGTTTTCACCGCTGATATTCTTCCTCAGCTCCAAATGCGACCTCCCGATCGGAAAACAAAACCTATTTGGGGGAGAGCACGGCCCAATCGTCCTGTCCGATTTCACAGGAAAGGAGGTCAAGAGTGCATGACGCTCGCTTAATAAGCAGGCTAACGGCATGAGGTACGACTCAGGAGCGTCGTCCATCCTAAAGTAAAGAAACATGCCTCTTTAAAATTGACATCCTGCTTTTTATTTCCTTTAGTGAGGTGGAAAATATTTATTTCTCAAATCAGTGCTCGCGCAGCCCTGATTCATCCAGAACTGAATGTACTACACTCGGCTTGGAGAACAAAGGGACTTTTAAAAAATAAATAAATTAATTAATAGATAAGCATTTAATGCATTAATTGTCCACTAGGTGGTACTGATGTGCTCCATTTAATTTAATAAGGAGGGAAAGCGGTTGTGTTTATTTGTTTTACATTTCACATTATTATTATTATTTATATTATTATTATTATTATTATTATTATTATTAAGTGAAAAGTAAATGATCATAAATGAGGATATTATATTTTTTTATATAAAATATTTTATAATGAACTAACTCATACAGTGTTCCGGACCATGTGGTGTTGTTCAGTCCTGCCCTCATGTCATAACGTCTGACCTGGCTGATGCTGGTCTCAGTATAACGGCACTCACTTTGGGCTGTTGAGCCTCCATGGCCTTCTTGCCGTCCCAGGCCCAGCTGCGTTTGGTGAAGTAGTTGACGGTAGCGAACTCGATGAGGGCGGAGAAGACGAAGGCGTAGCACACGGCGATGAACCAGTCCATGGCTGTAGCGTAGGCCACTTTGGGCAGAGAGTTTCGGGCGCTGATGCTCAGCGTGGTCATGGTCAGCACTGTGGTCACGCCTGATGGGAAGAATGAGGGAGGATTAAAGGTGCGGTAGGTAATAAAGTGTTTCAGGACCTGATATTTCATAATATAATAAAGAAGCTTTTAAACCATTAGAAATTTTATACAGTGAATAACCACACCTGAGTGGGGGAGATAATAATATGTGAAATAAAATAATAAATCATCTAAAATAATCACCTAAGTGGGGAATAATAATAATAATAATAATCAGGTACCAATATGTACCTGGTTATTTATTTCTTTGTTTATTTATATATGAATAAATAAAATTTTTAGCCATAAACAAGCTTCGTCCCAACTAACAATGCAAAGCAATGCTGCCTCTTTTTCCTTTATGCTAGACATTTGGTGCAGTTGTAATTCACCACTTAGACAGCAGAGGGCTCTAAAATGATATAATTCTATACCATGCACTATTAGATGTATTAGCATAAGGCTAGCTAGTTTGCTGGCATACTCGTAAAAATACTAGTACTAATAATAGTGAATCATGAAAATATTATGATGATTGTCTAATAATAATTATTATTATCTAACATACCTTGCTAGCACACTTTAATAGTTAGCTTATAAACTATAGTTCAACCTGGGTCTAGCAAAACCGGCTAGTAGTTTACAAGGTAGTCAAGTTTGCTAGCTAATAACCTTAGCTTGATATTATAAGACTTCTGGTAGATTTATGTGTTACGCAACCGGTATTTATGCGACTCTTTACTACATCAAGCCAAAGTGGTGGAAAAAAAAAATGCTAACAGTGATGATATGATTTAGTTTGTAATCGGTTGATCAAAATAGATTTAAGCCCCTCCCATATTTATCTGAAATAGTGAAAAGTGAATTTAACTGGAAAGTGAAATTCTTTACTTTACTTGTTGAAGCGCTACCCAGGAGCAGTAGAGCCAAATTAAAAACGCTTCTTGAGCTGATTAGTTCTTCATTTCGTCCGTCTGTGCCAGTCAATTCCGATTTACATTTTGATGAGCAATATCGATGTATCAATTAATTAACAGCCCAGGACAGCGCTGGCAGAATTCCCCGAGGATGTCCAGGCGCTGGGGAACTGAAACGTCGTAGGTCCTAAGCTTGGGTTAGGAACGGTGTATACTGGTCGCTAGCGAGGTATGTGAGTATCTTAACTAGGGTCATGTGCCATTTTAAAACAATAGTTTATATAGAAAAGCCTCAAGTGTCCAGGTGCATTTCCATTTTGAAACAATCATGATAATACATGACCTTCTAAACTAACTGTGATTTGTTACACATCTTTTTTTTTGTGTGTGTGTACATGATAAAAGGCTAATATGCATTCCCAAGCCTTCATCACTGCATTGATGACATCACTTGGCCGAGTCGGACGACTGTGAAATTGACATTAGAGCTTCAAGGCGCAGAAACAACCTAGAACTATTGTTCGACTCCTCAGTTCAGTTGTGACTATTCTGGTGAGGACGCATTAAAGGTCGTACGTTAAACTCCCTCTGTTTCACTCCTCCTTGAATGCACCATTTCTGTGTCTATGTAAATGAGCTACCTCTGAGCCACGCCCACCAGACAACAGCAGTGCTGAGCAACAAGGTGGGGGAAGAGCTCTTCTTCCTATATGATGTCACAATAGAAAGGAAATCTAATCCGCTTGTTTAAGCTCTGGTCAATACAAATATGTTGACTTGATTGTACACGCCCACTGGAGCCCTATCTGAGTGTCTCCATATGACGAAAAAGTGAATTTTGCTAAATACGTGTTCTTTAAGTGAAATCTGAAACCTGTAGCATTCGACAGAAAAGTCTATCAAAAATATTTACTTACTGAATTGTTCTTCATGTCAGCTGATTTTGTTTGCCCTTATATGGACATCATTGCTCATATTGTTTTTTTTTTTGTTTGTTTGTTTTTATCTACGAGCTTTACTGTAACTTCATATTTTAGATTACAAAGTGTGTCGGAAAAAGTGAGCGCACTGACCGAACACCGTCCTCGCAGGGACAGACTCCCGGTTCAGCCAGAAGGAGACCTGCGACAGAATAACGGTCATGAAGCACGGCATGTAGGTCTGGATGACGAAGTATCCAATCTTTCTCTTCAGGTAGAAGTGAGCCATCATCACCGTGTAGAGGCCTGTGTAAACAAAGAAGAGGATACAGAAATAAATGAGGGAGCAGAGAACAGATGAGCAGATGAGTAATAGATAAAGGGAGCGGTTCATGGAGTGTGTGTGTGTGTGTGTGTGTGTGATTAAATTCTGGGGGATAAGTGAGAGAGAGATTTCCAGGAATGTTGTACAACTGTGTAAGACAAATGTGGTAGGAATAGTGTTTATAAGGCTAAATAACACATATGTAAGCACTGCGTTATAATATATATCAACAATCATATACTGTACATTAAATCCCTATAAAGGTTTATTCCAACAGGCGCTGACATAAAATCAGTTGTTGTAAAGGGCTTATATAGGTCTTATACTGTGTGGTCATCTGACGAACGCTATAATATTTTTAGATAAATAAATGGGAAAAAGTAGTGTTCATAGGGCAACATAACATCTACATTATGTCAAGTAAAATATACATAATATTTGGGTTATGACACTTCTACTAAGACATCAAGAAAACTGACATTAAATTTTTTTTGAACCAGAATGACATAAGGATTGATATGACTCAAAACATCCAACGTAAACCATATGAACAGGAATATGAATAATAAAGAAACCAAAGGAAAATAATTAACACTGTTACTGAGGTGCCGTGACACTGACATACTGAAACAAGAACTTATTTTACTTAGAAGCTTGAGAAAATACCCATAACGGTAACATTAGTCATGAAAATCTTATAAGCAGACATCATTTCTTACTTTATCAAAGTCTTGTAGAACATATACTGTAGCTATAAGTGTTCATAACAAACTTATGAGCAGAATTAAGAAGCACAGCGCATTTGAAGATCAGAGACACTAAACATAAACATATACAGTATGACATCAGAGATTCATGATATGTCATAGGTGTTCGTAAAAATCTTATAAAAGCAGGGCAGAAGTGACATGACATTGTCATAAGTGTCATGAATGAGTTATAAGAAGGTGTCAGCTGACAGAAATACTGCGTTCATTGATAAACCACTTTCCTGTGAATGAGCTGTTACTATAGAAACGATAATGACAATAATAAAACAGTTTAGGCAGTTTGTGTTTTTCCTTAGTGTGTGACTTGTGTAGTGTTGTAATGCGCAGTAAGATGGAGATTAGGGTAAAACATCGGAGAATTCCTTTTAAAACACAACAGAACAAATCCGATGAGACTGTAATGACTCTGCAGACAAATGATTTCTTTATGGAGACACATGAATCCTTGTTCTTCAAACTCATGCATCAGGAGGTACAATATTATTATTATTATTATTATTATTATTATTATTATTACTAATAATAATAATAATAATAGTTATGTATTATGCTGTTAAACAGGAAAAAAACTGAAAAATCCCTTCAAGCCACGACTGATAACCGGACAGAAACTCCACTGATGACTGCTGCTTTCTCCTGACAAAATCGGATTTTTGCGTCGCACTAATCCCTTGGCGTAATCTGCATCCTGCAGCTCTCCAGCTCATTCGCTTCATCCCAGTCGCTCACACTGGGTCAACCTCATATGGCACAACGAGACCTAAACTACCAAAGCAAATAAATACGAATAATTAATTATTTGCTATTAAAATAAAAGGATATCAAGGATCTCACAAGGACTCATCATGTACCCAGGACTGATATTATCCTTCATTACAGGGGCTCATCAAGTCCAGATTGTCCCCCTCTAGACCTACCCCATGCTCGTATGAACTGGAGAAGACCCATTCTGGGATTCAGGACGGCTTTCTTGGATGTTCTCGTTCAGGTGGAACCTTTCTGAAAGGAGGCAAACATGCCACAGTGGTGGATCTTCCTGCTCAGCTTCTGGAGTGTTCATGGAGAACTTCCTTTCATCGCAGAGAACAACGCTGCCATGTTGGTCAACTGGTGAGTGAGAGGTTTTAAGGTTCTTCCCTTTTATTTATTTTGAAAATGTGCAAATTGGTTTATGGAGTATCAAGTAAAAGGTGACAGGTTATCACCATGTCTTCGTACACAAGTGATGGAAGGTTCTCCATTTTTACCGCTACCTGTCATGCTGTCTATTTTGTTTTTTTCCTTGTGGAACTCCCAGTGCTTGGTCGATCTATTCTTGACTTTGTAAAGAGGGTTTAAACCAGATTAGCAGCATTAAAGCCTTGTAAGCTTTTTCCTTCAGGTTAGGCAGAGCAGAAAATAGTGATAATAGAAGGTGAAGGAAGTTCTCCTTGGGACCAAGTAAGGTTCTCGTACCTTGCAGAGGATTTGAAGAACTTTAGCTCTGAGAAGCAATATACAGTAAAAATGTTCTTTGGTTTATTCCTCCAAGACAAACAATGGAGATGCAATGTGGAACACGAGTATATGCTCACAGGTGCTTTTAGCTTCATAATGGGGTTATACATGGAACCTTTGGCTTGTTTCGAAGGTGTTTCTCCAGGAGTTCCTTGGCGTACCTTTTTAGGAACATCTGTACTGTAAGGGTCATCTATGAACCAAAGTAACGTTCAGAATCCCATGTGAAGTTAAAGACTCTAGCTTCTAGAATCTTCAAGGTGCTCTTGAGGGCCAAGTAAAGACAAAAAATGTTGTTTGGTTGGTGCCTCTGCAATGTACAGTATATGTACAGTATATACACATATGGGTTCATTGAAGGGTTCCTTACGGGGTTAGAATGATTAAATGCTTGTAGCAATGCCCACATTGAACGTTCAAGGTGCTCTTGAGGACCAGGTTAAGACATGGCCAGGTAAAGACACTCCTCATGTTTCATTATTATTCTCTCTAATAATTTTTTATAACTTTAAATAGTTGGTGATGAGCAGAAATCAGAAGGAAAAAAATATACTCAGAGAAAAAAAAAAAGTTCTTCAACCTTTATTTTTCTTAATGTACTTAATGAACCGAACTGTACACTCTCATGGGTTCTTTGGATGATCTTTGCTTCCTAAAGGTGTTTGACATGGAACCTTAAGATAAGCGGCCAAGTGAGGACATACAGTAGCCTCCTGATGGTTCATCGCGTAACTTACAAACACTTTAAGAAAGCAGAATTATCCCCATAGAAGCTTATATGAGAGCCTTTAGGACTCCATGTACGTGGAACCGAGGGATACACCCTTACATGTATTTCGGAGGCTCTCTTTGCATAATTAAATGCTCTTCGATTTCTAAAGGCTTTTCAAGTGCAATTAGGTTTACCTAGACAAACAAAGGTTCTTAGATCTGTCCCTTCAGGGAAAAAAACTGTCAATTTGAAAGCCACGTATAAACCCTCACATTTATCCAAGGATACCATAATAGTTAAAGGGGTATTCGATGCTATATATAGATGTTTCACACTGAAGCATCTTGATTTGCTCCTCATTGGGTCTTTATATTGGTTCCTTTAGATTGGCTCATCTTGTGATGTAGTAATAGTTTGTGCTGAGTAGAAAGTGGATGTATAGATAAAAACATCTTTGATTTGTGTTTCTTGTACAAATGTGCAACTATTGAAGTGTATACTATTTAAGGTTCTTGAAATGGCTCCTTAAGTGTTCTTCAGGTCATTAAAGCCTCCTAAGTAGCTTCCTAACCAGGGAGGCACATACTGTAGAAGCTTCATGGCCTCCTGATGTTTCACTTTGTACGTAGCCCAGAACAAGTAACATGAAGGAAGTAGGAAGTAGAAACTGGGACAATGACAGGATCTTTCATTTCCTCCTCTGTTAGAGAAAACATTATTACTAGACTATACGATGTTGATCTATCTTAACATTTACAGTAGATGTACAGTAAATACATCTGTCTTTTGATTTTCTTACGGTTCTCACTACATGAGGTACAGCGTAATGACACATTGTACTTAATAACAGCTCCCTTCAAGCAAATTGTGTTTTAAGAATGAATGCATTCCTCCCTGTAGAACGTTAGAAAGCAGCTATACAGTATGTTTATTAACAAATGTGTTCAAGTGAGTTGTGATAAACGTGTATTACTGCTCCAGTTCACATAACTGAATTACACAGATGACATTTAAGTTCTGGCTAGTCCCCGCCCACGTGTCTCCCCTTTCCCACGTGTCTCAGACCAGCTCTAGCCAATCGCTGCCTGCTGACATCACTTGGAAAAGCCACGCATGATGAGATGAGAGTGTAGAGATTAAGCCTGGAGCCCAGGCAGCTCAGGACAGGGATAAGTGCCCCTGTCTTCTCCTCTTCCTCCTCCTCCTCCTCCTCCTCCTCCTCTGTCCCTTTTCTCTCAGCTCTATTTCTCCTACACGTTCTCATTTTTTATAATCCGGTCTAGACGATTTCAGTGGCCTTTCGCGATTATTACTTTTGGCCCTGTACGAGATCCCAATAAAACCTTGGCTAAGTTAGGCTGTGCATTAGCATGCGTGGGAGGTTGCAGGTCATAGGCTGTAATCCACGCTGCCTTGTTGCCTCGCTCTAGTGGTTCTTGAGAAGACGGACTGAGTGCCGGTCTGTGGATAGAAGAATGTTTTGTTTATGTTGGTTTATTTATTATTTACCTCTGCTGGTGCTGATGTCCTCAGTCCCGGCTGTCTGGCCGATCAGGTGATACTGGTTGAGTCGTGACCCATCCTCCGCCACCACCACAGATTTGGCTGGGCCTTGGGTCCATTTGTAGACCACCTCTGAGATCGGGTAGGCATCTGAAAGAACGCAATGAGCGTTAGCACCACCCGATCACATCAACATGCAAAAAAAAAAAAAAAGAGAGAGAGACAGATTCTACGTCTAACCAGTTGAGGGTGAAGGGTCTCGATCAAGCGCCCAACAGTGGCAACTTGATGATGGTGGGATTTGAACTTCTGATCAGTAGGTGCTAGGTGTTATGTACCCTTATGAACACTGCACTTATGTAAGCATTACTATATCTTCTAAAAATGTCTCTAAAGCGCTTCCCCCAGAGTTTATTCACACTCCCTTTAAGTATTACATTTTATGCAAGTTTATGCTGAAGGGGTTATGTAACATGTAGCTTTATGAACTTTATTCCCAGTCAAATGTTAAGCTTGTACTGTGAGCTTATGTTTATCTATCAAAGTTTGATCTCATACACACACAGATCCACTTTCAGGTACGATGTAATTTATTAAGTTCTCAAGGTTTATGTCAGAGAGGTTTTACTGTATGTAGGTGTTATGTAGCTTTATGAACACTAAGCATTACCATATGGTCTAACATGGCTGTTTATTCAGTGTTTTTACACACACACACACACACACACACACACACACACACACAGAGAGAGAGAGAGTTTTATGTTTACTTTATGTCAAAGGGATATGTAGGTGTTATGCAGCTCTATGAACACCTCCTGAACGTTAACCTTAAAGAGATAACTACGGAGTTTATGAAAGCTGCACATTGTGATTAAACATCTGGGTTACAGACAGCTAATTGCATCCCAGCTGATTTTGCATCAAGAATCCTAGCTTCATATTAATTCAAGGAAGAAATCACACATCTGGCAGCACCGTGGAAATATTCCGCTTCTTCTCTCGCAGCCTGTGTGTTGTCCAGCTATGCCAAGTCAAGCATTAGTGCTAATAAATTTAATCAGTGTCTGGGGTGCAGAATGAGCTCGGGGTTTGCGGTGAAGCAAATGAGCTGCTTGAAGGTTCTAATTAACAAAAGACGATTCGCAGGGTGCGTCTCATTACGGTGGAATCTGCTCCATTTAGCAGGCAAGCAGGTTAGTTTACAAATAATCGATTACTTTCATTTTACTGAATCGTTTGTTCTAATGAAGGCCACCATGAAGAATCCTGGCGCTGTTCCTTACGTTCCTGCTTCCGTGAATAAGAAAGCAGAGAGCGCGCATGCAGAGAGCACGCGTGTGCCGTCTGTGACGTGATTGATTTGCCTCGTCTAGTAGCCTTTATCTCTCAGAACCCGACTCGCTCCATCATTCCATCCAATCTCTCAGAGCTCCATTAATCCTGCCTGTCTTATGCTGAAGGTCTCCAGAACAATCAAGATGGACTGCTGGGATTATCTCTCACATACTCATATTCACTCACATGTATACAAACACTCACTCTCAGAACACACACTCTCATACACACTCACACACTCATATAAGAGCCCTTACCACTTTCCCAAATTTGATAATGTACCAGTGTAATCTCAATATCATGGAAAATCGTTTGACCTTCTTCAGGATTTTCGGCAGACATTGATTCAGCTTTTCATGGTCCGGGAGAAATTCGAGGAATCGAAAAAATTCAGCCATTCTTAACATTTTTCAAATGTAGCTGCCATAATAAGCAGCGTTGTAGCAATATTTGTTATTCAAAGGTGGATTTTACGTAGCAATTTGAAGGCGCTTCATAAATTTCATAATTGATAAGTACCTCTTGATAATTGATTATACAGATTTTTTGACTTGAAATTTTGTCTTGGTTTACGAGTGTTTTTTGACACCGACACACACACACACACACACACACACACACACACACACACACACACTCTCTCGCCTTTACACCCCCCTCCCCGGCTTCACACAGACACACACTCTGCTCTACACAGAAACTCTGCTCTGTCGCGATTCTTTTCAAAGGTAAGGTGCTTGGTTCATTTGTTTTGTTTTGTTTTACTTTACAGCAGTGATTCCGTTAGTGTGCACTCATGCGAGTGCCATTAGAGAGATTTCTTTTTTTCCTGTTAAAACAGTGTTTCCGTTGTATGTGTGTGTTCGTTGTGAAACTTAAAAAGTGAGGTGGGGAGAGGGAGGAGGAGTTTTACTGTGTAAGACGAGGCGAGGGAAGGGGCTAATTCCACACACACACACACACACACACACATACACACACAAATACATGGCGCCTGTGCGCACAAACAGAAACACTTATCTGTTGGAATTTATTTAAACTTTTTTTAAAGGTAAAGTGCAGGTTAATTTATTTTATTTTTACTTTACATATTGTATTAATTATTTTTCTGTATTTATTTTTTTGGGCTGTGGAATGAATTATTTGAGTTTCCATTATTTCTTATGGGAAGGTTTGATTTGATTTACAAGTGTTTTGGAATATGAGCCCGCTTCCGGAACGAATTATGCTCGTAATCCAAGGTTCCACTGTAATTACCTAATTCCATATGTGTTATTTCATAGTTTTGTTGTAAAATGTGGAAAATAAATCACTAAACAAAAACAAAGAAATTTGCGAGTGATCGCAAACTTTTGAGCGGTAGTGCATAATATACACTAACACAAATCCCATACACAGTACTTACACATATATGGTAGTATGCACTCACTCTAAACATATACACTCAAACAAACCAAATACACTCACATGAATCATATACAACCACAGAAACCCTAACATAACCATCACTATGGTTTCAGTCTTTCTTCCTGGACAAAACCTTAAAAGTTCTATCTAACTGTACAACACAGGGTTCTCCTTTCCTCCGGGGGTTCCTTCAGGAATCTAAGAAACGTACAGTAAGTTATGTAAAGACCCATGGTGAAGGATGTTTTCTATGTTAGCAGCTTGTGAGGTACTCCTGAACAACCTTACGCAGAAGGAGAATGTCCTCACCCTGGGACTCAGCGTTATTGTATAACATGTGTTTAAATTCCCAGTGTTCTGATTGTGTCCCGGTGATTGGATTGCAGGTTTAGAGCTGTTCTCCCTGTTCTGTTTCTCAGGCTGCTGATTCACTTACACCAGGTTAATTCAGTAAATCCTTCATCCTATGGACTATGACCATCAAACGCTCATCAGTGTTTAAGAGGTCCACTATATGAAACCCTTTAAAAAAAAAACCTTTATGGGTTCTTCAGTTCTACCTCGCTTTCTCTCTTTGGGAGAATGTTTATGTTGAAACATTTCATTCATTTTAAAAATTATTCCTTGTGTTGTCTTCATTGTTAAAAGATCATCTTCAGTCTTAAAAGAAAATCTTCCTGGAGAAAAATGAATGAATTTTAATGAAATGCTGCTTGAAGAAGCCTGTTTTGTAGATCAGAGATCAGCCTTCATTAATCTGACTGTACTGTGTGTAGGAGTTCTTTGAGTGATGGGTGCAGGACGTAGTGTGTAGAGCTGATTCTCTCTCATGCTGGGACGATAAGAAGTTTGCAGATGAAAGAATGCTGAAGATGTTCTTTAGATATTGTCTAATCAGATCCATCGTCCTCTTCTAAAACAAATGGCCATGGAGCGGTAAAAAAGTGTCTGAAACTGGTGCGATAACTGTTAATGAGGACAAGAGTGCAGCTCTCAGTCTAACACATAGATAAGAAAGAAAGAAAGAAAGAAAGAAAGAAAGTAAGAAAGAAAGAAAGAAAGAAAGACCAACGTTAGTTCACATTAACTCCCATACTGAATCTAACACTGACTCCATCTGTGACCACACCACTGACATCATCATTGAATTTACCCATGATTCCACCACGGCCTTATCCACTGACTCCACCCCTGACCCCATCACTGACTCCACCCCAAGAGTCCCAAGAGTCAGTGATCGCACCGGATCCAAAATGGTGCTACTTTTGTTCATTTCATGTTGTAGCCCATCTTACACAGCATATGGACATTGGAGCAACCCGTGTCCGTACATACCATCACCAGACACTTTTACAAATCAGAAACTCTGTAAATAACATTCAGGATGAGCTGCAGGCAAAGCTACGTGACCTCAGGCTGCTGTGGGGACCAGGCTTCCAGCCCTCGGCGTTGCCTGATGTGCGTGGCCGGAGGAGGGGACATCGAAAAGCGCTGCACGAGGAAGCGGAAACGCGGCAAGCGGGCAGGAGTCTGTGCTAGGCTAAAAACAAACCCTAGCCGGCCGGCTCTCCTGTACATCATTTTGTCCAATGTCTGCTCACTGGACAATAAACTGCATTACATCTGACTTGCACCTACGCTCAAATGCTGTTCATAGCCAACACTTGATCAGGAAGCTGAGCCTGTTGGGCCTGAACACCCCCCTCTGGAACTGGATCCTGGACTTTCTGACCAGAAGGCCTCAGTCAGTGCGGATCGTAAACAGCACCTCCAGCACCACCACACTTGTGGGGGGGCAAATGGTAGATTTTTTTGTAAAGGTGATTTGTGGCAATGTCAATTGTTAAAAACGCTATACAAATTTAATTGAATTTAATTGAAGATAGGACGTATAGAGGCTAACCGACTGGTGCAAAGACAACAACCTGTCTCTGAACATCGATAAGACAAAAGAAATAGTTGTTGGAGTCAGAAGGACACAGAGTGACCATTCTCTGCTGAAGATCAACAGCTCTCCTGTGGAGATTGCCAATAGCACCAAATTCCTTTGATGTTCACCTGGAGAAGAATCTCACCAGGTCCCTCAACACCAGCTCTCTGCACAAGAAAGCCCAACAGCATCATTTCTTCCAGAGGAGGTTGAGGAAGGCCCAGCTTCCACCACCGATTCTCACTGTCTTCTACAGAGGGCCTATCGAGACTATCTTGAGCAGCTGCATCACTGTCTGGTTTGAGAATTGTGGCACCTTGGACCGCAAGACCCTACAGTGGATAGTGAGCACAGCCAAGAACATTGGGGTCTCTCTTCCTCTTCATTAACTTGCACCACCACAACTCGCTATCTCAGTAAATCACAGTTTATTGCATTGTGTCATGTTGTTGTGTTGCTACTCGTGTTTGCACATGTGCATATGTACTTTATGCTGTCTTGTGGTTATGTTTTGTATAGTAATTTCTTTTGAATAGTACTTTAAAATAGTTTAAAAAAATATATAATTTATGGTGTAAATTAGGTGTCCTAGTGAGCCAGTTAGTTTCTGTTAATTTATGTTCCATTTATGTAGCACCTTGGGCCTGGAGGAACGTTGTTTCGTTTCACTGTGTACTGAACTGTATATGGTTGAAATGACAATAAAAGCCTATTTGACTCGACTTGACCCCACCACTGACTCTGCCCCTGATGCCACCCCTGACTCTGCCCCTGACTTCACCATTGACTGCACCATTGCACAGCATTGCATCTACAACTGACTACAGCACTGACTCTACCCTGACTCCAACACTGACTCCACCCCTGACTACACCACTGACTCTACCCTGACTCCAACACTGACTACACCTCTGACCCCACCACTGACTCTGCCCCTGATGCCACCCCTGACTCTGCCCCTGACTTCGCCATTGACTGCACCATTGCACAGCATTGCATCTACAACTGGCTACAGCACTGACTCTATTACTGGCTCCACTACTGACTACACCAGTGACTACACCACTGACTCTACCCTGACTCCAACACTGACTCCACCCCTGACTACACCAATGACTACACCTCTGACTCCAACACTGACTTAACCCTTGACTCCACCAATGATGAATTAATGAGGAGAGGGTAATCATATGACTTGACCTGACTTTGATTACATGCACCGCTCACTAAGCTATTGGTGCGCAGCGACTGTCAACTTAGTTGATTCAGAAATACATTTATTTACAAATAAAGTGCACATTTGCACGTGCACTTTGTTGTCTGTTGTCTACTGTTGTCTCTTTTTGTATAGAAATAGATAGTTTTAGGTTAACTAAAAAAAAAAAAGTCAATCTGTCATATCTGAGCTAGTCAGTTAATTCGGTCTCTTAGTTAGCTAGCTAGTTCTGGCAAATTTGTGTTGTTAATTTATGTTGTTGAATGTATGTAGCACCTCGGTCCTGGAGGAGGTTGTTTCGTTTCACTGTGAACTGACCTGAATATGGTTGAAATGACAATAAAAGCCGACTTGACTTGACTCGAAATATAAAACAACAAGATCAAACCAGGGTACAGATTCAAGCACTTCAGGCTGAGTGTAAACAAAAAAAACCCCCCAAAAAACCAGAAGTGTCCTGTTTACATAACCAGTCACGGTTCTCAGTGCAGTACTCAAACCCTCCTCCTGAGTCAGCGCCTCACACCTGGAACATGTGACAGCCAAATCGGATGCGTCTGAACAAGCAGAGGGCGTCTCGTCTCCATCGGGACAAGAGCCCTCGTGTTGGAGTTCGATGAGGATTTGGAACAAAAGATAAACGGTTGTCTATATCGAGGCCAGGACTTTTACCATTTGTGAGTGTTTTTGCATCACCATGTCCTGCTATGCTATTAATCCAACTGCCATAACTACTGTACCTTAGAACAACGAAACACAGAGAGAGAGCAGGCTAAGTGATGAAGAACGCCTAAGGCGGGAAAAAGATGAATCATTTTAGCCCCACCACTTGGGAAGCTCTTGACTGCTGTAGATCTGAGGAGCGCCACAGCGGGGGGCCGAGAGAGATGTGGAAAGACATGGGCAAAACAGCAGCATGAGAGCTTTTAGTGCACGCTTTTCAAAAGGCCTTGCAGGAAATTGAACGGGAAAATAAAACACCACTGAGTATGTGGATACAATAGTCTGACGTCATGTGCCAGGTTCCCTGCACCATTTCATTCCCTTTACAGCAGCAGCTCCAGCAGCTGATCGACAGCTCTCAAATGACTGCCGTTCTACGCCTTTTCCCCTGAAATATGTACGTCAATGCTCAAAATGATGGTCTGAAAGCTTCCCAGCAGAGAACTTGATTATAAGGTAGCGCTACTATGTACCTTGGTTCCTTGCTACTAAAATATAATATGTGTGTGTATTCCAAGTTTATTTTGATTACAGATTTTTTTTGTTTTGTTGTTTTTTTGTGTTTTGTTGTGTTTTATAAATAGGGTTTAGCATACCGGACCCTTATCTAGTGCACTTCATGCACAACAGAACATCATGTTCGATTGCATTATGCAAAACTCTTTTAAATTTCTTTTTTATTGTATTTCTGCCTGTTTTCAGCACAGAATTTATTTATGATATAACACCCTACCGTAGTGGTTACTGGTTTGTAACACATAAGGTTTTAAGATTCTTTCTCTTCGCTCTGCTCACTAGCAGCTAAACCTTGAGTCATGATACTTTACATACAGAAACCCAACAGTGTCAGACTTGGAGTGGTGAAACCGTGTCACCGTGAAACATTTGTTTCTCTTTCTTTTTGGAGGGTCTCATATTTCACTAACCAGGTCTATCGTTAGAAACGTTCCATCTACTTTTGTGATGCTCTGTGACGGAGACTGAGATACTCGCTCTCGTCCAGGACATGCATACTGTAGGTCAGATTTTTTCTGAACTCTTAAGGAACCAGGAAAGCTCATCATACCCTCATCATGCATAAATTATATATTTTGTCATGTTTAAAATCTAAAACAGTTTTTTTCCAAAGCTTTCAATGACATAACGCGAATAAAAGCCACATTACTGGTATTCTGAACGCATCTGATGCTTTTGCTGGAGACGACTGTCAAATTACTGTAGGCATCTGTCATTGTTATTCAAGCAGCCGAACAAAAGCTTTTATGTAAGTCATTATACAAGAGGATGCCATGCTTCAAGGAAATACATTTGTTGACTGATTAGAATGTTAAATGGCTAATGAGACACGTCCGCTGTCAGCTGCGTCTCATAATGGAGTTTTAAAAACCTCACGAGTGTGTCTAAAACTTTTCAATCACTAGACAGACGAGACAAAATTTAAATCGTATACACATATTACAAATATATATATATATATATATATATATTTATTTAAGCCCCGCCCACTTTTGATTTGTTTGAACAAAATTACAGAACCAATATAGGCCACACCCTTTCTGAATTGTATACGCTTAACAGCAAGACTTATTTAAGCCACTCTCACTTCTCATTTGTATCTTCACAAGCCACACCCACTTCAGATTTGTATGCACATGTTACAAATATTTATTTAAGTCCCGCCCACTTTTGATTTATTTAAACAAAAATTACAAGCCAAGCACTTCTTCTGATTTACATACAGTTAACAGAACAATTTACTTAGGCCACACCCACTTCTCCTTTTGTATACACAACTACCATCCAGCTTTAAACCACACCCACTTTTCTTTTGTATGCACTTAACGTTTATTTAAGCCACACCCACTTCTTATTTGTATACACAAAATTGCTATATGCAGATTTAGGAGCTGATTTGTTTGCAACTAGCTTTAAAACCTGTTTAAGCCACGCCCATTTCAGATTTTCTTAAATTATTCACAGAACCGCTGGCCAAGTTCCATTTTTTTCGGGATAACGTCTCGAAGTGAGACGGTCAGGTTATTTCACAGAGAACAGCTGACCCTGGACAATCCCTGCGTGTGCGTGTGTGTGTGTGTGTGTGTGTGTGTGTGTGTGTGTGTGTGTGTGTGTGCGCGCTCATGCACCCTAATCCAGTCCTAACGTGACCCACTCCGTACAGCCGGCAGGTGATAATCTTAATCCAGCTCCTGAGTGTGTGGCCGTGTGATAAGATAAGATGCTTCTCAGTCAAAGATCAAGTCCACATTTTGCACACGTTCGGGTTCTCACAGTTCTCACAGTGCATGTTCTCAACACGTACCTGCATCCTAACAACCAGACCGTAGCGATACGTTTCTGATCGTTACGACGCACTGATACTGGAGACTCCTTCCTTTAATGTTTCTTAAACATCTCCTTACTTTAACAACAACAACAAAAAAAGACTTCTCATATCATAGTTTTTCAATTGCAGCGCCTCCTGCATACGTCACGGTGAAGGAGTTGTTGCTATGGAAACGATGAGTACATTATTATAAACCTGCACTAGTGTCAGAGAACTAATCAACACCTTCCGACCAATCAGAATCCAGAATTTGTATGGAAAAAAAATTCAAGAGAATTTGCACTATATAAGAGGATAAAAATTTTTTTTACGTAAAGTGACTTAAGGTTGAGGTTTGGATTAATGGGCAGGGCTAAAAACTAGGATTTAAAATAAGGGCAGAGTTTATACGTATTCATGACTCATTTGCATGAAATTGAACCAAATCGAAGCATCAGTGTGTCAGTTGTACAGCAAATGCATCCACTACTCTGCATTTAAATCCAAACCTGATAAAGAGACGTGAATGAAAATCACTTACAGCTCCCGAACTTGAGAGGACAGGCGTGAGCGTCCATGGGGAAATCCTCCAGCTGCATGGGACACTCGGCTGAGATGGTCAGTCTGGAGAGAGAAATCAAAAGACCTTGGATTAGTCATGGAATCATGGAATCATGTCCTGAAACCCATTCAGTCCGAATCACGTCAGCCGTGTCGAATTCTCCGTGTTCCCCTGAACACCAGTGAACTTTCTTCACTCATCACCACTTTAACTTCGGATCACTCGACACGGCTCAAGAGCACGACTCGACTCGTTCTCGCTCCAAACAACTCCCTGAGATTTGTTTCTTACAACAGGCTGCAATATTAAACCCAGTGATTATACTCTTTTTTTTTTAGGATCACTGACAATCTTATTGTTCCATCTAATTAAAAAATATCACACGATATAAATGCCATTTAAATAGATGTTAATCAGCGAGACATTACACTGTTCATCGGGAAATACAATAAGCGTCCCCTGCCGTGCCTGCTGTGTCTGTGATTCATTAAGGAGATTCGTTTATCCTCATAAACCATCACTTCCTGTCTCA
Organism: Clarias fuscus; assembly: GCA_030347435.1. NCBI lineage: Eukaryota > Metazoa > Chordata > Actinopteri > Siluriformes > Clariidae > Clarias > Clarias fuscus. Next base: position 2,195,265 of record CM059206.1, on the reverse strand, counting down.
CACTCCTCAGCGTTCGGGTTCTGAAAAGAGGTTTCCATGGGAGCATTCTCATTAAAAGAGAGGAGGGGTCACTTCTCGTTCTCAGAGCCAACTCGTCCAAAACGCTCAAGAGTTCAAACTACTCGTTTTAAAGAAAATACATGTTCAAATCAGTTTTTAATGAGTTAAATCATCCGGCAGTCTGGAAGTAATTCAACATCATAACCATTGAGCTAATACTGCTGCTCAAAAAGAATGGATTCATTGTGAAAGACCTGGGCGTGATATTAGACAGTAACTTATCCTTTGAAAATCATATTTCCAATATTACAAAAACAGACTTCTTCCACCATAGAAATATTGCCAAGCTTAGGAACATTTTATCTGTATCTGATGCAGAAAAGCTGGTTCATGCATTCATGACCTCCAGACTGGACTACTGTAATGCATTACTGGGTGGCTGTCCTGCATCCTCAATTAACAAGCTACAGTTAGTCCAAAATGCAGCCGCCAGGGTTCTCACTAGATCCAGAAAATATGATCATATAACCCCAATATTATCATCCCTGCACTGGCTACCTGGTCAGTTTAGAATTAATTACAAAATAGCATTACTTACGTACAAGGCTCTAAACGGTCTAGCTCCCACATACCTAACCAGTCTTCTGATACCTTACAATCCACCACGCTCCTTAAGATCAGAAAACTCCGGACTACTGGTAGTTCCCAGAATATCAAAATCTACAAAAGGAGGTAGGGCATTTTCATATTTAGCTCCAAAGCTTTGGAATAGCCTTCCTGACAGTGTTCGGGGCTCAGACACAGTTTCCCAATTTAAAAGTAGACTCAAGACGCATCTCTTTAATCTGGCATACACATAATTAATTTCTTTACCTCATACTCCAGGACATCTATCCTGAATGGCAACCACGCTAATTCTTTTCACCTGCTCTTTATTTTTCCACCCATCCCGAGTCATCTGGAGATTGTGCCAGCTTCAGTAGACAGAGGCCGACCCTGCGAGGTTCCTGAGGCATCCAGAGAAGGACCTGCTCCAGCTGGATTCTTCTTCATGTTGGTTTGGATCTACACATGCTGCTCCTGAGCTCCCAGTGATCCAGATCCCCATCTGCCCTCTGCACCTGCTGACTCATCCCTGAGCTGAACCGGACTTTGTGTTAATTTAAATAACTTCTGTTATACTGAACTTTCATCTGCATAACACACATGATGTTCTACAATTTCTGTTATCCGTTATCACCCAGATGAGGATGGGTTCCCTGCTGAGTCTGGTTCCTCTCAAGGTTTCTTCCTATTGCCATCTCAGGGAGTTTTTTCTTACCACCGTCGCCGTCACCCTTGTCTTGCTCATCAGGGACAATCTCATTATCTAGACACATCTTTCTCACTCAAACACACTTACTTAAATTTTATTTTCATTTTGTGAAGCAGCTTTGAGACCATGACTGTTGTTGAAAGCGCTATAGAAATAAAATTGAATGGAAATGAATTGAATTGTCTAAAGAACCGATGAGCTGAATTGGCCATTTAAAGAACTGTCTTGTTCAAGAAAATGAAATGTTCAAAAAGCTGAACCATTTAGAAAAACACTCATTTACTGTAAAGACTTGTTTGACCTGTAAAGAGGCATTTCGTTTTAAAAGCTGAATCATTGAAAAACATACAGACTTCATTGACTTTTTCAAATGTCTTAATCACTCAAAAAGTGGAATCACTTATAAATTAAACTCATTAACAAAACTAACATGTTCAAGGAGCTGAATGATTACAACAACAACAACAACAACAACAACAACAACAAAAAAAAAGATTCATCCAGATCCAAAGCTGAATCATTTATAAAAAAAATATAAAAAATGTTCAAAGGACTGACTTGTCCAAATAGCCAAACTGCTTTAAAAAAGAATTTGATGAACTGAATTGTTCAAATATACTAAATAAAAAATCATTAATAAAAACAGATTTGTTTGAATAACGGACTTGTTCAAATAGACAAAAAGTTCAAAAAGTGGAATCATTTAAAAAGCTGTTGTTCATTCAAAAACAGACATGTTCATGGAGTGAATCATTCAAGAAGTCAAATTTTGTGAAACGTTTAAAAAAAGCTGAATCACTTAGAAAACAAATGTATTTAATAACATAAAACTCAAGCTGCACACAGATATGACAACACTGTCACCATTAAGGGAATGAATCATTAAAAAAAATAACTAACTGAATCATTTAGAAAACAGTCTTGATTAAGTTGAATCATTAGAACAGATGACTGAGTAAAAAAAATTTTTTTACAAAAAAGTAATCTGTAAGTCCTCTGGTGCGAAGAGTCGACTCCTTCAAAACCAGCTTTTTCAAAGAATCTAATTATTTAAAAGTTAAACCTGAATCAAACTGACACATTCACAAATATCATATGACTGTAAGATAAGCGGCACACGGTTACCATGGTAACTGTACTGTATAGTGCATGTGCAGTGTTGCTGCTGAGTGATGATGTCATTCTCAAAGAAATGTCTATGGATTCAATGTTTGTTGAATAAGCACTGAGCTTTGTGTGTGTGTGTGTGTGTGTGTGTCCAAGATTTTCATTTCTTATATAATAGAGCGAGAGCGCCACCAAGCTCTAAGTACCATCCACATCTACATCACTGACTAAAATCTCTCTCTCGCTCTCTCACACACACACACACACACACACACACACACACACACACACACACACACGCATCTTGTGTATTATATATTGTGTATCTGATTTGTTTGAGGCTGCAGGCGCTTCATCAACAGCTTTATTATTGATAGATCCACACCGCCACCTCGTGGTCAGGTTTAAAACTGCACTCACAAAAAAAAATCTGCATGGTTTCACAAAACAAGCTTTTCATCCTCAGTGAAACCAAACTATATCTTCTACCTCCTTGGTTTATGTCACTTAAAAGAGAATTTTAAATTCATGTGACGATTGAAATATTTATAATAAAGAAATAAAAACTACAGTCTCGTGATAATTAATGCCTTAATCTAATACATGATCATCAGCCTGGATGCTGCACATATTATCCAACCAAGGAATAAGTGGAGATATAAAGATAAGTGTACGAGAGTTACAGGACTGTTCACCGCCTCCATGTAGATCTGTTATATAAAAGCAATATCACACTTGAGGATATGCTGTTGTGCTGAATATCGTCACGTCTGTGATATCTCCAGTACTCAGGCTGCGTCCTCGCGCCTACGAACGCATCGCAGCCGTGCTGATATTTAGCCGACGCGAGTAAGTAAACACAGCTGTTAAACTGTTTAAAAACACAAACTGCTTTTCTTTTATTCCATCTGTTATTAAATGTAAATGTAAGTTTTTAATAACTTCTTCCCACCCAGAAGGATTTTATTATTCCAGTTACAGTTTACTTCTCATGCTACAGTGTACTCTATCCTAAACATGGGCAACAGACTTTTTTTTCCCCTGTCCTACACCGCCATCTTGTGGTCATAAGAAGAAGTGCTATTACATATTAATCTTTCAAGTGGAAGCTGAAAAATCGGAAACTGAGGAATGTTGTCTTTGACTTCGAAACAGGATTTTTGTGCTAATGAACATCTGCTAATTTTTTAACCTACAAAGGGGGAAAGCAGAGACAGAGAGGGACATAGAGACCGTCTCCTTAATCTGTAACTTTTCATGCCTGTCTCATTGGTTGTTTTAGTTTGTTTACTTTCTATCTTATTCTGTATACTTTTTATCTTAGTTATTTTCTTTAGTTATTTTTCATTAGTTAGGTAGTTAGTTAGTTTGGAGTTATGGATTTATTTATCTATTTATTTATTTAGTTAGTTAGTTAGTTAGTTAGTTAGTTAGGTTGATTGGTTAGTTGTTTCTTTGTTTTACTTTTGTCTGGTTTGTTGTCTGTCTCTCTGTTTGTTTGTTAGTCTGTATATTTGTTTATATGTCTTATATGATTGGTTCTTTGCTTGTGTGCGTGTGCATGTGTGAGACTGTGTGAGTGTGTGTATGTGTGTGTGTGTGTGTGTGTGTGTGTGTGTGTGTGTGTGTGTGTGTGTGTGTGTGTGAGACTGTGTGTGTGTGCGTGTGTGTGTGTGTGTGAGTGTGTGTGTGTGTGTGTGTGTGTGCGTGTGTGTGTGCGTGTGTGTGTGTGTGTGTGTGTGTGCGTGTGTGTGTGTGCGTGTGTGTGTGTGTGTGTGTGTGTGTGTGAGACCCTCAGACGGAGCGGTTCTGGAGCGTCAGTGTGTTTCAGTACTGACAGCAGGCATGTTACAGCTGTGTTGTGTATGAAGGCTTCGTTTCTAAACAGCGAGTGTGTGCTGATGCTCCAAAGGGAGGTGAGATGAGTCAGGAGTGTGTCTCACACTCGCACTCCTGGGAGAGTGTGTAATTATTCATGTGGGACACGCAGAAATCTGTCTCACGAGTGTGTAATTTACAGCAGCGGGGCTTCCCCTGTGTGTGGGACAAATGATGGGGTTATCGTGTGTGTGTGTGTGTGTGTGTGTGTGTGTGTGTGTGTGTGTGTGTGTGTGTGTGTGTGTGGGTGGGTGTGCGTGTGTGTGCGTGTGTGCGTGTGTGTGCGTGTGTGTGTGTGCATTCAGGGAGAGTTGGAAGTGAAAACAAAACAACAAAGAGGCGAGTAATGAAGTGAGATCTCAGACTGAACAGAGCGGCGTGAAAGACAAACAAACACCAGACATGATCTCTGTCATAAAAACCAGATCATCACCTGGGGGAGCGGAATTCATCAATCAATCAATCAATCAATCAATCAATCGCAAGGCAGAGATTATTTTCCTATAATGTCTCGTCCTGGAGGGTTTTATTCCTCTTACACAACAGAAAGTCACTAAAACAATTATTTATTAAATAAGATTATGTCATAATATTTACAGTGAAACTTGTGGAACAAGAATCAAGTACCTGCTATTTATTAATTAATTAATTAATTCATTAATTCATTCATTCATTTCTTCCTTCCTGTAAACGCCTCACGCTGAACTAAAAGCTACAGCTCTACCTCTGACACTGTCGACTCCTTCCACAAACGTCACATAAGGAAAATTCCACCATGTTCCCGAGTAAAAATATGTGGATTGTTTAACACACGAACAAAATCATAAAGGAAGCCAGGCAGCGCGGTGCCACCGTCAGGTTCCAGGCTCGAATCCCGCCTCGTGTGGAGTGTGCATGTTCTCCCACGTGCTTGGTGGGTCTCCTCGGGGTCCTCCGGTTTCCTCCCAGAGACGTGCAGATGAGGCTAATTGCCGTTCTCAAATTAACCGTGGTGGAAACTTGTAGGACTTTTTCTTTCAAAATAATTCTTTTGAAGATGTATTCTCCAGATTTCTGTTTTCTTCGGTGGTTAGGTTTATTTTTCAGAAGATTTTTCATGATAATTTATTTATTTATTTGTTTGTTTTATTTATTTATTTCCCAGCAGAGCTTTATTTCGGGGGATGTGCTGTGCCGTACGCGAGCTCGCTCGGCTCTGCACTGAAAGCAGGCCAGCACATTTCCACCACCCACAGTGTGAAAGTGGAACACACTCCACTGCTTTTATTAGCTTTCGAAAGCAGGTTAGAAGGAGAACAAAGGAAACAGGAACCAGAAACAACTACCTGCTCTGTACGGAACCTGCTCTTTAAATAAGCACTCTGTACAAAACGGCTCTGTGGAGAAGCGCCGCTCTGTAACAATGTTGTGTTTCTGATTCACACTCTGACGAGGAGCATGTCGTTCCCACGGTGTCCTAAAAATATCAAACGGGGTCGAAATGGAAAAACGTGCATTTATCGAGTCCATACTCCTTCCTAGCCGCGTCGCTGTCGGTTCCCGATGCGTCCATCATGTCGTCACTAATTTCCTATCACACACACATGGTCACATCAGGTCCAGTGAGATCAGACCCAGTTATCGCACCGCGCTCTTTCCAGACGGTTCTCACGCTCTTACTACGCTGTCGCTGCATCCAGCAGGTTTGTATAAATACCGTTTCACCAGAGGGTGATGGTTCGAGGAACTGGATCCAGTATTTCTACTAAATTCCTTGAACATGACACAGTTGCTATGATACCGTAACTTGCCGCATGCCGGCCATTAATGCGCTAAGCACCAGAAGAACGTAATATGAACTCAATTCGGTGTTCTACAACGCGGCGTGGACCTACCATGGTCATGGAACGAGCCTGTAGAGGGCGCTGTGAGAACAAATACATTGATGCAGCAACGACACGGTGACTTCCCAATGACAACTCAGTCAGAACGCCATCTAGTGTTTTCCTCGTCCGCGCCGTGGTTGTGGCTCGTCAGTGAAGTCGCAAAGAGGTGTTTGTTAACTGGTCAATGCTGTCGTTACCACACTCGCGATTCGACACGGCCTCACCAGGCTCACCAGGTGGTAGCTCTACGTCAAGGGAGAGAATATTATGTCCTTAACGGTTTCTACTGTGTTGCTGATGAGGTGGACACGTTCTTACCAATTTCACAGATTTTTCTGCAGACATAATGGAAACATAGCGCCCATAGTTTGCATTGAACCTGCTTTATAGATCATAGTTATGTGGAGAACCTGCTCCATAAAGAATGTGAGAACCTGCTCTTTAAAGAACTTGATTAGCCGCTCTGTAAAGAATGTGAGAACCTGCCTGGTAGAAAAAACTTGAGAACCTGCTTTGTGGAGAACTTGGTCACCTTTCTTTCCTTTCCTCTTTATTCACTCATTTTTTCCACTTTCTATTTTCTTTTCTTCTTTATATCTTTTTCTTTTAAATTTCATTCATCGTTCTCTTTGCTTTATTTTCTTCCCTTTTCTCCTTTTCTTCTTTTGTCTCTCAGTTCTGCTGCCCGTTGCTTTTTGTCCATTTCTCCTCTTTATGTTCTGTCCATTCCCTTCCCTCTTTTCTTTCTTTAGATCCTCATTCTCCTATTCATTCTTTGCCCTATAATTCCTTCTCCACTTTCTCTTTCTAGTTCTTTCTTGTATGTTTATTTCCTTTCCCTTGACATTTCTTACATCTTTCACTTTTTACTCTCTTCCGTTTATTTATTTTTTTTCCCTTCTTCCTTCTTTCTAGCTATTACTCTCCTCTTTCTTGCTTTCCTTTTCTTCTCTTCTCTTCATCTCTTCCCCCTAACTTCGCTTTGCTTTCTTTTCTTTCTTCCCTCTTTTATTCCCTTCGTTTACTTTTTTTCAGTTTTTATTTTGTTTCTTCTTTCCTTTTGCCTCTATGTTCCTTAAAAAGTATGTCATAAACAATCAAACAAGCAATGTGTGTGTGCGCGTGTGTGTGTGTGTGTGTGTGTGTGTGTGTGTGCATGTGTGCGTGTGTGTGTGTGTGCGTGTGTGTGTGTGCACGCGCATGTGTGCGTGTGTGTGTGTGTGTGTATGTGTGCGTGTGTGTGTGTGTGTGTGTGTGTGTGTGTGTGTGTGTGTGTGTGTGTGTGTGGTCTTTTCTCTAAGCTCATGTAAGCTGCATGTTAAACACTGAAGTCTTTTAGAGGCAAATGTGCCTGAAGCTTCGGCTACCGTACCCCAACACCCCCCATCCACCCCCCCCCCCCCCCCCCCCAAAGCTTTACCTCTCTCTCTCTCTCTCTCTCTCTCTCTCGCTCTCTCTCTCATGCACACATAAAATGCATCATTAACGTTTGCACAATTAGCTTACATTCTCACAATGTAATCATTATTGTAGTACACTGCATTAGTTCCACCAAAAGCAGATAAAATAAGAGCTGTTTCAAATACAGTTTCTTCTAAAACATTCTGTTTAGAATGTTGCTGCTTTGAAAGAGTCGGGAAAAAATGAAGCAGACATAATGTTCTACATTTTTACTTTTCCAAAGTACAAAAAAAAAAAAAAAAAAACGGAAATCTTAAAGATCAATCAAGACATCAATAAAGCTGCACACATTCACTGATTCACTGATTTTCTGCACTAAACAAAAACATTCACTCTGTGGAGCCCTACAACAGAACGTTAGCTAAGAAATTAAATAAGTAACCCCTAAAGAACCCTCAATTATCCAGGTTATCTCAAAACCTTATTGTCTAATATAATTATCTTTGTACAGGTAAAACTGGGGACTTTCTGCTGAATGAAGGCTTAAACGTGATTGACATTTACAGAAGATATCGAGCGCAGTGCAGTGATGAAATGTTTTAAAGAAGGCCGTACGTCTGTGAATGACGATCCCGGTCGAGGTGGCTCAGAGCTCACTGCAGTCCTTCAGGTGCACATTCAGTGAATGGAACGTCTGATCATTAAAAAAAAAAAGAGTTATAACCTATTCGCCAACCTGTGAAAGAGACGTGTGTGAACTGTACACACACTCGTTCACCAACACCGCGCGCACATTACAGGAACTCAGCTGGGGGTTATCGCCACATACAGTCCTGACCTCACTCAAAGACATTTCCACTTAAGCCATTAAAGTAGTTCCTGGGAGGCCGGTGTTTCAGACGGGAAGTAGGCAGTCTGATCATTGCTCCGGCGTGTTGAGAAAACTTTCTACCTCGATGGTATCCAAGCGCTAGTGAAACTCTTAGAAATGCGGTCTGTTATTCTGCACAATCAAAAGTCCTGCGATTCACCTAATCAACCTTTAGACAAGCCAACATGAAAATGAAAGAACTAAACAAAATCTGAAAAAAGGTTTTCAGCTGTTTGATTTGCAGAAACACATAACGCTAATCAACGCTAGCCAGAATATAGCCATGAAGATAGCAACAATTGCGTTTAAAAAGTGTCTAATAAGTCCATATTTAGCTGCCGCAGACGTGTGTACAAAAGGGCTAAAAAAGTAAAAGTTGTTTGTTTGATTGCTAAGCCTTGAAAGTTAGCCTTGAAAACGTCCATATTACTCAGTTGCTTAGCAACAGTTACCTCAGCACAGAAGCCGCTAATTTGCGACTCGTTTGTAAGCAAACTGAGACTGAGTAGAAACTAGCGGATAATAAACGCTAGCTACAATATGACTATAATCTCATTTCTGGAGAGACTGTTACAGTCACTGAATGACAACCTTTCTTATTGAGTTACCTTAAATATGCTGCTAAGCTAGAAAATAAAAGACTTGCAACGACTCAGTTTACACCACTGTACCACTTAGTATTGATCACCAGCTTTGGACTTGTGTTCATGTTCTTCTTCAGATGCTTTGAAACACTTTCATCACCCTTTCAAAGAACACTTCAATCTTTCTAGGCAAACTATGAAATACTGGCACTCGGCACAAACTAGCATATAATCGATGCTAAAAAAAGTGTTTTTATTTCTCTTAGAAAAAAAATTAAGTAACAATTAATATGGCGAGCTGGAATATAGGAAATAATTTTCTTTACGGTCAACATTTACCTCAGATACTGTATGTTGGTGGATTTTTAAAAAGGAAAAACCCAAAGACAAATTTATGGTGTAGTTACACTTAGCGTTTATCTCTAGCATTTAAACATTGGCTAATTTCTTCTCACTGTCCGTTCAACTTAAGCTACTAAAACGCAATCTAAACAATGAATTTTTTTTTTATTCATCTAGAGAATTAACTAAATCTAAAGTTTCAGAAGATTTAAAGTTGGATTTGGGGATTTGAATAATCTCCCTGCTCGCGGTGTTTAATCTCGCGGTCGCCTCACCTCATGGTGTAGAGCAGCGTGCCGTCATCCTGCAGCCTCAGCAGCTTGTTCGGCGTGGTCATGTTGTGTGCGATGGATTTCTTGCCATTAAGGAAGAAGGTGTCAGGAGTCCAGATGTTGCTGGCCAGCAGGTTATTAAGAGGCAGCATCCCCATGGGCCCTTTGAAGCGCAAGCGCTCATCCTTCCAACTTTGCCGGAAAAACACATCGATTGTGTACTCCTGTGGAGAAAAAAAGAATAATAACAACACGCGAGGCTGAATAGAATTAATCTCCAGGGGCATCTGAATTTCTGTACATTATCGCTAATGCTAATGCAGCACATTAGTGAAAAACTGTGCGTGGTATATATTTATTTATTTGTTTATTTATTTTTTCAAATTAATTTCTTACCATCTCAGTATCAGACACAGGTCCAAAACTGGTGACGAAGATGTTGGTCTTGATCTCGGTCACCTTTTCTGTCAAGGTCACACAGAGAAAATGAGTCTGATTATTGCTGGATCAATTTCATACCTACGACAGATTCCCCGGGGGTTCATAGCATCAGCAGGACCAGATATTGCCCGATATATTGGAGTGAATAATAAAGACATTCATTTAAAGACCTGTCAGGGAGCTGAAATGCTTAAACAGCTTCATAAAATATTCATCACACTTCATACATTTTAACTATGCAAAGCTAAACTAGGGGGAAGGAGTAGCGCTGTGGTTACGGCATTGGAGTCTGGCTCAGAAGGAGCCAGGTTCAAACCCCAGCACAGTCAAGTTGCCCCTGTTGGGCCCTTGATCAAGACCCTTAACCCTCAAGGTGTCAACTGCTCCGATGTATAATGAGATTTTAAAAAATAAGTTGCTCTGGATAAGGGCGTCTGCCGAAAATGTAAAATGTCTGTTAAACAAAGTAAACTACTCCTCTGGTTTCTGTACAAACAGCCACTGAGTGTTACAAAGTGCTGACACTGGAGACTCCTTCCACAAATGTCAAATCATCATGTCTGTAGAAAACACTTCATGAAATTGACTATTTTTAATTTATTTATAAAGTGGAACTTCATCATACAAATCCCTGTGAATGAGCTTTAATATTATAGACCACACCTTTAATTAACGACTGCACCTTTAATATTACAGCCCACACATTCACTATTACAGACCGACCACACCCATAACATATACAGACTGCACCTTTAATATTACAGACCACACCATCAATATACTGTATACAACCTGCACCTTTAATCACATTAACATTACAGTCCACACCTTAAATATTACAGATCCCACACTTAGTTTCACTGACTGCACCTTTAATCACAGGCTGCACCTTGAATATTACAACACACACGTTTAATATTATAGACTGCACCTTTAACATTAGAATAAATATTACAGACCACACCCTCTGTATTACAGACTGCACCTTTAATATTACAACCAACACCTTTAATATTGTAGACCACACCTTAAATTACAGACTGCAACTTTAATATTGCAGCCTACATATTTAATATTATAGCCTGCACCTTTAATTTTACATACTACATCTTAATATTACAAACCACACCTTTAATGTTATAGATTGCACCTTTAACATGACAGTCCACATTGTTAATGTTACAGACCACACCCTCAGTATTACAGACCGCACCTTTAATTACAGTCAGCACCATAAATATTGCAAACGGCACCTTTAATACTAAAGACGATCCCTTAATATTACAGACCGCACCTTTAATATTACAGACAGCACCTTTAATATTACAGACCGCACCTTTAATATTACAGACCGCACCTTTAATATTAATAACCACACCATCAGTATTACAGATCGCACCTTTAATTACAGTCAGCACCATAAATATTGCAAACGGCACCTTTAATACTAAAGACGATCCCTTAATATTACAGACCGCACCTTTAATATTACAGACCGCACCTTTAATATTACAGACAGCACCTTTAATATTACAGACCGCACCTTTAATATTACAGACCGCACCTTTAATATTAATAACCACACCATCAGTATTACAGTCCACACCTTTAATTACAGTCAGCACCATAAATATTGCAAACGGCACCTTTAATACTAAAGACGATCCCTTAATATTACAGACCGCACCTTTAATATTACAGAACACACCTTTAATATTAATAACCACACCATCAGTATTACAGATCGCACCTTCAATTACAGTCAGCACCATAAATATTGCAAACGGCACCTTTAATACTAAAGACGATCCCTTAATATTACAGACCGCACCTTTAATATTACAGACCGCACCTTTAATATTAATAACCACACCATCAGTATTACAGACCGCACCTTCAATTACAGTCAGCACCATAAATATTGCAAACGGCACCTTTAATACTAAAGACGATCCCTTAATATTACAGACAGCACCTTTAATTACAGACCGCACCTTTAATGTTACAGACCGCACCCTCAGTATTACAGACTTCTCCTTTAATATTACTAACCGCACGATCAGTATTACAGACCGCATCTTTAATATAAACAAACACATCAGATGAGGAAATTCCTGCGTTCCATCGGACTGCAATATTGCGAAGCGTAATCATCTTATTTCCGGAGCTGTTTGTCATTTAGAAATGTAATGTGATGTTTAAATATTACAAAGCGCTGACCAGCGTGGTAATCTCTGGATCTCCTCTCTGAGCGACGCTGCCTCTGGCGATTATATATTCGGTTTAAACCTCATTTAAATCTCATCATCTAGCGGCGTCTTTTGTCTGCAAACACTAGAGACGTGGGTTCTGCTATACAGTGAATAGTGGAGCTCAGGCTCTTTTTATTTCTTCTTCTTCTTCTTCTCGCGCTCCCCCTCTACCACGCGTTAGTCCTCAGAGAACAATAAACCTTCTCTCCGTGTGAAAAGAGCGATGGCTTTCTCAAGGTCAGCAAGCACACTTCCAGCTGTTCCTCTCTCGCTCTTTCTCTTTCACTCTCCCTCACACACACACACACACACACACACACACACAGGCAGTATTTCTTTTCCAGAATCGGAGTGCCAGAGTGTGTATTGTTTGTACGACCTCAATATATTTCAGTGATGACTTTAGCTGTGTGGAAACATCTCTTCTGAGAGGCGAG
>CM059206.1:2152500-2177500 GCA_030347435.1 Clarias fuscus | reverse complement strand
TCTACTAACAAAACAAAAATCGAATCAAATCTAAATCATGAAATTTCAGTTACGACACTAAATGTCTTCCGAACTTTAATGATCATTAATAAACGTAATATTAATATGTGTGCCTATTACACTGAAATGTTCGATTTATTTATTTATTTATTTATTTTTATTTTTCACCTAAAGCATTTTTAACAGTAACCTATATTTAAGTGAATCGTTTAAAACGTTTCATCACCAAACAGCCCTGAATCACACTGATTCAACTCTCCGCTTATTAAGTTACTGTACACCTCCAGGGCACGATGGACTGAATGAAGGACGCATGAAGACACACGGCTCTGGAGCTCTTTCAGATCTTTCAGTTTCTTTCTCGTGCAGGTCGTTAGGTTCTGAGTTTGATGTAAAGAAAATCTGAAAAAGAAGAAGAAAAAGAAAGAGCTACTGTAGCAGATTCCAGTTGTGCTTACTCAGCGTTTTCGGCTTCACTGCACCTCACTGATATGAAAGCTGAGGGAATCCCAAAGGCTGTGATGTTCTCATCTCTATTCGCATTTGTTAAAAATAAAGAAAAAAAGAAGGAAGAAATCATAACACCATACACCATTCTTGAGTTTGAATCCCTGAACTCTGTCGGTGCATTTTACACAGTTCCTGTAGTGAAGATAAAAACACAAATAATACAAAAAAAAAAAAAAAAAAAAACCATCATTGCAGTCCTGATGTTGTGAATAACTCAATTCTGAAGATAAACAAGCTCTGTTCGGTGGTACTGATTGTCTGGGATCATGCACAGTGTGTGTGAGAGTGTGTGTGTGTGTGTGTGAGTGAGTGAGTGTGAGGGTAGTAATGAACACAACCATCAGAGGGAACTCTAATCCCGCGCTTTTCTGTCACGACAGCAGCAACACCGCTACAGTTTCCACACAAACATTACAGCATTTCAAGGTTGTTCTCATCACACCTGAAGGGGTAGAAGGGCACAGGAGCTGAAACAACGTCCCTAAATTACCCCCCCATACTAAAAATCTCATCTATATATATATATATATATAGTCTAATAATCACTGGTGAATCATCATGATCATCATCATCATCATCATCATCATCATCGTGTTCTTTAACATGGATCACTCAAAACACCTTTTGTTTTTTACGTGTTATTTTTGCCGGCAGTAAACATTTAAAACCTGGTAGGACAGACACAACTGTAAGGAACATACAATTAAAATACCCAATGATCAGACACACTTTTAGTGACAAATATACAGTCATGTATTCATTTAATACAAATTTTCTTTCTTTCTTTCTTTTTGTCTAAAAACCTGTTAAAATGATCTAATCACAACAGGTTTCGTTATTAGTTAAATACAACCTAAGAAAAACAACATGGCACTCTTTTATTTAACGAAAATGGCACCAAAAAGGGGAAAAAATCACTTCGCACCCCCTGATTCACTAGCTTGTGGATCCAGCTTTAGAAGCACTAACGTAAAGACTGTATGACTTCATCAGGCTCTCACATCGTTTGGGTTTATTCTTCTGCTTCAGTTCGTTGAGGTTTTGGGGGTTTTTGCCTCGAGGTCCCACCACAGCATTTCAGTTGGCTTGAGGTCTGGACTTTGACTGGGCCATTCGAAACCTTTGATTCTCTCATACTTCAGCCATTCTGATGTAGATCTTCCGATGTTCCTCGGTTCATTCTTCCGTTTTTTACCATGCTGTAGCTTTAGCTGGTCGTCCGCTCCTGTGAAGGTTGACAAGTGTCTTGAATGCCCTCCACTCGTGAATAATCTTCCTCACTGTAGAACGTTGATCTCCACATAAATGGTTTTATTTTTTAAAGCCCTTGTTGAAGACCATTGCTTATGTCTTTTCCTCCTGGCGCTGTGTTAACACACACCTGAATGCTCCGGACCAGCAAACTGCCAAAACTTCTGCTTCTATAAAAATAAGCATACCTGGAAATCTTTTTAATATAAAAATTGTTTATTAATGTTTCCAAACCGTGTATTTAGTCGCAGAACTAGAACTTATTATAATGCCTCGGGAAGAAACATAAAGCAGCACAGAACACTTTTTAATCAAATTGGAGCAGCGGTTTGAAAGATGGAGATCACCTGGTTTTTATACAATTTGCATAAGTTTGCATAAATAAATCGTCAACAATACTTCCAGTCTCATGCAGTGCCATGCGTCATGCACATTCTCAAACAAAATGAAACTTTTATATGTCTGCATCATGCAGTATATGTTTTATGCCTTTACAATCCCAAGAAGTATTTTGTGTATTATTTCATGTATACAGACGAAAGATGTACAGTATGATACGCTACTTGAACTGCTTGGTTAGCTGCGAGTAAGTAATCTCAGTTTGACGTCTGGGTCTGATTGGAAAGTCAATCAATAGTTTGAAATCTTTCGAAGGTCTTCTCCTCTTGTTTTAGATTTCCAATTGAACTATTTTAATATCTCATTTAAAGAACTTATTATTTTGTCTGACTATCTCTCAATTTCAAAATAATATCAATTTTGTTATCTCATCATTTCATATTTTTCAAAAGTCTTGATCTCTTGATCGTGTGATTTCAGCATGTATCCATATTTGTAACAATATATCTTCATATTTTCACCGTTGCTATTTTATGTTATTATTTTAAGATTGTATCTCATTATTTCTACTTAATAACTCGATAATCTCAAGCTGCTGTTATTGTGAGTCTTACGTAATGTAGAAAGTCTGAAACGCCGGCCTCCCAGGAACTCCTGCGATGGCTCAAACACGTGGGAATGTCTTGGAGCGAGGTCAGGACTGTACGGGAGACAGATGAGTTCCTGTAATGTGTGAGTGCTGTTGGTGAATGAGTGTGTGTACAGTTCACACAGACAGATGCGTCTCTTCCTCAAGTCAACGACAAGCTTTCAAAGGATCAGGCCTTCCATGAAACCTCGTCCAGGATCAGCCCCCCCTCATTTTAATGTAACAACTTGTTTGCTGTAATATTACATCATTATTTCAAGATACCATTTCTTTATGCGAAGATCTGATTATTACCTGGAACAAGATGCTATAAGAGGTATTATGTGAAAATCTTGACATTATTTCTCTCTCACATTAATGACGTGCGACATTAAAACAAATGACATAACATTTATTAGGTTAACACTTTCAGGTTTTATCATTCTTCTACAGGAACCAGCAGCGTGATGTGATCGTGTTTAAAATCTTCGTACACGTGTTTATGGAAATGAAAACACGTGTACAAACGTGTTTTTTAAAAGTGATTTTAACGTTTGCGGCAGAGCCATAAAAAAGAGGACATTTTCAAGGTCATGAGTGTGTGGATGATAAAATTACAGTCAGGTGTGCGTGCGCATATGTGTGTGTGTGTGTGTGTGTGTGTGTGTGTGTGTGTGTGTGTGTGTGTGTGTGTGTGTGTGTGTGTGTGTATATGTGTGTGTGTGTGTGTGTGTGAAGGGATTGAAGCTCTTTATGTGTCAAGCTGATATTTTACTGATGTATTCTGGGGCTTTTTTCTTGTGTGACTGAATGCTGTTTGATTTTCGTTCATGTAAAATCCCAAGAGCTGCTGATGTTGGAACAGCTGAGGCTTACACACTCCACCTGTGCCGTGTGTGTGTGTGTGTGTGTGTTTGCCTGATTATGGGGACCAAACATTCCTATGGTGATGATGGAATGACATCACCGATGTGCAGTACAACACATATAACAAATAAACTTTTCCAGCATCTACATCTTTACTAAAACGACACAACAGGTTTTTATTTCCCTCCAATTCACCTGATGGTTCAGGAATGAGCTCATAAATGTGTTCCTACTCTGGATACTAGTGGACTTGATTAACACAATTGTAAACCAAAAAATGTTTTTTGCTATTATTTTCTATCATGAAATAAACCTAGCCAGCTGATTCTAACTCTATGCGTGTATATCCTGGTAGGTGAGGCAGATTAAGATACAATACTCTGCATACAAGGACCATAAAAGCCCCGTGCTGATATTCAGTACAACGGCACGACCCCGTGTGTGATATCGCTTTAACACAACAGTTCCACAAACACCATTTATTATCAACAGATTAAGATTTGTTTCTTTATTTAACCAGTTCTTTTGCTCCGCCCACACGTATCCTTTCAGTGACATTCAGCGTGATTAAAAGGAGGTGAAGTAGTCTTAACCTGTTTGCGGTACTCTGTAGCCAAAAGGTGAGGAGACTGAACCATGGAGGTGGTGGACAGCTCCGTTAACCTCCGGGTTCTGGGATCAAATCCCAAATAGTGTTCAACGGACATGTCGCTAGTGCACTATGTAGGGAGTACAGTACATAAATTCCCTTGTTCCACACACAAAGTAGTGCCCTTGATCAGGCGTTAGAGGGGGATTTGGGATTCAGCCTCGTGTTAAAAGCGAGTTATCGTTGTACTGTAGCTGGCGATTCAGAAGGACTCAGAAGTGATTAGTGCAGAGACGTGAGGCGTGTCGTTTAAGACGACATAACGTTATCAGATGTGTGTTGTTGCTGAAAGTGCTTCTGTGACCGGGTGTGAATGTGGGCGTGGTCAGGCAGCCGCTCTCTCCTCAGTACTGCGGACCGTACAGACCGACTCTCACCCACGCCGAGACACACAGTCAGTGTCAATAATCACTGTAGAACACCTGGGACACGCCCAGTCACACAGATAGTTACACCTCACAGTGCTGTTACTGTCTAATATCAGATCACTTGGCCGGAACTAACTGTTGTATAATGAAGGTTATTTCTGACAGAGAAGTGGAATTCCAAACCAAGATTATGTTTAAAATACAAAATCAGTAAATGGTCCAGCGATTGATGGTCCTGCTCAGTGTCCAATCAGAAACAAGCACGCAAAGTTCAATAAAGAACCGTTCTGCTCTTGAATTTGCTGTGTTTTTGGTTTATTGATGTGAGAAGAGACTCGAAAGTGCACCAGAAATAAGGCGAAGTAACGTGAAGACTGGACTCAGAGAGCTACTCCGTCTTTAATAAAGGAGTTAGTGTGTGGCGGAGTCCAGGTGCACACCATCAGACATCAGATAACCCAGAACGTCCCCCGGTTCGGCAGTGGTGCATTCTGGGAATCGTAGACGCTATGAGACATGTGACATCGCCCTGGCCGCGAGGACGCATTTTATGTCACGTTAATGAACACAGAAAGTCAGAACGCCACATCAGCGCATCTCTCTTTCCAGCAAATCATCTGGAGACGAGGAGTTACCTATGTCAGATTAATGAAGAAAGCGGGCGGGGCTTCCATGGGGTCAGTCAATATCCGAGCGTTCGAAACACTAACACGTTTGCTGGTTTCATTAATGGAAAGAAGAACAAGAAGAGTTTTAGAGTGTTTGTGAGCGCCAACTCATCTCATAGCAGCGTACAGTAGGATGATGTTAAAATCCTGAGAGGATGTTTATTTTAAGGGCTACAAGACGTACTGTATATCTTGTAAAAAAAAATAAAAAAAAATTTTAAAAAAAGAAAGAAAGAAAGAAAAAAAAATGAATACTTAGTTTATAATTCTCTGTCATGCTAGACACCGTTTTATAATGTGCATGAGCTACTTGGACTTTATTAGATACATTGCATGATGCATTCATCTTTAATGTATAACCCGTGTGCATGTGTGTGTGTGTGTGTGTGTGTGTGTGTGTGTGTGTGTGTGTGTGTGTGTGTGTGTGTGTTCGAAAATAACCTTGTGCTGTTTTGTGCTTTCTAGGAACGCAGTGGATGGAAATAAAAAGCTTATCGCCATCTACGACACGAGGTAAGCGATTTGCCTTGATAATCATACACGTGTAAATAATTCCCGGCGGAGGGCCACGAGGCGAACGTCCCGTCTGCCAAGTCTCTTCTCGTCTCACAGCCGTAAAGGATCTCGTAAAATTCTCAATAGGCGTTTCTGTGAGAGACTTTCTGTGGGCCCCAAAACAAATCAGACGCCCGACATTAGCCGAGTGTGTGTGTGTGTGTGTGTGTGTGTGTGTGTGTGTGTGTGTGTGTGTGTGTGTGTGCATTATTCATCCAGCGCTGCACAATATTCACCTCTGAATCTGTTTATCTGCGTCCGTTTCGGTCTGGGAGAAGATATCTGCTGCATCTGCAAGTCGACAGAAATTGGGAAAAGTGAGAAAAAAAAGGAAAAAAAAAAAAAAACAAACAAACATCAGGAGGACAATGTCTTCATTTCCCTCCCGCGTTCTTTTCCTCTTCGGTGGATTAGAAACAGCACAGGCAGCAACCCGTGTGAAGTCTCTCGAGGGAGGAATAAAAACCCAACCATGAGAAACGCCTCCTAAGCATGTACAGTAACGTCCTCCTTATTCCTTATTTACTTATCACTTACATTATTACGCTATAATCCGGGCAGGGTCACATGAGGTCACGGGAAACCGAGACACCTTCACACTCGTCCGGTGAAACCCGAGAGCCGGTGTGTTGTTTTGTTTAGGCGAGAAACACTTTAAATGCTTTAACAGTTTTTTGGCTCGGTGTGTGACTGTGATTCAGCCCACACACTGAGATCTCTCTCTCTCTCTCTCTTTTATTTTTTTGGAGGTGGATCACAGGGTGCGAGTGGGATGCTTTGTTTGGATGATGGATCGTGGGCGTGTGTGTGTGTGTGTGTGTGTGTGTGTATTTGTGTGTGCTGTTTAAGAGAGTACCAAACACCTGCATTCTCTCTTTTTAAATGGTTATAATACACACACACACACACACACACACACACACACACACACACAAAAGATACCAATTATGAACATGCGTAAAGATGGATTCCAAGGCTCATGCTATTTTGCATGCAAGTATTCACCCCCTCGTACAATGTCTTCTAGGCCTGGAATAAATGTAATCAGAAACGATTCTACAGAAAATAGCTGATAATACTGACCTTCTGACAATAAGTCAAAACACTCTGCCGGATTATTACAGCTGAAAATCGATATTTCCATAAGGAGTCACATCACTAGCTGGAAGGTGTTGAATTGTGTGTAATTAACAGGTCACGGGATCTCAGTATCAACCATGTTTTTGTATTAGAAGCTGTTTTAGGAAGCTGAGGTCAGTGCACAGGATTAACTATGAAACAAGTAGACCAAAAGTTTGGACACACCTTCTCATTCAAAGGGTTTGAATTTGTATTATGGCAAGAAAAAAGCAGCTAAGTGAAGAAAAAAACGAGCGGCCATCATCACTTTAAGAAATGAAGGTCAGTCAGTCTGAAAAACTGGGAAAACTTTGAAAAGTGTCCCCAAGTGCAGTCACAAAAACCATCGAGCGCTACAAAGAAACCGGCTGACATGCGGACCGGCCCGGGAAAGGAAGACCGAGAGTCGCCTCTGCCGCGGAGGATAAGTTCACCCGAGTCACCGGCCTCAGAAATCGCAGGTTAACAGCAGCTCAGATCAGAGAGCAGGTCAATGCCACACAGAGTTCTAGCAGCAGACACATCTCTAGAACGACTGTTAAGAGGAGACTGTGTGAATCAGGCCTTCATGCTAGAATATCTGCTAGGAAACCACTGCTAAGGACAGGCAACAAGCAGAAGAGACGCGTTTGGGCTGAAGAACACAATAAAGAAAACTCGCTGAATGAGAAGGGGTGTCCAAACTTTTGGTCTGCAATGTATGTCAACAGTGACAGGTTGGTGGATCTGGGGCTTGAACCAGCCACCTTCTGATCACTAACTCAGCACCTTAACCTGCCGCGCTACTACAGCCCTATACAGTATGTTACATTTAAACACACAGCCGAGACCATGGAGGCCAAACCAAGTTCTGGAAGTGAGTCAGACAGGTTTTGGGTATTAAAATGAACATTAAGGTAAATCCAAATATTAACGTCTGAGTAAAGAGAAACAACTGTGGATGCAAAAGAACTTGTGAAGCTGGAGAGATCCACAGCTCAGACGGAAGAAACCTTTCACAGGATGAGACTTCATGAAGAAGTCCTTCAAGAGTAACGATCGCTGTAGCGTTTGTCCTAAATGCATGTTAGTGACTTGCAGTCTCTAGTCTCTAGTCTCCAGCACGACACGGCTCAACAGCCTGAAATCACCAACCACACCGTGAAGCATGGTGATGGTGGCATCATGTGAGGCATTACCACTGGCTGATTCTCACTAACGTTTGGTGAATATTCAGTGCCATATACAATCAAAATTGTGGCACTAGAAAAATCCTGAAGGGGGGGGGTAAATATTTATGCCAGGCTCTACTGTTTGTGCTAAAATTAATAATATGGGTCCACGTGGGTCTCATTTAGCTGAGTATATAACATGATATCCTTCTGTTCAATAGATTTTCCAAACCTTCTATCTGTAATAGAGCTAATCTAATCTAATAATGTCGATCTCCTAAATGAGTGAAACAATCATTCGCGCCAGAGTGGGAAAGAAAACAAAAACAAATCCGAAGGGTCTTCCCGGTTATGGGGCGTCTCGGATGACGCAGGTTTTGTCCGTTGAGAAGGAAAAGCCCTGGACGTCCCCGCGAGAGCCGCGCCTCCAAAGCCATTTACGGTGGAGCCGAGCCACTGCAGCGCTAATGGAAGACGAGCGATTTAAGACGACCACAGACAGGCTTCCATCGCTGTCTGAATTCTGCTGTTGTAAATGAAAACAATTTAACACGATTGTTTTATTGGCTCTGCCATAAGGTTTTAAGGTCGGTGCTGCAGCCGTTTAGACCCATCAGACCTCCAGGAAAAAAAAAATCTGATTATAGCTCATGAGATTGTCTGGAGGCCTGCTGTAAAGGGTTTAATATCCACTGATGGAGAGAGGAGCCAAAGACAAGTCGTATATCAGATCGGTTTTCATCAGCGTCATTAACGGAGCCCTTATTCCTCTCCCTGTGTACAGTATGATGCCATCATTTATTTATGGTTTATTTATTGCTTTCTGCGTTGGCATGAAGGTCCAAACAGTGTTCCAGTTACCACCCTGGAGATGTTCAAGCGCACTACTCCAACAATTCATAGTTTTTATTTGTTTATTTATTTATAGGTACAGTGCATTTGTACAGTACGCGTGGCATGATCTCACCAGAGAGGGCGCCAAGCTACAGTTCCCATCAGCACCTGCACACTGATCACGTCCACCTGTTTGTCATTGTGCCTCGTAACGTTCTTTATTTAACGGAACTGATAACGACCATGACGTCCTAAAATATCAAAGAATGAAGAAGAAACTGTGCAAAAATGAAAAATGTGCATTTATCAAGTCCATGCTACTTCCTAGCCGTGCCCCTTTCAGGTTCTTACTGATATTCATCATGTCTATCATGTTGTCATTCATTTCCTGCCACACACAGGATCACGTGCTTGACAGATCCAATGAGATCGAACCAAGTCATTACTATATCCAATCAGAAGACACCGGGTACTTATCATGCGCTGACAGCGGTGTTATGGGCTCTGGCGGGTTTCATTATGACGCCAATGGACACTCTCCTCGCTGGAGATATATCCATCTTTTTTGGGAACGCCAATTAGCCTAATCTGCATGTCTTTGGCGTGTGGGAGGACTCCGAGGAAACCCACCAAAAGGCGAAAAATTGGAAAATACTCCATGCACACAGACCCCAAGGCGAGAATCAAACCCCAAACCTGGAAGTGACAGTGTTAATCAATAAGCCGCTGTACCATCAGTTCATTGGATTCATTGGATACTCCTGATATTCTTTTCCAACTTGGCCTCAAACACATTTCTACATGATTCAGGGAAATCTCAAAGAGCTGACACTGACACTGGAGACTCCTTCCGTACACACCTCCTCAATATAAAGACAACTACATGCTTTATGATTAGCCTGTTTATGTGGAGCGCCAGCGAATGAGCTGTTAGAACCATAAAGAAGAACCAGAACAGTGCATTAGCATAAAGGCTAACGCTGCCATTTGTTTCTTTTTTGAGAGGCTGGTGACGAGACGAGTGCTTTTAGCTGCCATGATGTCAGTGAGAACAGGAAGTAACTAGCTTTATTGCCACTACGCAACCTTTAATGCTCACTCACTCACTCACTCACTCTTCCGCTTATCCTGTACAGAGTCATGGGAGGCTTGGAGCCCATCCCATTCCATCCCATCCCAGTCCAGAAGACTCAGGGCATGATGCGCAAAATACACACGCTCACACACACTGCAATTTGGAAATGCCAATTTTGCCTAATCTGCATGTCTTTGGACTGTGGGAGGAAAACCGGCGTACCCAGAGGACACCCACCAATGCACATGGGAGGCCACAGTGCTAACACTAAACCACCAGAAATTACAGCGTCATTTTTACACATCTCACTCATTCATTTATTTCATTTCATTAATTTAATTTATCTCACTCATCAGCTATATCACTTCATCCTGTATCCTGTATACAGGGTTGCAGATGGGAGTTATCCCAGGAGACTTAGGGCATGAGGTGGGGTATACCCTGGACGGGGTGCCAATCAATCACACACTCACATTCACACAATACCGGCAATTTGGAAAAATACAGTTAACCTAATCTGCATGTCTTTGGACTGTGGGAGGAAACTGAGTACTTGGAGGAAACCCACCACCAAGCAAACTCCATGCAGGAATCGAACTCCAACCCTCAAGGTGAAGGTGACAGTGCTAAACACTACGCCACCGAGCTGCTGCAAAACATCTATATCTAAGAAAATGCTAATTTATTTGGAAATATTTTAAAAGAAATAATGTTCAGTACATTAAAAGATAATTTTAGAAATTAATAGGTAAAGCTATGAAACAGGTAGGTTATTACCTATAATAAAATAAACAATTCCTCGGAAGATTATAATAAATATAACAAGATAAAAATAAAAAAGTAGATGTTCAAAATAAAAATACATTTCATATGTAGAAATAATATATAATAATAATAATGCACAATTTTACCAGATCAGCAGGAATTTTGTAATTGTTATTAAATATGAGCCTTTAAGCCTATGTGTTATTATTCACTCACTCAGCATCTATACGCCTTAATCCTGTATTCAGGGTCACAAGGGGCGGAGCCTAACCCAGGAGACTTAGGGCACGAGGTAGGGTACAGTGTGGCAATCCATTTCATGATACACACACACACACACACACACACACACACACACACACACACACTCATTCACACACTATGGGCGATTTGGGAACACCAGTTAACCTAACCGACATGTCTTTGGACTGTGGGAGGAAACCCGAGTACCCCGTGGAAACCCACCAAGCACAGGGAGACGGTAATCGAACCCGGACCCCGACAGCGCCTGTGTGTCGTTTTAAAAATTCTAGTTGGAGTCCAGGAGCAGCAGCACATCACGCTGACATTGATCAGGTTCCTGTAACACTGTAGCACACTCTTTTATTAGTCTTATGTCAGTGTTTTTATTATTATTGTTGTTGTTGTTGTTGTTGTTGTTTATATAATATACACATGATATTTTTTTAATCATGTTTGTTTACACTGTAGAGAAGAACCTCTAATTGTAGCTCAAACTAATGGAGGAGAAAATAAGTGTGCGGTGTTGCAGAAAGGAAAGTGTTGCCTCTCCGAAGCAGGGAGTCACGTGATCGCGGTCGTCTTCCCGCCCTGACACTAGACAACATGCTGACCACATTTCACATCACGTCGCTGACGAGCAGCATCCAGTCCTCAAACCCGGACCCCCCCTCCTCCTCCTCCCCCTCCTCCCTCCCTCTTTCTTTCTTTCTTTCTTTCCTTCACTGGTCGTTACGATATAAATGTTTATGTTTCTGTTTGTTTTCCCGCCGTGGAGCTGCGAGCCGGAGCGCACATGATGTGCTAGGACGTGGTGTGTGTGTGTGTGTGTGTGTGTGTGATGTGAGCTGAACTCTCCTGCGTCCGCGCGCACAAGTTGTTCCCGGAGGAGGCAGCGCGTGCAGAGGGCGCCGGGGGATGGAGGTTTGGACGGAGAGCCGCTCGGGTCCGGGACGCCGGCGAGACCTGTTTCCCAAATAATATCCATGTTGATGATGATGATGATGATGATGCGTAAGAGAATGCGAGCGGCGCGCGCTGTCCAGATCCCGCGCGTCTCCAAGTGACGCGGGCTCGAGTGAGAGCGCGCGGCGGGCGCGCGGCGGGCGCGCGGACACGGGCGGCTCTTCCTCAGCGTCTCCACGCAGCGGCCGATGGAGCGGGAGAACCCGTGAGAGCCTCTCAGGTTCCTGCAGGAGCGCCGGGGGTGTCCGGGGGTGTCCGGGGGGCGGTGTCCGGGATGTGCGGCCGGAGGAGGCTGTTCGGGATCGTCTCCCTGCCGCTCCTCGTGGCGCTCGTGTGCTGCGCGCAGAGGTGAGTGCGTGCGCTCCTGAACCTGCGCGTGCGTGCATGACGAGGCTCTGGGGCTGCCTCGCGCTCGCGCTCGCACTCGCACCTGCGGTGGTGTGGAGGTCAGCGCTGCCGCCCCGCACCGCCAGGGTCCACGCTCGATTCCCGCATGTTCTCCCAGGGGCCTGGTGGGTTTCTTCCGGATGAGGCTGACTGGCGTTCCCAAATTGCAGCGTGCGCGCGCGCGTGTGTGTGTGTGTGTGTGTGTGTGTATACACTATGTGTGTATTGGCACCATGTCCAGGGTCTATCCCACCTCATATACCCCCCCCCCCCCCATGACCCTGTACACAGGATAAAGAGGTATAGGCAGGCGATGTGTGTGAAGGTGCACCTGTTATCTGTAAATATATTATGAGCCTCATTAAGACTTGTGCTTAGATGTCGGTTATTAAAGGAACGCAGCACATCTCCAGTAACATGCACCCAGTCTGTCCTGATGTCGTGTGCTCTTTACAGTTCTTCACTCTGTTTCTCCAGCGCCAATGAACAGGGAAACATGTCTTTCGTGAAGGAGACAGTGGACAAACTGCTGAAGGGTTATGACATCCGTCTCCGTCCTGACTTTGGAGGTAAATTAGAGTTTCACATCAGTTTAACCACTTTACAGTAGGAAAAGAATTCAATGTCGAATTGAACGGTGCATTGTCTTGTAGTGCCCTTAACTTTTATACCCGTAGACCGCTTAAAGCTCAGAGCGTTCCAGCCATTGTTTGTTTTTTAATAAACATACTGCATATACAGTAGGGCTCAGGATTGTGCAGTATAGACGGCCTGATGAACTGACAGAGCAAAAACAAGAAAGAAATGGGTTACATAGATAAAGAAATAACACAGATACACACAATCACATGTTTTTATGGCTGGTTTAGGTTATAAGGTAATAATAATAATAATAATAATAATAATAATAATAATAATATGCTCGATTTGAGAGTTCTACATTTTTGTGACGTCATTCCAATATTCCTGTAGTGGTAAAAGTTTACACACTATAAAAGAAATGATAACTTTTGTCCTACCTGACATACCCGAAAACCCGAATACAGGTTGATTTCTGAATCCTCCGCGTTAACACACCAGACTTACACATACTGTAAGCACATATATTTCCTTTGTATTCTCACTGACTTGTGCTGTGTTGATCTCTGCCACTTGGGTTTAAAGGTTAGTAGTTTTATACGCATTAAGGTACAGTTAGAATACATATTTATGTAGATTAAAGCTTAATAACATACACTTTATTCACCCTTCTAAGTGAAGGTCCTAGTGACAAGGCACCTGAACGGTATGGTTTAGACTTTCATAGTAGCAAAGCTTTCACATTTACAAAGCTTAAAAACTAACCAACATAATCATAAACATATTCAAATTCAAATTTTATTTGTCACATACACAGTCATACACAGCACGATATGTAGTGAAATGCTTCGATATACGGTACATAAATAGTATATAGAATAAAATATTCACTGATTCAGGACGGCATCATGAACAATGAGGACAAACTCCGCCTACACTCCTACACCGGTATTAGGAATAAATCCTATACCTTATTTTCACTATGCACAAGGTGTAAAAGACACGGACGCCACACATGTCCTGCAGTCTCCTGTGGCACTGATCATGCCATCGTCAGAAATTATTGCAATACCAGTGTAAACAGCGGGGGCGCTGTAATTGATTGCAATATTACATGAGCACCAAAGCCAGAACTAATGAACTCTTTGTTTTTAAGTTAAGCTTGATTTAATGACCTGATATTCCAACATGTCACCGTGTTATGTCACGTTAGTCTATGAGATCACAGTAACCAAGAAAGCGGTGGTCAGAGATGTTTCGGACTTCATGTCGCTGTCTTATTTCAGCTTTGCTATAACAATCCTTTTTGTTTCCTCCCAGAGTCCAAAGATATGCAGATTTTTCTAACTGCCGTTCCCAAATTACCCGTAGTGTGTGAATGAGTGTGTGAATGCTGACAGGAGGTCCAACCGTGGTTATCAAAATATAAATAAATATAGTGGGTCACCACTGACCTCCACAGTCCCTAGTTAGACTCCAGAGGTTCCTACATGGATGGATGGATGGATAACCATCTCATCATTTCATACAGAACATCTTACAGTGGGTTTGATCTGGTTGGTCTGCATAATTCCGTGTTTTTATCATATTCAGATGGTATTACTGTTAGAAAAGGAAGTGATCTGTTGTAAGGTTGTAAGTTGTAGAACTTTTATGGATTTCACCGTAGAACCATTATGGGTCCAAGCACTGTATTGGATTCTATTTGATTATCTACTCACCGGATCCTCAAAGAGGATTTTATATAATTTGCAGAGTTCTTTCAACAGTTCTGTAGAATCTTTATGGATGTATCTGTAGTCCAAGCACGGTATTGTTCAGTCCACGCCTGTTATGGATCTTCAAAGTTCTTTAGATTCCGATTAGGTTAGGGTAGATTAGGAAAGTTAAGCTAAGTGCTACTCTTCGAAAGGGAAACATTTTACTGTAGGATTAAACACACAACCTTTCATAGTTAAACTGAAGAACCATTAATGGGCCAAGCATTAGAATGCGTACTCAACAACGGTTTAATCACGGGAGAGAAGACATCATGGCGTGCTCTTCTCATTGTAGCGTTTAAGAAAGGTGTTCTGTTAGAAGTGAAACATGCTGTTGTAGAGTTCAGCACAGAAAGACCAGAAGTTTATATTCCTGCTGCACATTCACAGGTCTCTCAACCCACTGCTGAATGCAGCGGAGATCTACAGTAGGATGGTTTGTGGTTCTCATGTTCTTATTAAACAGTTCTATTTGGCTGCAGTTTGTTTCAGCATTAAACACAGAAGCATTAAAGACTCAACCTAAGAACGTTGTAGGAGTTCACAGTTCACAGAAGCTTAAGATGAAAACTGTTTTTCTCTGATAAAAAAAGAAAAGTGTTTTACACGACCAGGTTTTATTTATTTGCTTATTTGCTTGTTTGTTTGTTTCTCTTTCCGCTGTGCACATGTGAAGGCGCGCCAGTGGCAGTTGGGATGACCATCGATGTGGCAAGCATCGACATGGTGTCTGAAGTCAATATGGTGAGTGCACACGCCTTTTCTTACCAACATGTTACATAAAACACTACTTGTAGGGGACTATAAATGTATTTTCACTAAATCTAACCTCCAGTCTTTAACAAAAAGGCTAAGGCTAAGTCCCAGGCATTTAACGCTAAAGAAAACGAATCATTTTTTACAAGAACTTGGTTTTCGGTTCCTCTTAAAAGTTGTTGAAAAGTCACAGTCAGAAAAATCACTTTCTTAGGTAGTGAATGGATTTACATTAATCACACTGCGGTGTAATTCTTATTCTCATAACAAATTTCTTTGTTTTTCATTTTGGTAATCGCACCATGGCACTGCATTGTGGGATGCGGCGCAGATTGAAGTCGGCTCTGCATGCACGTGTGCCTCGGGTTCTCTGTCGTCAACGGTTCTGTTGATATTCACGTTTACTCAGAGCACACTCCGGGTTGCTTGTGGGCGGGGTTTTAGCGTGATTAATATGCATACTGTGGCCCTGGATTACGTGTTACGGCTTGTGAGTGCTGGAGATCTCCTCAGTCTTCTCGGCCTGGTCTGAAACGGCTCCATCAGTGCATTAGACGGGGTTTATTATAGTATTAGACCCTCTTAGAGCCTTTGTAGTGCACTATGTCCATCAAGGAGACAGAGGAAGAAGGGGACTGCCTAGTCTGGCTTGGTCGTCTTTGTGTAAGTGTGCTATACAGGGTAACATTACTCTGAGTAGGAATAATAATAATGCTACTACTGATAATAATATTCATGATAATATACCACATTGCCATTGAGTTCCGGATTCCTGATTGGTTGTTATAGTAACAAACTCATGTTAATACGTTGTTGTTTCTATAAATAAACAAACAAACAAACAAACAAACAAACAAACAAATAAATAAATAAATAAATCAGTGCACGCTTGTTCATTGTAGTCCCTGCCTGAATCCTGACGCTGAATGGACTCTTTTACTGGATCAAATTGTCTTTGATAACCGTCTGACAGGAAATGATGACGGGACGCTGCTCGCGTTGCCTTCTGAGTCAGCAGTTGTGAGGGCCGGCGTATCGATCGGCGAGCTATCAGAGGCCCGGCCGCGCATGAGGAACAGCATTATACTGTCCATTAAAGTGTAGACGGAGATGAGCCTCGCTCTTCTCGAAGCATAATTTAATCTGCATTCTACACAGTAGAGTTATATAAGGTGCAGGTCCGGGTCATGTGCTTCTACGATGATCAAATAAATCAGTGTGTAGGTGTTGATTCGGTTAACGTCAGGAAGACTGGAGCGCATCACGGAGTGTCAGCGGTCAGCAGATCAACATGTGAGTGCACTGGACAGATGGACAGATGGACAGAGGGACAGAGGGACAGATGGTGGTACAAACAGGACGTGATCACAGAGCAGGATGCTGAGCTGAGCTCTACTGAAACGACAGACGGGTTAGTGACGATAAGCGAGAGTTGATGCTTCACCATGAAAGTGATTGTTTTCCTCTAAGAGCACGTGGTGGTTTATTCCTCTTACACCACAGCAATTTACGGATGATTACAGGATTTTGCTTCATCAAAACACTTCATGAATGATACGTATGATGTGATGTTTGTAGATCGCTCTGGGTTCTGGGAGTCGGAGTTGGAGACAGGTGTTCTGTTTGTAGGTCGCTCCGGCGCTCCTCAGTGCCGTAACTCGATCATTTCTTCCGAATTCGACTCTCATTGCTGCATATCTAACAGTAATTACTGACCAGAGTCTTAATTAGCCATGTTAAATAACTCTAATATACTGCAGTGTGCTAAATTGAGTGGGTTGTAATAAAAATGTTAAAAAAAAAAATGTATTCATTCAGATTCATTTATTAAGTTAAACAGAAAAACATTATGTAATAGACATAAAACATAAAAGTAAATTATTAAAATATATAAATGATCATTTATATAAAAAACATTTGACAAAAAAGACCATCAAGAAATGCAATTACAAAAAGTAAACAGTATATTAAATCAATCATGTATAATCTAAAAACATTAAACGAGACAAAAATGTATAAATATTTAAATAAATATAACAGAATTTACATTTAAAACAAGGAAAAAGTTTAACGCTTATTATTTCAGGTGGAAACTTACAAAACTTTTCCAACTCTGAAACTCTTATCATGTATAATATAACATTAGCATAATCATATTGTATCATCATGTGGTTATATAAACGCATCAGGGTTTAAAACAAAACCTAAGAAAGGGAACTAAACGCGAACAACGGAGTGCATTTTATGAATAACAATACGTATGCAAATGAAACACATATTTGAAAATAAAAGTCTTTTTTAATGGTTAAATACGTCGGGATTTAAAGCGTCACTACACTGAGAGCATTCCGCACCGAGACTGAGACGTGAGCTTGACGTGAGCTTTGTCCTGAAGGAGAGAAGTCGACTTTTTTATTGTTCCATCATTCCTCTTCATTGTCTCCGTGATCTCTGATTTATTAACTCAGGAATCTGCGAACACTTGTACATGGCCACGCAGAGTGAATTATTCAGTAAGTGTGGATTATCGCTGAATAATGAGACACATGCTGGAGGAAATTCTGAGCACGAGCTGCAGACGGAATTTATTCAGGATGAACAATGTGTTCGAAACAGATACAGATACAGATACGATGCGAAGATGCGACTGTGTGCCTGTAAGGTCTACAGAGTGTTTGGCTGAGATGAGGGGTGTGTGTCAGGACCTGTATCTCACTCAGACAAGACAAATGTCACTCTTATTATTGTGAATGTGATAATCACAGCGTTAATCCTCAGGCTTACATGTAACACAATACTTGGAGAATTTGATATGATATGATATGATATGATACGATTTGATACGATACGATTTGATACGATACGATACAATATGATTTGATATGATATGATACGATACGATACAATTTGATATGATACGATACAATATGATTTGATACGATACGATTCGATACGATACGATTCGATACGATTTGATACAATACGATTTGATACGATACGATACAATATGATTTGATACGATACGATTTGATACGATACGATTTGATACGATTTGATACGATACAATACGATTTGATACGATACGATACGATTCGATACGATTTGATACGATTTGATATGATACGATACAATATGATTTGATACGATACGATTTGATACGATACGATTTGATACGATACAATACGATTTGATACGATACGATACGATTCGATACGATTTGATACGATTTGATACGATATGATTTGATACGATTTGATACGCTACGATACGATTTGATACGATATGTTACGATACGATTTGATGCTATACGATACGATACGGTTTGATACGATACGATATGATTTGATACGATTTGATACGCTACGATACGATTTGATACGATATGTTACGATACGATTTGATGCTATACGATACGATACGGTTTGATACGATACGATTTGGTATGATACAATACTATACGGTTTGACACGATTTGATACGATACGATACGATACGATGCGATTTGATATGATACGATACGATACGATATGATATGATATGATATGATACGATGCATTTCAGTATGACATGCTGCAACTTTGTTCAGAATCTGTAGTATATCTACTGTTTATTTTTTTTCCTAACAACAATGATGCAAAGAAATGACTAATTAAAAGTATCTCTTAGCCTCCGAGTGGCGCAGTGGTTAAAGCGCTCGCCCTATCATCCGGAGATCGCTAGTTCGAATCCCGGGTGGTGCTGTAACCTCTCGCAGCCGGAGGTCTAGAGAGAGCTGATTGGCCGAGCTCTCTCAGAGGGGAGGGATGAGAGGTACTTAGTGCTCCCACATTAATCACGGCTCTACAGCCAGTCAGGGGCGTCTGTGAGCTCGCGCAACGGAGGGAGCGGATAGCGCCGTCGTCCGAGTGTGTTACGCCGCCCCCAACGGTGCGCGAGCGAGCAGTCACGTGGTTCGGAGGAAACACGTGATAGTCTTCGGCCCTCCCGGCTGAGTGGTAGTAGTAGCCTTAATGTGGGAGCCCCCTAGTGACGGGGAGGAATTGGACACGACTAAATTAGGGAGAAAATCGGGGAAAAATCCCAAAAAAAAAAAAGTCTCTCCTTGCTAATCTACAAGAGTTGTCCGAGTCAAACCGTCCCTCAAGAGCAGAAGAATGAAAAGACGATTGACATTTACAGAAGACTCCAAGCACAGCACGGTGATGAGACTCTTATTGGCAGGAAACCATTTAAATGATGCAGACGTTTTAAAGAAGGCCGCGGGTGATCAAAACTCATGGTGTGACTTGAATGCTTGTATAAAATTCTGTGCATCAGTTTCAAAATCAATTTGGACACGCCATGTGTTTGTCCTTGTTCGCTACTATCACTCATAATCTGCACCCATTGATTTGTGAACACCTACATCATCCTTAGTAACTGCCTGGTCAGGGTCGCGGTGATTACAGAGGAGTGGTTTGTTTATATCTTAAGGTGTAGGACTAATTATGGGCTTTGACCATGCAGCCAACAAAATATGGCCCTCTAGGGTTGTCTTATGGTGCATAATTAAATGTGACAAACTGCCCTTTAGGATTTCCATATAGTGCATAAAATACACATATAGTGCACTGCCCATTGGAGTGTCCTATGGTAGAATAAAATGCTCTCTAGGTAAAATGTGAGGATACGCCCTCTAGGGTGCCCCGTGGTGAATATAATGTGATCAAATACCCTTGAGGATATGGCCTTGGGTGGGGAAATTGTAATCAAATGCTCTATAGAGTTACTTTCTAATGCAGAAAACAAGATGTAGTGCCCTATATGTGAACATAACTAGTCCCTAACCCATATCCCCTAACCCTTAACCATGAGCCCTGAGCCTGTAACCCCTAACACACCAAAGTGTACATCATTAAACGGCACATTAAACACATTGTCACGGTCCTTTTTAAATAACTAAAATGGTTTATCATAATGTAGACTCATAACTAGATTCATTGTTCAATGTACCAAAAAAAAAAATCATTTAAAAAAACGCCTGTAAAATGCCAGGAGCTATAATATGTGTGATTATGCAAATTAGGAGGAGTGGCTTCATGCCCGCCTGCCACTGCTTAATGTGGCTATTTACATTTACATTTTTTTATTTAGACTTTAACACAGAAGTACTAATGTAAATGTAACTTTACTATTAAATGGATAAGATATAGCGGTTGACAGTGTGACGTTTTTGAGTTTATTTAAATAAATAAACAACACTGTAGTTACAGTTCTTAACCCAACGTTGTCAGTTTCAGTAATCTCTCCTCAGTTGTTCTCTTTGCTTGAGGCAGGACAGTAACATGACCCTTCTTTGCCACGCCCACAGGATGTGTCTCCTGACGCGGTTGTGTGAGAGATGAGAAGCCCCTCACCGCATCAGCTAGACGTAAATAACGCGTTGCAGCTGAAGCGCATTAATCTCTGCAGTAATGATCCAGTGGGAGGATCTTCACTAGCTGCTTAGTTAAATCCGGATGGCCGGACAGTCTACTGCTCAACATTCAATT
This sequence comes from Clarias fuscus, assembly GCA_030347435.1. Taxonomy (NCBI): domain Eukaryota; kingdom Metazoa; phylum Chordata; class Actinopteri; order Siluriformes; family Clariidae; genus Clarias; species Clarias fuscus. The sequence continues at coordinate 2,156,502 of CM059206.1, read as the reverse complement.
TCAATTCAGTACACTTTTATTTGCAAAGCACCTTCACCACTGGTTATCATCACAAAGTAACTCAAGCCTTGAATTTAATCCACTGCTCAACACAAGTCTCGAATCATCTCTGAAGATCCCCTTCGTCCTGCTTGTCTTCAGTGTTGGTTCCCCGTCTGTAAACTTCTTCACCCATCTGTGCCCGTTGCTCTTGTCGATGGTGTCGCCTCTGTAAACGTTCTGTGGCACGTCAGCTGCAGCTCTTTTTTTCAAAGAGGATTTGAGATCTGATCCGAGTTCAGTGGTGGCGTGAGCGCTGTAGCGGAAAGCTAGACGCACAGAAGCAGTGCTTACGTTCCTGAAGTAGTTCTTACTCGCCACTGACTAGTGTTTACCCGCCGCCAGCATTTACCCTCTGCAGACTGGCATGAACGCAGCTTTACTTTTTGCCAATGTTGTTCCAAGATGAGCTTTTCAACAGCTCGGGCTATTCATAGTAGAGTGCTAATCGCGCTGTTTAATCAGCATTGACGCTACCTGTCACATGGTCTCTTGTCTCAGCCAGCTGGTCAGGTAACGTTTGGAGAGTATGTCGCGTAGCGCTCGGTATAGAGGAAGAGTTATTCTGCCCACATGTGCAATCTGAACCACCTGAATCTGTCCACGTACGCCATTACTTTCGGTAGTTACAGCTCATGTTGAAAGTGTTGAAACAGTCTTTCTTTTTGTCTCCCTAAAAGTTAATAGGACAAAGAAAAAGTGCAGCTTGTCATCTTACCAATAATTCACAGAGTGAAGTTTAAACTCACAAGCTTCAGCTTCGGCTCTGACGCTGGAGGCGTCCTCCATGTATGTGAAATAACCACAAGAAAAATCCACCGTATCAGCGTTTTTTAAATCCGTTTATACTGTAAAGTGGAGCGTTTACTGTACAGTTTCCTGGGAGAGAATGAATTAGAGCGAGATCATTAATATAACGCTGAGCTGCTGTGTAATAGACTTTAATAACGCCTTCTGGAGTGTAACACCGTGACTCCGTTTCCAGAGGACCCTTCGGGACGGACTCGAGTCTCGGCTGGAGGTGACCGGCCTCAGTGATTTACTGACCGATTAAACCGCTGCAGTGACGCGGATCGGTCCTCCGTACAGCGCGGCGTCCTCCACTGATTATTCAGACAGTGGTTTCATTTTGAACCAGGTTCTGTATTTTACATATTTATTCTCACATCTCTCCAGTCTTTCCATGTGATTGATACGAAGAGTAAAAGCATTCATCATAATATCCTGTAAAATATAGTGCAGAAAGCAGAAGCTGACAGCATGTGGAAGATTTATGGACGTTCTCTAAAGATGAAGTCAGCGAGCTCTTCGGGTCCTCTTAGTGTTCCTTCTAATAACCAGGATTCTTTGATTCGTCTGTGTGGCTGAATAATAAACCGTCTCTCTGTCAGTGAATAATAAATGAACAGCTGCGCTAGTTTTGAGGTAGGAGCCGAAGGATATTTGGCTCTCACGGGCTTGTTTCTTCATTTATTTATTCATACTGGGCTACACTGGGACCCACGGACATCGTTCCAGTCCCAGAGCCCCAGCGTTAATTAGCACTAATGATAGCTGATTTCTTTGGCTTGCTTTTTTCTTTATTCGCATCCAGCATGTCACCGACGTTATCTCAGCTTTTCCTTTTTTTTATAAACAACAACTGTTTGCTTTTATTTTAATCCTGAAGGCCACATGACGCATCATGCTAATGCTAATGTCAAGCCCTGGGCTGAAAACTCGGCACGGCACTTCTACTGTACGCTACGTCAATGTGAATATAGAAAACAAAAGGAGACAAGAAAACAGAAGAATGTATATAGGGATTGTCTCTACACCTTTCCCCTTCATTAAAAATAAATTAAATAATAATAATAATAATAATAATAATAATAATTATTATTATTATTATTATTATTATTATTATTGTTATTATTATTATTAGTAGTAGTATATTTATTATTATTATTATTATTATTATTATTATTATTATTATTTATTATATTTATTATTATTGTATTATTTATTTATTATATTAACAATATTTTGGTTATTTATTAAATCTACAGGGCTTAAATTAAATCACAAATCTATTATTTTATTTCATATAATTTTTTAATGTACTCTACATATTAAATGTACACTAATTTCAATATCCTTTTTTCAACATACTGTATATAATTTATTGTTATATATTATTATAACATGGTTTATATCATTCATACATGACTAATTATTGTGCTTTAATGTTTTTAGTGCTTGTTTACTGCAAATTAGAAATGTTTTATAAGGTTATAGGTAAATAAGTAAATAATGTATTGGCACTCCGCCTTGTTCCCCAAGTCTCCTGGAATAGGCTCCGCCCTCCCCGCCCTCCCGGCCCCACCCCGCAACCCTGAATAGAGAATAAAGTGGTTTAGACGATGAGTGAGTGAGTGAGTGAGTGAGTGTATAAGTAAAAATATAGAATAAGAAGTAAGTAATATGTATAGATAATAATAATAATAATAATATAATTTCAAATCAAACTGGCCTTGTGTTGATATTTCTGGTGAATAAAGTAAAAGTCATTGACATTTATTTTTTCATTGACAGTGATGAAACTCTTAGTCGCAGTAAAACATTTGAACTGTACAAACGTTTGGCCGTATGTCTGTGAAGGACGATCCCGGGCCGAGGTGACTCAGAGCTCACTACGGTCGTTCCCGTGAACATTCAGCGTGGGGTCTTCCAGAAGAGACGCGACACATCTGTACACACACTCATTCACCAACACCACTCGCACATTACAGGAGCTCGTCTGGGAGTTATGGCCACGCCCCTGTATAGTCCTGACCTCGCTCCAAGACATTCCCACATGTTAAAGGAGTTCCCGGGAGGCCGGCGTTTTAGACTTGAATGAAGCAGACAGTCCGATCACGGCTCCGGCGTACTGAGAGAACTTTCCACTGTGCCCTGATGGTGTCCGAGCTCTAGTGAGACACTGGGATCAGTGCTTTAGTGTATCAGGGGATTATATGGAGACATAAGGGGAGTGTTTACTCTCAGCACTGTGTTCTGTCATTCTGTACAAGCAAAAGTCCCGCTTTGACTCGAACGCTGCTCATATATATAATAATACATTCGTCAATTCTCATTTCATCGCAAGTTTATTTGGGAATCATAATATATCTGTGGTTGACACTATACGATATATATATACTGTACAGTGTTTTATATATAACAGGCGATCTGTGTGTGAGAAACAGGCCTGAGGAGACGTCACTGTTCTCGTATAGAACCTTCAGGAGGTCCTTCAGTGTATTAGAGCTGCGCTGCTCATCGATGAGGAGAACAAGAACCAGCCAGGACGAGCTGTTAAATTTCGTTTTTATGTGATTTCGATTTTCTGCTGCTTAATCGAGTAACAGATCGAACCTGGGAGAGGGAAATACGTTTATTAAATATTAAAATGCCACTTCCTCTGAGTGTCTCGAGCCTGCTGTCGGGGTGGAGCTCAATCACAGTCAGACCATGAATATAAACACACACACACACACGAGGATCAGTGATGGACCACGAATATTTCATAAAGTATAATTATAAAATATAATATATTATAACTTTAGCCGTGATTGTTTTTTTTGTTTTTGTTTTTTTTCCCCGATTTTCTCCCTAATTTAGTCGTGTCCAATTCCTCCCCGTCACTAGGGGGCTCCCACATTAAGGCTACTACTACCGAAGACTATCACGTGTTTCCTCCGAACCACGTGACGCCAGCCGACCGCTCGCTCGCGCACCGTTGGGGGCGGCGTAACACACTCGGACGACAGCGCTATCCGCTCCCTCCGTTGCGCGAGCTCACAGACGCCCCTTTAATGTGGGATTAATGTGGGAGCACTAAGTACCTCTCATCCCTCCCCTCTGAGAGAGCTCGGCCAATCAGCTCTCTCTAGACCTCCGGCTGCGAGAGGTTACAGCACCACCCGGGATTCGAACTAGCGA
>CM059206.1:2087500-2147500 GCA_030347435.1 Clarias fuscus | reverse complement strand
CTACATTGGACAACCGTCCCGGAGGGTCTCGACGGCGATGTTGCGTGGTGTAGCGGTGGTTGGCACGGTGAATGGCAGTGTTGGCTTGACTCCATAGCCGTCGACACCTTCGGACCAACTGTTGGGCCGACGGTACATCGACCTCCGGTTCTTGGTGTTCGAACATCGGAGGCTGGAAACCGTGGCATATATCAAATGGGCTTAGGTTGGTGGCAGAGGAGACGTGGAGATTATGTGAAAGTTCTGCCCAAATGACATAGCGGGCCCAGGAGCGCTGACGATCGACGACGAAGCACCTCAGGTAGCGCTCCAGTTGTTGGTTGGTCCGTTCCGTCTGATCATTAGTTTGAGGATGGTATTCAGATGACAAACTGCAGGTGGAATTGATCAGACGGCAGAAGGACTTCCAGAACCGTGCCGTAAACTGAGGCCCCCTGTCCGAGATGATGTCCTTGGGGAACCCATGCGGACGGACTACGTGTTCTAAAATCAGCTCGGCTGTCCTTTTAGCTGACGGGAGTCCGGGGAGGGCGACCAGATGCACAGCTTTGGAGAACCGATCTACGATGGTCAGAATGGTGTTTTTTCCCTCGGCGACCGGCAGGCCCGTGATGAAGTCGAGGGCAATGTGCGTCCAGGGCCGACGGGGGACGGGGAGTGGTTGGAGCTCCCCGGCTGTTGGTTGGTTGGTGTTCTTCGCCCTGGCGCACACTGGGCACGCCTGGACGAACTCTTTGATGTTCTTCGTCATTGTGGGCCACCAAAAGGCGCGCTGTATGAATGTTTGCGTGCGCCCCACGCCCGGGTGGCCGGAGAACGGAGTGGAGTGGCCCTATTGGAGGACCTCGCTTCTTAGGGCGTGGGGGACGTAGAGTCGTCCAGGTGGCACACCTGCCGGTTCGGTCTCCGTGGCCTGTGCCTGGCGGACCCTCGTCTCCAAATCCCAACAGAGTGGTGCGATGATTTTGGATGGTGGGAGAACAGGCGCGGGGTCCACCTGGGGGGCGTCTTCCTCATGTTGTCGGGAGAGGGTGGTAAGACAGATGGAAATTATACTGTTCAAAGAACAGTGCCCACCGCGCCTGTCTTGGATTAAGCTGTTTCAAACTCCGGATAGTGATTAGATTTTGGTGATCGGTCCAGAGGATGAACGGCTCTCCGGCGCCCTGGAGCCAGTGTCGCCATTCCTCCAAAGCCCACTTTATGGCCAGCAGCTCGCAGTCCCCTACTCCGTATCGTTGCTGAGTGGGATAAAATTTTTTGGAGAAGAAGCTACAAGAGTGTAGCTTCTGATCTGGACCTCGCTGGGAGAGAACCGCCCACGGCGACCACGTCCGAAGCGTCCACCTCCACAACGAACAGTTTGGTGGCATCGGGGTGAAGGAGAATCAGAGCAGTGGTGAATCGGTGGCAGAGTTCATGAAATGCAGAGATGGCAGCAGAGTTGAGGAGAAAGTGATGAGAACATGGTCGGGTCAGGGCGGTTAAGGGAGCTGCAACTGTACTGTAGTCCCGGATAAAGCGACGATAGAAATTCGCAAACCCGAGAAACCTTTGAAGTTGCTTAAGTGTCTTGGGTAGGGGCCAATGACGCACAACTTCTAGCTTCTGCGGGTCCATGGCCACACCCTGGGGCGAGATGACAAAACCCAGAAACGTGGTGGAGCGCTTGTGAAAAGCGCACTTCTCCAATTTACAGTACAATTGATGGGCGAGCAATCTCTTAAGTACCGCTCTGACATGCTGGATGTGTTCATTGACGAAGCGGGAGTAGATGAGAATATCGTCCAGGTAGACGAAGACCCATCTACCTAGCATGTGTCTCAGAACGTCGTTAATGAACTGTTGAAAAACTGCAGGTGCATTGCAAAGTCCAAATGGAATGACCAGGCTCTCATAATGTCCAGTAGGTGTGATGAAGGCCGTCTTCCACTCATCACTCTCTCTGATGCGCACCAAGTTGTAGGCGCTCTGGAGGTCCAACTTTGTGAAAATGGTGGCACCAGAGAGGGCGTCCAGGGCAGAGTTGGTAAGAGGCAGTGGGTGACAATTCTTGACTGTGATGTTGTTAAGCCCCCGATGGTCGACACAGGGGCGTAAATCACCATCCCCCTTCTAAACAAAGAAGAACCCCGCGGCGGCAGGCGAAGAGGAGGGCAGGATGGTACCTTGGCGGAGGGCGTTGGAAACATATTCCTCCATCGCCTGCATCTCGGTGGTGGAGAGTGAGTAGAGCCCGTAGGCAAAGCTCGGTACAAGCCGGCCCCCATTGAAGGATCCGATTCTGTGTCCAGGAGATGAGCGGGTCGTGCTGAAGGAGCCAAGGATGTCCAAGGATGATGGGAGGGGAGGAAATGGAGGTGAGGTAGAATCGGATCTGCTCCTGATGTTTGTTGATTGTGACGGTGATCGGTTGGGTCTCGGAGGTGATGGGACTGGAGGAGAGGGGCCGACTATCTACAGAGGTGATCCGAACCGGCTGGGATAACGCCTCGACTTCCACCCCCAGTTCCTTGGCGTAAGAATAGTCAATGAAGTTACCTGCAGTACCAGAATCGATGAACGTGGTACTTCTGACCCGTGTGTGACCAAACTGGAGGTGTACCTGAACCATGAGGCGAGAGACGCTGGGTGTGGTGGCGGAGAGATGGAGGGAGCCCGGTGAACTGTTCCCAGGGTTCACCGGGCCTGGCCGTTTCCCGGGCGAAGAGGGGATATGGCTCTATGATGCGCCGCCAACCCACAATAGGCGCAGAGTCTCTCCCTGAAATGTCATTCTCTCTCTGCAGCATTCAAGGAGGCGCGTCCTAATTGCATGGGTTCCCCAGCTCCTGTGTCAACCACGGCGGGAGGTGGAGATCTGACGGGTGCCATGGCGGTAGTGTTGAAAGCTGGTGGTCGGGGCGTGGAGTGAGACAAAGATGGCGTGATGGGCGACAGGGTCCGGGGGGCTGGCCTCGGACGGGAGAGCAGGCGCTGGTCAATCCGGAGGGCGAGTTGGATTAGTCCCTCCAGCGTGGTCGGAAGCTCCCGTCCGGCAAGTTCATCCTTAATACGTGAAGCCAGTCCCTTGTAGTAGGCCGTCCGGAGGGCGGCGTCTCCCCAGGTGGTCTGTACGGCGAGAGTGCGGAAATCCGCTGTGTATCGGACGACCCTTCCTGCCGCAGATGATACAATTTCATGTCGGTCTCCACCTCAGCAGCAGGATGTTCGAATGTGAGCTTTAGTTGACGGGTGAATTCTCCATATGAATAAGCAGTATCTGAATCTGATCGGAGAACCGCCGTGGCCCACTCAGCTGCCTGCCCGGATAGCAACGAGACGAGAAGCGCAACGCGCAGTCGGTCTGTGGAGTATCTGGTGGAATTGAACTCAAACACAAGATCCAACGCGGTTAGAAAAACACTGCATTTCCCATCTGTGCCATCCCACTTATCCGGTAGAGCTATAAACACATCAGAAGGGGGGGGAGGCGGCACCGCAGCCGCTGCGATGGGCGTGGCATCGTGCTCAGCCGACTGAGCAGCCACCCCGCGGAGGGTCGCGTATTACTTCCGGGTCCTAGTGCCGGTCTCGTTACGAGTGTGCATGACATTTAATGTCTATTTATTTCATATTTTACTTTATTTACATGTCTTTACTAAATGTTTTGATTGTTTTTATACGCAAAAGTATTATTATAGTGTTGAAAATTGGTAATATTGGTAATATTTTGGGGGCTGGAACGGATTATCTGCATGTACAATTATTTTCTATGAAAAAATGCGTTTCACAATAAGAAATTTCACCTTAAGACAGAAGCAAGAAAACCATCTAAAAAATGATTTTCAAACTAGCTAGCTTTGATTTATATGTAGCTAACACAGGCCACACCCATCAATTGCACCCACCAGTCATTACTGTGTCCGTGAGTTTCTGCCTCCAATGAGGTCAGCTAAAACATCCCTTCACCGGAGGTTCTGCTCCATGGGGCTACATGAACCTAAACACACACACACACACACACACACACACACACACACATTTAGAATATCCGGCCTTTTCATTTTGTCCAATATTGAAAACATAAATGAATAAATAAAGGTTTTATTGGAGGACGCATCCTGATCCACGCTGTGTCTCCGTCTCACGCTGAGACTCGCCGCTCACTGGGTTTATCCTGGAGCTGGAGGTAATGAGCAGCTTGTGGAAAGTGGCTTTAAAGCTGCTCGACACCAGCATTTACGCCTGATTGGACAATTAGAGGCCGCGGAGCCGCGATCGGCTAAAAATATAAAAAGGGAGGAGAGCAAACAAAACAGCTATATATATTAATAAATCCCGTCTCCATGGCGACGCTGTCTCCCCTACACACCCACACGCAGCGCATTGAGCTCCGCGCTGATACCTCGACTGACTCGTGGGGTTCAACAGACACACACACATCACACACACCACACACACACACACACACACACACACACACGCACATTTAGAATATCCGGTCTTTCCATTTTGTCCAATATTGAAAACATAAATGAATAAATAAAGGTTTTATTGGAGGACGCGTCCTGATCCACGCTGTGTCTCCGTCTCACGCTGAGACTCGCCGCTCACTGGGTTTATCCTGGAGCTGGAGGTAATGAGCAGCTTGTGGAAAGTGGCTTTAAAGCTGCTCGACACCAGCGTTTACGCCTGATTGGACAATTAGCTGAAAATAAATAATAAGAGAATAAAGTAAAGAGTGTAACTGAGAGCTGAAGAGAAATAAACGCGTGACGCACGTCTCAGACGGTCTCGACTCTCTCCGGGATGACGAGGAGCGCCCGGAGATTTCTCTGTGTGTTTACAAGCTCTGTGTGCTAAACTGCTGTGTTTGGACGTCTGGGAAAAAGGTGGCAGTCTGCTGAAACAGGGGCATGACTCAGGATCTCACACACACACACACACACACACACACACACACACACGGTCTAACAACATTTATGTCAATCTAACAACACCGTGTCCACTGAGGGTCCCAGAATAGTAGCAAAGACAAGTGAGTGAGAAATTCCTGCACTGTGTGTGTGTGTGTGTGTGTGTGTGTGTGTGTGTGTGTGTGTGTGTGTGTGTGTGTGTGTGTGTGTGTGTGAGAGAGCACCCCTCATCTCACTAATGACATTGTTACTTGACTCCCAAAGGAGCTCATTTAACAGCCGTTGAGTTTTGTTTTTGCTTTGCATTTGGTATTTTCACACATTACATTTCTGTGTGTTTCTTTTTTCTATTTTTCCCTCTACATTATTATTTTTTGTGCATAAAAAAAACAAAAAAAACAAAACACTGTTCTGTATTCAGGAGCAGCGGACAGATTGCTTTTTCAATTCCACACGACCATAATGAGATAAATTAAGAAAGTTAAATCGTTACTCGAAACGAATCGTTGAAGCGAAATGAATTAAAGTCTCACGGAGCGCACGAGTGTGATTCCAGCTGACGTCAGAGCAGTTCGGCTAAAGTGCTGAGAAAACACATTTCTCCACAATATCTGCAGGAGAACTTTAGTAGAACTGAAGATGGATGTTATAAAAGCAGTACGGTTGTGTCCTCGTTAAGCCGATTAATTCGTCATATAGAGAAAATATCACAAGTTGTTGTGTTGTAGTTTAAGAGCCCTGCTTAAACTAACGCGGAGTTCTGAACAGGCAAAAGCACGGCCATTTATACACACGGTTGCTAGGCAACGCCACCATCAGGCAATCAGCCTGAATGAGCCGCACCTGACGGCGTGTTTATTTAAGGGTCCTGATACCGGCGCACTTCGTGCGATCATTTAGGCAGCACCGATGAAGGTATCAGGGCCAAAGAAAAGAAAAGAAAAGAAAAGAAAAGAAAAGAAAGAAAGAAAAGAAAATAAAAGACAGACAGACAGACAGCTGTTTAGGGACAGAGGCAAAGCCCCAGCCTCTGTCTGTTTAAGACGCCGGCGAGAGCGAGTGAGAGAGAGACAGAGAGAGAGAGAGAGAGAGAGAGCGGCACGCAGCAGTACAGCATGCGCGCTCAGTACGGTGTATTAGTGCACGAAGCACAAACTCTCTCTCTCTCCCATAGGTCCTCAGTAAGGGCGAACGCCCCGAGAGGATAAAAGTTTTGTTTTGTTTTCCAGAGCCCCGTCCGTTCTCACGTAGACGGCGGAGCTCTGTTTATTTTGTGCTTACAGTTTTCATTGGTTTCCTTTTAAGTTCCTTAATTAATAATCCCACGCTATCTCCAAACGGGAAGGTCTTCCCGTGTGTATCACAAGCACTCTCACTAACTCCTATTTCACTGACCCACTCTAACGCCCAGCATAAGGGCTCTCATAATTAAAAAACATCGCGTGGTGCGGCTCTCCATACCGCACCACCGTAACAGCTGTTAAAGCAATTTAATTCTCAACACATAACGAACATCATCCATACATCAGCCTAAAGTCAGGCACGATGATCTCACACACTTCCAACTCATACATTGGATTACCTGAAACCTCAGAAAAAATCGGTCTGTATGTCTGTATGTCTGTCCAGCCAGATTCTGTCGCAGCATCACACAAACCTGTCTCGACAGACTGTAATGAATCTCCTGCAGCACTCAGATCTCTGGCTGAAGTTTAATCTGCACCATCAGTGAAATCTAAATGTTGAGTAAAAGTGATGTTATGAACAGTTATGTGTGGGATTTAATAATCTACTTTAAAATAATCTACTAATGCGCTTCTGTCTCAATGTAAACAAACACCTGCACCAATAGATATTAATGAGAAAAGATAAAGTGAATATTTTGACTGGGATTAGTTCATATTCTCACTTTGGCTGAAATAACAGCGCTGAAGTGGTATAAGTGAATTTTAACATGCCGGAGTCGTTTCAAGACAAAACTTCATCTTTATCTGATCGACTTTTTCCATTTCTCATCTGTGATTCTCTCTCCGATTACCGAACAGCGAGTGTATTTGTCTGAGCACCAAAGAAGTACAACTTAGTGTAAACAAGGCGTCAGATACTCGACCTTACAGAATGTGATTTCTGTGTATTAATAAGTGAAACAGAGAGTTCTGCTGTACAGAGACACACACAGACATGGACGTGGACTTCAGCCTCAAATAATAATAATAATAATAATAATAATATCACTCATTACATTAAAGATCAGCAGATTATTATTAGATTTAAAGTTTTAACTGTTCCTACAAACGCTTTAACCGTCGACGCGGTGTACTTACACTTGTTTATGGTAAAATAAATATCTCAAGTTATCTTCAGGTTGTTTACTGTCGTGGTTACGTGGATCGCTGGGAGCTCAGGCTCAGTGGCGCCACTTACAGTCATGAGAGAGTATGGCAGCTCATATCGCTAGCTCAGGAAAAGATCAAAACTCAAAAGTGCTCTTTCTACCGAGCTATGCCACTTTTGCACTTTTGCACTTTTGTTAAAGCTGAAAAATCTTCACGGTAGCCACTGATAGTCTGGAACCGTCTGTGAAGATGAAATTCTGTTATTCATTTAGATTGAAGCGTTTAAAGCATTTGAGGCATGTCAGATGATCTGCAGTTTGTCTTCATTCAAAATGTGTCAAAGAAACGACAAAAACATTTGAAATTCCATTTCAAAATCCGCTTATTGCAAACAAGTACTAATTAACTAACTGTTCCAATACTTTTGCTTACCTTACAATTGAGTATTTTGCCACCAAATATGTCTAGATTGATTTATTTATCTATTTATGTATTGTGTATTTTATGTTGAAATTTGATCATTCGCGTCACGTTCATGTTTTGATTTTAAGCCCAAATGTATTTAAAGAAAACAAATCAACAGATATGAGCTTGCTGTTCCAATACTTTTGGAGGGGCAGTAATTAAACAGTCCTATAAAAATTTATTTGCTTGACTGTTTAAAAACCCTCGCATTGCTGATTGGTGCTCTACTCAAAAATAATATTTTTAGGGTTTTTTTTTTATCAATTATCAATTTTATTTTATTTTAATAATTTTTTTTAACTAATAAACTGCATACTGTTTAGTTCTTTAATTTAGTTTATTTATTTATTTATTAGAAAACCACAACGTTGTTCCTTTAAACCTTGACATAATATAAATGAACCTGTATTTTATACAAATGTCGTGTTATTCATATTTATAGGAATAATTCACTAGCTGATATTCTGATATAGTTTATATAATTAGATGATGATGTTATCACTTTAAATAATAGTCCTAATAAAAGTTTTTGCCTTTTTTCCCGACACATACAGTACGTGCCGGAGAGCTTTAAAGTCCGAGCTTCAGATTAGTTTCATGACTCAAAGCTTGTGCTAAAACCGACATATTCATATTCACATGCCTGATATTTAAATGGTGAGATTTTTTTTCCCTCCCTACCGTCTGTTCAGTAAATCTGCCAAACGCTCCTAGTGGGCGTGCAGATAAGCAGGCGGTCTGGATCTGGTTGTGTAATAGTTGTTTTTTTTTAAATAATTTTGGTCTTGATGTTAGTACACCCCAAAGCACAGAAGAATCGAGAGAGTTCGAGTGAAAGAAATAAAAAAGTAAAGGAGAGCAAGTGAAATAATGTCAAATTCTCTCAATTCTTTTAGGAGTGTTGGTATTTCTTAAGAATAACAATTTTTTGTTATTTAAACATAAATTTATATTTTTGTAAAGAGTTTTTAAAAAATCTTTAATATAAGGATATTTTATTCTTAATTTATTCTGTATATATAAAATGTTGCTTTTAGTTTCCTCCTAACTTAATGAAAAGATTGTTTTAAACCTCAGTACATTCTGTTGCATAATTTTAGCAATTACAGACTTTTAAACATAATAATAGTAATAATAATAATAATAATAATAATTATAATAATAATAATAATAATAATAATATAGTAGATTTAAAACAGTGACATAAAAAATGAAAAGATGGTTTATAAAATGGTTAAAAAAAAAAACCTTAATGAAACAAATCTATTTTTTTTGTATTTTTTTTTTTAATAATCTCGGATATCTGAGGTCATGGCTTGTGTAAGGATTTCATACTAATAGCTCGGATACTGCAGAATTTACTGTGAGAGTTAATTACACACACACACACACACACACACACACACACACACACACACACACACACACACACACTGTCTGTCTACAGCGTGTCTTAATCACACATAACTCCGACTGCGCAGTTTGATACTGTGGCATTAAATCTAAAATTAAACCCATAAATATTCATTTCTATAGGAGGTACAGTATAGGATGTCTGAGGAGATGCATGTCAAGTGCGATTTCATTCCATATCATCAGTTCATATCTTCATTTCACATCCTTCATCCCTGTGTGCTGCGGTGTTAAAGTCACTGTTTGTGTGTAAAGGTGGCCGTTCTAAACAATACTGAAACATCTGGCAACCTCAGAGGGCTGAGCTACAAACAGGTGATTTAATCGTCTCAGAAATCTACTTAAGCAGCTGCTAAAAGAAAAGCAGAGAGGTAACAAGACAGAAAGATGAACGAGGAAGAAGGTAAAAAGAAAGAAAAAATAAAAAGAAAGAGAAGGAAGTGAAGAAGGAAGGAGGTAAAAAAGTGAAGAAAGAAGAAAGAAATGAAGAAAGAAAAGGAAGAAAAAAGAAAGAGAAATGAAATACAAAAGAAAAACAACAAGGAAGAAGTGAAGGGAGGAAGGAAAGAAGTACTGTAACAAGAAAGAAAAAATAAATGAGGGAAAGAAAGAAAGAAATATTTTTTGATTTTCATCTTCCGGCACTGAACACTATAGGGGGTGTAAACTTTTGAGACTCTGTCTGACTGCTGATCCAATCAACTCACACCTCAGTCAGATCACATCACTGATCACTGGAGCGCTACACACCTACAGCTAATGTACTGTAGGACAGTGTGTGTGTGTGTGTGTGTGTGTGTGTGTGTGTGTGTGTGTGTGTGTGTGTGTGTGTCTGCTATACTGTTCTACACTTTGAATAGATGGCCTGACATGGGGGGGGTCATGAAGGGCATCAGGTGTAACCCTGTGCCACGCCTGTGCGGATGGTCCGCTGTGAAACCTGCGGAGTCCAGAGGTGAAGCAGGAGGTGGAGCAATGATGTCATCCACAAAGTCAGGAAGTGGATCAGTCCATTCCTCCACCGGTCCCAGTCATCTCCTGAGCTTGCTACAGCCGCCATCAAACTTCCACAGGAGTCTTGAACCCGCGCAACATTCACACCCTGCCATGTTCACCAGGCCTGGGGTTCTGCAGGCGTTCAGGTGTTCAGGTGTTCAGCCGGCTGCCGTGCTCAGCTGGTAGGCTGGGAAACCTCACGCACTTTCTCTTCAGGGTCCACGGCGTGCATCCAGTACAGATTTGCCCTGAAATATTAATCCATCTGGTGGAAACCTGATGCCATCATCTTCTCTCAGCACGACCCAGCGAACAGAGAGCAGGAAACGGAGCTGAGCGCTGAATGGCTGTAATGAAGTCTGAGGAGGCAGTGAGACACGACAGATCATCTTAAAAGGGCAAGAACCCAGGCGTAGAGACAAACACAAACATCTACCAGACTTCACACAAAGAAACACACGGGTTTAATTAGAGGAACCGGTCAAGAACGAAGATAAAAACCCAGGCTTGAACCAGGGACATGACATCACTGAGCAGCAGACACGAGCTGAAACACACACCAGTGTATCCTTCCACACATTCTCTATCTATCTATCTATCTATCTATCTATCTTTCTTTCTTTCATTATGAAAACGGAAAATCTATTTCTAGAAAGCATTTCTTGCAGATTTTAGCTCTGACCCTGCAACTCTCTGTTCTTAGGGGATATATGGAGAAAAACAATTGTGTGTGTGTGTGTGTGTGATATGAAGATCTAAGACACACACACACACACACACACACAATCACATAAGCATGCATTAACATTTACAAAAGCTTATTCCAATATGCAGAAAACAATGCATGCGTAACTCCTAGTGATATAAGTTTAGCGGTTATGAGCCGTGTGCTAAAATGTCATGAAGGTTAGTTAGTAAATGATGACATCGTCTCCTGAACTCACCACTGCGGGTTTATAACACTGTTTCGTGTACGGTGTAGACTTTTGCTCACATTATTACTGAAGCCTACATACTGTAAGCTGACATAAACCTATATTAAGGCCTCATCATAGTCACCTAAAAGACTGTTTATGTTTATTGCATTGTTTACATTAGCATATTTATCTTAATTATATGTTTTGAATTGATAACAGCAGTTATGACAGTTCAGTTAAAATGTTATGAAGCGACATAGCATGCCATGTGAACTTTGTGAGACGAAGCATCTCTGACGCTTGACACACTGTCTATGGAAACACTGTGAGATAATAAAGGCGTCAACACTCATTACATACTGCAGTAATGACAGGGTTATGGATGGCTCGTGAGCATGCTTATCAGATGTCATGAACACTTATAAGACTGTTTAAATACATTATGTTATGTAATGCGTTCTCTGACACTAACATGAGAGTGGGTTTGGCTATGTCATGTCACTTTGTTATTATGATGTTGTAATGACATAGTGACGTACTGTGAGTGTTATAACTGCTTTATGCCACTGAAACGTGATATGACAGGTGGCACAAGTGATATCAACTCGGATTGGTGTCGAGTTGTTTGTGAAGTTGGTATGAACGGCCTATGGAGGTGCTGCGTAGCCCTATGAACTCTTTGCGTCTGTTTTCCCAGGACTTCACGCTGACGATGTATTTCCAGCAGTACTGGAGGGACAAGCGCTTGGCGTACTCGGGGATTCCTCTCAACCTGACCTTGGACAACAGAGTGGCCGATCAGCTCTGGGTTCCTGACACTTACTTCCTGAACGATAAGAAGTCCTTCGTCCATGGCGTGACCGTCAAGAACCGCATGATCCGGCTTCACCCGGAGGGAACCGTCCTCTACGGCCTGAGGTCAGCGCTCCGCCCACTCCGCCGGCTCCGCCCGCTCTGCTCAGACTCGCCACTTCCACATCTCCATTCTATTATTATTATTATTATTATTGTGTCTTTTATTTTTCTTTAATATTTTTATTTCTGTTTTTTCATCTTTCTGTCTTTCTTGGATAATGTGTTGTTAGTGTTTCCGTTAGTTTTGTCTTTTGTTTGTTTTTTCCTTAAATTGTTATTTTTCATTTTCATTTTCTTTCATTCTAAATGATTTAAACTTTATTTCTTCCATTTTGTTTAGTTTGTTTTTTCTTTGTCTTTTCACTCGCTTTATGTTTGTATTCCTCTTTCTTTCATTTTTAAATATTTTGTTTCATTCTATCTTTTTTCTTCATCTTCTATGTTATGTTTGATTTTTTTTAAGTTTGTTATTCTGTTCGCATCTTTCTTATTATTTATTCTATTTATTTTGCGTTGTTTTTTCTTTTTTCTTTTATTATTTTTAATCTGAAATATTTTTAAGTCTTTCTTTCTCTTCTCTTTGTTAGAATGTTTTTTTTTTTTCTAGCAGGTAGCTTTTGAATTTATTTATTTTTATCATGACCTTTTATGAAGGATAAGATCTCACAGACGTCCTCTCATGTTGCTGCTGCTTCGGTCACGTTGGTTGACGTGTTTATCGCTGATCAGATCAGCTGGACAGGTAGAGCGCTGTAGACGCGTCTGATTATTGGACCACGTTTCCTGAGCGCTCTACGGTAGCTGTATACGCTGTCCCGTCCCGCTCGGTGCACTGGGCTGGGAAATTACATCAGCACTAATGTGAGCCCTTATCTCATTACAGCGCTTTCGTCTTATCAGGGTCCTGGAACGTTCCTCCACTCACTCACTCACTCACTCACTCACTCACTTACTCACTCAGAGGGATGTGAGAGCCTGGGCGTGTCTCCAGTCATCGCACGCTATTTCAGGCACGGCTCGCTCCGCTGCGCTTCTCAGCTCTTAATGCTCGTCTACAGAATCGCAGGATCTATACAGGACGATGATGAAGCGGGTGGAGCTGCGTCACGCTACGGCGCACCGGACGACACGTGAACGTGACCTCACAGACACGTCATGTTAGCGCAGTTCATCCTTAAATCACGCTCGCAGCAGACAGTGTAGTTCTCATCCGTACGCACGAGAAAACGGAAAGGTCAAAAAAAACACACACACAATGACCAGACTGCATAAGTTTACACACCCGCCTTGCCACTCATGTTAGTGAACAGTAATGCTCGCACATCCACAAACCCACAGAGCGATTCTCATTAACAGGAAATAAAGATGAGTGCTTTCTCTAGCATTTTCTTAACATCCTTATAAAAGTTCACTAAGGTTCATCTCAGCAGACGAGTGAGTACTGTACAACCTCTCACCTTCCTACAGTTACAGTATGTAGGCGGGATATAAGCATTTTGACGTGTTGGAAGCAGGAAGAATGGCCAGGTGTACGGGTTTGATTTACCTTGACAAGGAGCAAATTGTCTTGTCAACTGCAGCTCCTGTGAGATGTTCGTGGTCAGGACGATCCAAAAGTGATCCAAAGGGAATAAAACATTAAGCTAGTGACGGGGGCGTAGTGAAGGCCGACCCGTCCGGTCCGATCCAGTAGAACGGCTCCGTGGCTCAAGGTGGAGAAATGGGAACCTCCACAATATTACTGGAGGTCATAATGTTATTCCTCATCGGTATAAATAATTATACTGTGTGTTTTTTGAGGATTTCTTTTAAAATGAGTGATTACTGAGCCTGTCCGTGATCTGGAGCTTTCTGTTTACTGATGCTGAGTCTGAATCTCACATCCACAACACTGGATCTGCACAAAGTCACAAAGTTTAAAACCGGTTTTCGCTGAATCTTCCATGACACTGTACAGGAGCTGGCGTGTTTCACAACTATACAAGCATACGACATTGTTTGTTAATGAATAAACGAAGCCATTTGTCAGCGTTTTGCAGTGATACTGTGCAAGCCAGTGGTTCTCCGCTCCGGTCCTGGAGGACCACCTGCCCCGCACATCGCTGTCTCAGCTCCCAGCACACCCGAATTCACTAATCAACTAATGAACGGCCTTTTGTTAATCGAAGCAGGTGTGGTAGAGCAGAGCAAACAGGAAAATACACAGATCAGTGGTCGTCCAGGAATGAGGTGGAGACCCGCAAGTCTGATATTAACATGAAACAATTCATGTGTGTGTAAGAAGTGTAATGAGCATGACCAAACACTTACGATAATGCTAAGAATTGAAGAGTCGGTTCAGAGAGCGAGTCCCGGACCTCTCGGAGGTTTCGACGCAACTTCTCGGCAACGCTCATCACTGCAACTCTCAAAGCTCAAATCTCATAGAGAGAGCAAATCAGTCTGATATTGAAGCCCGCGCTCCGCTTTGTCGGGAGATGAGGTGATAGATTGGACGGGTTCCATGTGACCGCAGCGGTCGTGAAGAAATAAGACAGTGTGTAATTTCCCTCGAGTTGACCATCGACGACTATCTCGCGCGTCCTCTTAAACAAATAATAACACCAGCAGACAGGAGCGGCGCCGTGATGAACCGCGGTACAGAACTGGAATAAGACACACTTTCTGACTTGTAAATTCTTTCTGTTTACATTAATATCTGTAGGTCTTTGGTGTGAGTATCATCGACCCTCGGGATGTTCTAGATGTGAAAAGAGTTCTGCCTGAATAAATAGCCTGTAGCAAAGTGAACACTGGACACACTCTAAGTTTATACACAGCTTAAAGGTTTCAAATATTCCCTTTAGAGCTTGGACTCCGTCAGGATGACGCGTCCACATCTCAGATCGTTAGACAATAACAAAGCGCTACCTGGAAACACAAAGTGGAATAGCCAGACACAACGGATGATGTCATCATGATAAAACATACTGTATCTTCTCACACGGTTTATTCTTCTTGAGAATGAAAGCATTTAGTAAACTGATACTGAACTCTCACTCGCTCACTGAGAACATTACACGTAGCACAGGCTGAAACTGAAAGCAGAACATCTCATTGTTGGTTAGAAAAATGTGAACAAAATTATTCCAAAGAGAAAACCTCATTCAGTTAATCGTGTTAGTTATTTTATTGTTTTTTCGTCCCGCTGTGATTTTAGGAACGACCTAAACCCTCCCTAGTGCCTCTAAACCTAACCTCCTTCACTGAATCACTGAACCACATCTTGGCCGGCTTCAGGAACGTACAGTACCATGTTAGAGAGATCAGTAGTTTTAAAGAATCATGTTCATGAAGAAACAAACGTCAAATTTCAGGGCTAAAAGGCATCTGACATTTAAATGACTCTTAATATACAGTACAGTATATGATGAATATTATATAGCAGTTAGTTCGGAGCGAGTGATCTGATTGGACGAGAGGCATTATTCCACGAGTGCTGCTCCATGAGTGCTGATAACAGACACTAACAGCACTGTGCTGCGTAACTATCTGTGTGACTGGGCGTGTCCCAGGTGTTGTCCAGTGATTATTGACACTGACTGTGTGTCTCAGCGTGGGTGAGAGTCGGTCTGTACGGTCCGCAGTACTGAGGAGAGAGCAGCTGCCTGACCACGCCCACATTCACACCCGGTCACAGAAGCACTTTCAGCAACAACACACATCTGATAACGTTATGTCGTCTTAAACAACACGCCTCACGTCGTTCTGAATCGCCTCTGAAGCGTCTGTGTCATTCTGTTTACGGCTAACTACAGTAGCTTTCCGTTTAACGCTATTTGGGACTCGACCCCGGAACCCGAAAGTTAACAGAGCTGATATTCTAAAGCCGAATAAGTGGAAATATGAAGTAAACCTTTTGGATAGATACAGTAGTACCAGTAAGACTTTAAGGCTGCTTTCACCCCAGTTCACCACACTGTCGCTGACCTGTAGTGGGAGGAGACGTGTGTGTGGGCGGAGCAGAATAACTGGTGAAATGGACAAACAAAGTGTAATATGTTAATGAGAAATAGTGCTTGTGGAACTGTTATATAAAAGCCATTTCACACCCGGGGCCGTGCTGTTGTACCGAATATCAGTACGGCTGTGATCTCTTCAGGACTCAGGTTGTGTCCTCGTGCCTAAGACTGCATCACAACCATGCTGATATTCAGTACAATAGCAAGACCGTGAGTGTGATATTGTTTAATAATTATTCTGTGCTCTGTTCGACTGGTCATCTAATTGAATACTGTGTGTGTAACGGTTTCATTGCTGCGCTGAAAATGTGTCTATATTAGATTTTAGCCCTGACGTCTAATCTATTAAAAAAATCCAACAATAATGTCTTAGTGTGGACACAGGGACAAAAACTAGGACAAAAGCTATTTATGTTCTGTTATGTTATATCAAACAGGAAGTGACTCATAAATACATAAATGACATTTACATAAATGTATATACTTATACACACACACACACACACACACACATATATATACAGTATATACTTTTTCGGCTTTAGGCTACTTTATGGTTACTGATTAAATGTGTGTGTGTGTGTGTGTGTGTGTGTGTGTGTGTGTGTGTGTGTGTGTGTGTGTGTGTGTGTGTGTGTGTGTTTAATGCAGAATCACCACGACTGCTGCTTGCATGATGGACCTGAGGAGATACCCGCTGGACGAGCAAAACTGCACCCTGGAGATAGAGAGCTGTGAGTGCACACACACACACACACACACACACACACACACACACGCCTCAATTTCTAAGAACTCAAATAAACAACTAACTGCTCTTAGTAAAGTCACTTGATGTGTTGACAAAATGATTCACTGAGTCATGACCGACTCTAAACGAGTCACTGATTCATGACCGACTCTAAATGATTCACTTATTTATTTTTTAAATATTCTATGTAAGGTTTTGGTGTTGTTCAGTTTCTACAGTTTGCTCTCATGAATCTCTTGAAGGAGGACTGATGTGTTCACTTTGACTCCTACAAAAAGAATGAATCATTTAGAAATGAATCATGTCTAACTTTAGCAGTTGTTGGTTTCAGAGATAAAAACACAACATGAATCATTGGGCTCCTGAGTGGCGCAGTGGTAAAGTGCTCCCCCTATCATCTTCTAGTTCGATTCCCGGGTGATGCTGTAGCCACCCGCAGCCGGGGGCCTGGAGAGAGCTGATTGGCCGATCTCTCTCAGAGGGGTTGGATGGGAGGCACTTACCGCTCTCACAACAATCAAGCACTTTACAGACAGTCATGGCCGTCTGTGAGCTCCCGCAAGTGGAAAGAGCGGATAGCACTCTTCTCTCGGGGTGTCATGCCGCCCGTGACGGTGCCTGACTGAATGGTGGTAGTATTAGCCTTAATGTGGGAGCCCCCTATTGACGGGTGGGAATTGTACACGACCAACCCTGAGCAACCTCCCATGCAAGAAATTGTTGAGAACAGAGCTGAGGATACAACTGGAGACCTTCAAGTTGCGATGCAGAAACACCACCTAACGCACCACCAGCCACTATTCCTGATCATTCATTTTATTGCAATGGCGTGTATCCGTGATTCATCTACGTCTGATCTGTACAGACGGCTACACGACTGATGATATCCAGTTCTACTGGAGAGGAGGAGACAACGCCGTGTCCGGTGTGTCCCAGATCGAGCTCCCTCAGTTCTCCATCGTCGACTACAAACTGGTGTCTCGGAACGTGGTCTTCTCCACAGGTGAAGCTTTACACACACCTGATGTGTTATAATCATTTACAAAAACAAAAAACAGTGATGCAATACAGAGAGAAAAAAAAATGTTATTTAGCACTTTCTGGAAGGTTTTTGTTGTGTCATGTTGTTTGCTTCTAGCATCCTGAAGGGTTTGTGATGTTTCATTCTGTTAGGGATAATTATAATAATAATAATAAGAAGAAGAAGGATGCAAGTGCAAATAAAACAGGAGATTGAATTACAAGTACCGGGCAGAGAAGACCAATACAGTAATCTAAAGGCAAGGATAAAACCCCAGCAGGGTCAGGGGGTGTGCACACAACAATGACATCACCAGGGCAAAACTCAGAACCCTGAAACAGTCGTTCCACTGATTCAGTCACAGGTTCTAGCATCCCAGTGGGGGTTTTCACAGAGTGTTTGCTTCTAACATTCCAAAGGCTGTTAGGTTATTATGTTTGGTTCCAGAATCCCAAATGGTTCTTAATTCTGTCATTAAGCGTTGTTTGGGTCCTGCATCCTGAAGGGTAGTTAGGTTATTCTTAAAGCATCCTAAATGGTTGTTATATCCTAAAGGGGTGTCTGTTTCCGAATCCGTCCCTAATAAACCCTCTCGCTTACTGAATCTTCTGATCTTTTCTCTCTGAACAAACACATAAACAAATAAAGCCGGTTTCATTCTGATGTGACAATGAGAGGGTGTTATATTTCCGAGCGTGGTTGAGCTCAGGGATCGCTGCATTCCAAGGCTAATTACCGGCTTTGCGTCAAGTGCCTCACCCGCGTGTTGTAGAAACACCAGCTTAGACCAGCGATGATGGAGCGGCGATTACGTCCCCATGTCTTCACATGGTTAAAAGAGAGAGAAAGAGAAAAAAGAGAAGTACTCCGTACACGGCGATCCATATATTCATGAAGCAGAAGCCCCGCTGCATAAATTATTCCCCTGAAAAGCCAGAGAACTGGCAGACTAATAATTATTCCCACTTCGAAATGACAGAAATGTTGAACATCATCTACATGCACTGTGTGGGAATCACGGGTACGATAGGGGGTGTTACAGAGATCAGACCCCACTGGGGGGCAGGGTGGACATTTTAGAGATCAGACCCGACCGAGGGGTCGGGGGGGTCTGGGCATTTTAACGATCGGACCCCACTGAGGGGGCGGGAAAAGACGATGTATGGTGAAAATCAGTGTTGTAGAGATCGGACCCCACTGAGACATTATAGATATTAGACATCACTAAGGGGTGGTGATGTAAGATGACGTAATAGAGATCAGACAGATGATGTTAGAAGAGTGACAAGAGAAAAATGTGCTTCAGAATCATATTTAATGTATATGTATTAGGAATTGTCACAGCTAAACAAATCACCCTTTCTTTCATTGATTGATTTATTTATTTATTTATCCTGTTGTCCTTTATAGCTTCTGTAATCTGTTTTTTTTTTCTTTTTTCCTCCTCATATCCCTCTTTTATTTCTTTTATCTTTTCTTTCTTTCTTCATTTTTTTTGTGTTTTGTCTTTACCTTTCTTCCTCCCTTCCCTCCTTTTTTCTCCTGTGTCTTCTCTTTCCTCATTGCTTTCATTCTTCATTTCAGCAGTGTATGTTGTGTGTATATGGGCAGCTTCAATAATGTGAGAGTAGCGTGTGTGTGTGTGTGTGTGTGTGTGTGTGTGTGTGTGTGTGTGTGTGTGTGTGGTTCCTCAGTGTTTAACTCGACTGTGTTGTTCAGGTGGTAAACTCTTATTTGCGGTCTCACTCGCGGTGTGTCGCCGTCAGCTCTGTCAGAATTAAACACCATGAACAAGAAGTTGACTTTTTTTCCTCTTCTGCGTCTCATTGTGGTGGTGAGAGCACTCAAGGCTGAGCTACTACAACCAATCATGACGAGAAAAAAAAAACTATTTATTCCGCCACACCATGGCCGTCTGTTTCCAAGGCAACGGAGGCAAATCTGCACTACCATTGCCATAGAAACTGAAACAAAACATAAAGCATGGCTCCAGTGCCTTCGGAACTAAATCTGTCTCTACTACATGTCTCTCTCTCTCTCTCTCTCTCTCTCTCTCTCTCTCTCTCTCTCTCAGGAGCTTACCCACGCCTATCACTCAGCTTCAAGCTGAAAAGGAACATCGGATATTTCATCCTGCAGACCTACATGCCCTCCATCCTGATCACCATCCTATCCTGGGTTTCCTTCTGGATCAACTATGATGCTTCAGCTGCAAGAGTGGCTTTAGGTAGAACACACCAAACAGTTCAATGCTATTCAATGTTATTTGTTGAGCATTTTTAACACTGGACATTGACACAAAGCAGCTTTACACAGTCAAAAGGAAGTCTCTGAGGCGTTCAGAAAGTTCAGAAAGGTGTTTACAGTAAGTTAATATACGTAAAGTCCATCTTCATGGTCATCCAGAAGAACCATCCTCATTCAGTACACGCCTACCAAGCAGACCATATGGTGCCATCCTCAGCAGCAGCAGCCAGAGACCGTCATATCATGTGACCTCCAACCAGAAGAGGGGCACCAGGATGAGTCAGACAGGTCCGGAGCGCAGAGGGGGTCTGGATCACTGGCAGCTCAGGAGTGTCATGTAGCAAGAGAGAGACAGGGAGAGAGAGAGAGCAGAAGAGGAGAGATAACAGTTAGGTCTGGTCACAGTCACATAATGTATAAGGTGAATGTATATTTAGTGCAGAGTGCAAGCAGGGACTCCGGCAGGACTAACTATGACATCATCACTAAAAGGGAGAGCCAGAAGGAAACACAGACATGAGGGGGAACTGAGATGTAAAGCAACCAATCACCTCACCGTCAACAAACCTGAGTGAACAATGAGAGTGGGGAGGACAGCATCTAAACATACCAGTTCACCACAATACTCTACGTCTATGAGTCCCCCAGATCTGCTCCTTTACCTAAGGTTAATCTATTTACAAAAATGCTGCGCTAAATAAATGGGTTTTTAGCCTAGACTTAAACACTGAGACTGTGTCTGAGTCCCGAACATTAATAGGAAGACTATTCCATAACTTCGGGGCTTTGTAAGAAAAGACTCCGCCCCCTGCTGTAGTTTTAATAATACGTGGTACTGACAGGCAGCCTGCATTCTTTGATCGAAGTAGGCGTGGCGGATCGTAAGACACTAACAGTTCACTCAGATACTGTGGCGCGAGAACATTTAGTGCTTTAAATGTCAATAGTAGTATCTTAAAATCGATGCGAAATTTCACAGGGAGCCAATGCAGTGTAGATAAGATAGGGGTGATGTGCTCGTATCTTCTGGCACCTAGTTGAACAACCAGACAGTAAGGCGTTACAATAGTGCAACCGTTTAGTGACCCCATCAGAGTTACTGTTAGCACTCCCATGGTGATTATTGTCCTTTAACAGCACACGACAAGTGCTTTATTTCAGTGCAGTTTAACAGTGATTATTGTTTTTATTTCCAAACTGTCTGTAGCGCAGGTGATTTTTCCTGTTTGTCACTGAGACTCCTCTATTCAGTCAGTCAGAGAGACTATTCGAGACAACTTTTCACTAATGTAGAATCTACGGTGGCCGAGAAGTGCAAAATAAAATAACAAAACCTCAACCAAAACAACAAAATAAAAAATAAAATAACAAAACCGAAAAACAAAATAACAAATAAAAAAAAAATAAATTTAAAAAAAACAATAAACCAAATGAGAAAACACAACGACAACTCAGTCAAACCGGAAAAGGTAGGTATACTGTAGTTCGCGAATTAAATTCTTAGCGCTGATTGGAAGAGACATCCGTCACTCAAAACATACAAGGAGTACTGACGAGTGAAGTCAAATTTATATTTAAAGCACATTTAACACAACATTAGTTGGCCAAGGTGCTGTACAATCGTAAAATACTAAAAAATAATCCTTAAAAGAAAATACATCTAAATGTCCGTGAGACTGCAGCACTTCCTGTGTATTTTGAGTGACAGATGTTTCGTCCAATCAGCGGTAAGAATCAACATGCTTTCGTTGGCTTGCGAAATAATTCGTCCCGCTAATCTTGAGTGGCAGGTGTCTCGTCCAATCAGTGGTAAGAATGTCATTCGCAAGCCACGCCTACCTGTTTTCAGCTTGTTGCTTCTTACCGCTGATTGGACGAAACTTCTGTCACTCAAAAGATACAGGAAGTACTGCAGCCTCACGGAGCCGTATTTAGCTGTATTTTCATTTAAGGATTCATTTCAGCATTTTAGGATTTTACATCACTTTGGTCGACTAAGTTGTGTTAAATGTGCTTTTAAAATAAGTTTGACTTCACTTGTCAGTACTGCTGGTATGTTTTGAGTGACGAATGTCTCTTCCAATCAGCGCTAAGAATTTAATTAGAGACCCATACCTACCTTTTCCGGTTTGACTGAATTGTCCTTGTGTTTTCTCATTTGGTTTATTGTTTTGGGTTTTGTTATTTTGTTTTTTAATTATTATTTTGTTTTCTGTTTTGTTATTTAGTTTTGCACTTCACGGCCACCGTAGGAATCACATCAGATATTTGCTCAACCAATCAAAAATTTGCCAGAGAGGGATTGCCTCCTAATCTACAGCATTTCCCATCATTACATTCTACATCATATTTCCATCCACATGCGTTCTAATCTACATCTACGTCCTTACATTGTAACCTGCATCTACCCACATCCCTTAGTTACACCTACTACTGTATACCGGTGTCCTAATCTACATCTAACGTCTTCCTAATAAATTTTTTTTTAAAAACTCGACCACCAAAGACCTGCAACTAAGCAACAGCACTAATGTAACTTCCCCACAAATAATAACAAACAGCCGTATTAATGACTCAATGCCCGAGTGATATCTGCTCATGGCGGACGATGTACAGGCGTGCCAATACATTCACACCCGAGGACTACTAATAGAAAGTGTAAACCTAAATCTAAGTGACTTACACGGTGTAGCTGATTACCTGGCAACTCATCCGTCCTCCCACATCACACACACACTGACTCTGAGAGGTGGGAGTGGGAGACGATTCGTAGCTCATGAGATCGTGTGTGTGTGTGTGTGTGTGTGTGTGTGTGTTATGATGAGTTTTACAGTATACACTCGAGTGTGCGCCTGCTTGGGAGAGAACGAGAGGAAGTGAGAGAGGGTTCAAAACTATGTGCAGGATGATGGGGTACATTTCGTGAGACTCTCCTCATTAACGACATTAAGCAGTGAAATGAGAGCACACTGCATTGGGATGTGGGATGGAAACCTCTCTATGGCCACTCACACGCAAACACACACACACACACACACACACACATCTCACTTCACCTGCCATTATCATTACCAGCTCTCTCGCTCTCTTGGCCTCTCTCTCCTGCCAGGTAACCCAGTAAAAACACAAAGATCGATCCAGCTGGAAAACAATTACATTTCAGCTCCATTTCAGCTCCGGCACGCGACAGAGGAGCAATGAATCTCGCCTTTAAACGACTCGGAGAGAGCCGAGAGCGAGGAGAAGGCCATCCATCCATCCTGCTCATCCGCATCCGGCTCTAGTGAGGCCGCCGTCAGGCTATCTGAATAAAATTACACACTCACTCTCTCTCTCTCTCTCTCTCTCACACACACACACACTCACACTCACACACACACTTTAGGAGTCCAGTCTTCTCCGAATGGAAGTGAGAGAAGCTCGGATAATGTGAACGCTGTTACCCTGCTTGCGTGGCTCCTTTTTAAGCTCCTTCTGCTTCTGCTGCTCGAGTGACACACGCTCTCGTCACACATTCTTGTTTTTTTACATTTCTTGATTCATGTGGAGAATAAAGACATCGTTTCATGAGTCATGTTTGAGAGTCACACAGATGTGGAACCTTCCGAGTCCAGTTGATGTGATACACGACCTGACAGAATGCATCCATAAGGAAAAAGTCTTTAGACGAAATACCTCCAGGGAGAAACAGAACCATGTCACTTAATAATAATAATAATAATAATAATAATAATGCAAAACGTAAAAGACGTTGATGTTATGGCTCGTGCAGTCATGTTCGCCGGTTACATTTTTGGTTCTCTTTATGCAGTCACTACATTTGTTGACAATAAATAAATAAATACAAAGTGAATCCTTCTTTGACAGTTTTAATTAAATGTTAGTTGGATGTGAGGCGGCACGGTGGCGTAGCAGTTAGCATATCCAGGGTTGTGGGTTCGAGTCCCACCTCGGATCTGTGCGTGCGGAGCTTGCGTGTTCTTCTTTGCTCCAGGCCGCCCGATTCCCTCCTCAAAGACATGCAGAGTTGGCTAACTGAGGACCTGGGTGTGCCATACCTCATGCTCCATGTCTGAGTGAGTGAGTGAGTGAGTGAGTGAGTGGAGGATTGAATGAGTCTGTTGTGAAGGATAAAAAACACCATCCCCTTTTGCAAAAGATTCCAGGTTTAAAAAACACTGTCACTCATTCTGCACAAAATAGAAAAACAAAATCTGATCTTCATGTCAAATGTCTTACCTACACTGATCGACCATGGCTGGGTGAACTGAACAACATTCCACGGGGACCAAAGTCCAGCCCATCCTGTCTGATCCAGCAGAAAAGGCAACGCAGCACAATCAAATGAAAGATGTCAGTACTTATGACCACCGAAAGTCACCAGAACACCGAGGGCATCACTGCCCACCACACACGGGGCCCAGCAGGCAAAGAGCCCAGGGCTGCCAACCCAGACCCCAAACTTCCCAGATCCACAGAGGTCCCGCCCCACAGCACCCAAAGGATCCGCTGCCAACATCCCGGTCTCACACACCACAGCAAAACCCCCAAGGGTCGGGATCAGAACATCAGAACTGCCCCAGTGGCACAAGTGGAGCCCAAAACATCAAACCTTATGGATGATCAGTGGAAACTAAAAAGGCAGGATTATCTTTTAGCTATATTTATCTTTATCTTAAAAGTCTTAATTTTTAATCTGTAAATGATGTAAAACTTTTTTTTAACAAAAGTTTACGTATTAGTTTTACACCTATGAAGCATTAGAGAGTTATAAATCAGAGTCTGACTCAGAGTCATTACAGCACAATTTTACCTACGTATGTTTACATGCAGAATAAACCAAATGAGGTCAAACCAATTTGAGCAAGTAGATTAATCACAATGTAAAATGTAAAAGAGATTTAAATTAAAGCTTTTACAAAGCGCTGACACTGGAGACTCCTTCCATATCTACTACAGTATACTAGTATAGTATATCTGATTATGTGGCACGTCCACCGTACTGTCCCTGAAAAGTGTTTGATTTGAAGCTGCGTGAATGCATGAAATTTACTGAGACACCAGAAAGTGAATCAGAATTCTGAATTTAGCCCCACCACGGTGCACCAGGCGCTAGTAGCAAGTTAGTTCACGCTTAGGGATCTCTATATATAACATCAGCTGAAAAGCCAGGATGTGATGAATCATAGTTTTTGTTAAATCTTTTGTTAAACATCGAACACCCGTTCCTGCTTTCATCACCGAGGAAACACAGAGTGAGCGATTCAATCGGGAACAGGAAGACCTTTTTAACAAAGCCTCTGCGTTCTCCTAGAATTCATTATGGCGCGGCGGCGGCGGCGGCGGCGCGCGGCCGTCACGCCCGCGTTTCTGCGGCGCGCTTCCAGGAATCATGTTAAATGTGTCTTTAAATGTTAATGTAGCTGCAGAAAGTAGGACAGGCCCACACTAAAGTGTCTCGTTAAGCAGATAACGGTTTCCCTGAGGGAGCCGGAATGTAATAGACATGCGGTTATGGTAATTAGGTCGAACCACTTTCACATTCGGCGGGGAGTTAAAAGTCAACGTCCACCCCAGAACACAATAAACATGATGCGTTTAGTGATTTCGGCGCTAATTTGTTGCTTGCTGTTGTGTTGTTCCCGTGAGAGGTCAGCGGCTGTCTTCTGTACTGATGCCGTAATATGACATGGAAAGTCATAAAAAGTCCGTATTGCAGTTATTGTGCTCCTGAGAAGCTCATCGCAACGCTGGAGCTCATTTACTTCATTAAGAGCCAGATGCCGTTAGGTGTAATATAATATTATATTATATAATACAATAGGTGCAGTTGAGCAGCTGGAGCCGGATACAGGGCAATAACTGGGCTATAAATAGAAACGGAAAGACACAGTAGTAGTAAAGTGTTGTAGTAGTAGTACTAGTAGTGTTTACAGGGGCTACATACTGTACATGCGGCACGGTTTTATTCCAGCTCTTATAAAGTCTGGTTTTATCAGTAATGATGCCAAGTATTAATAACAGCAATGTGCCGGAGGATTGATCTTAGGATTTGGAGTCGACGCCTCAAACTCTGTCATTTTCCTCAAACCGTTCCTGAACAATGTTTACAGTGTGCCAGGGTCCATTATCCTGCTAAAAGACACCCCTGCATGGCATTCAGAGAACAGCTCTCCATGAAAGACTCGGTGTAACTCGGTCTGCAGCTGCAGGATGTTTAGGTAGGTGATACGTGTCAAAGTAACATCCGCAGGAATGGCAGGACTCGAAGGTTTCCCAGCAGAACATTGCTTCCCTTCTGCCCGTTGAGCATGCCGGTGCCATCTCTTAGTGAGTCTTAGTGGAAGCCCCGCCCCCTTCCCTCATTGGACCTTAATATTCACCCAATAATATGGCGTCCTCGCTTTCTGCTTCAGTAAATGCCAAATGTTGTCTAAGTTTGTTAAACCAAAATAAAGTGTGTCTTAACTAACATTACTCCAGTGGCTTGACCTGATGGAATAAACCTTTTATGTGACCATCATTTTCTTTTACATTTTCTTTGACATTTTTGGCACAAGCTCGTCATAGATACTCTAGAAATGCTTTATAGAAGTGATATAATAATGTTCATGAATGTTGCACCAAATCTTTTAGCAATTTGTCTTGCAATCTGTGTGAAATATATAAAATATACTGTATATATTCTTGAATCTGATTGGTCAGAAGGTGTTATGACTATGTGTTATTTATTTATTTATTTATTTATTTATTGTATAGCAGCAGCTCCTGCAGTAATGCAGGTTTACATTCATGCGCTCGTTCTAATAAGTTTTAGCAACAGCTTGTTCACATGGACGTTAACCTTCACCTTTTTTATGTAAGGAGTCTCCAGCGTCAACCCTTTGTGATACCTAGAGGTAAAGCTCATTGACCTGACTGGAGCTGTAACAAAATAAAACAAAACTCTACAGAAAACTATTAATCGATTAAAGTATCCGAGGTCATTCTTTAATAAACAGAAAAATTCTAATCACTGGCAACTTGATATTTCAACTTTTGATATTTTATCCTGGTGTTGAGAAAGATCTGAGCATGGAAAATGAACATAGCGTGTACATACTGTATGAAGTACATCATTCAGAAAAAAAATTTTTTTGTCAGATAGAGGTGCTTCAAACATGCACTAGTCTCCACTTTCTTCTTGTTATAACCAGAAATTAGATTTAAAGCATGAAAAACGGTAAACAGGCGAGAGGTTTTTTAACACTGCCGTGACGAGAGGCTGATTCACCGTCGTGTTTGACAGCACGATTGTGTAATTGCATTGAGTAAGCAGAGCTCGTTTTTTTGGCTTTTGCTCCCGGTGACAGAGCTCAATCTGTAGCAGCCATCCGCGCTGTCCAGATTCATGGTGGGCGGCAGAGCCGAGCTGTCAAACGAGAAATACTTCATCGCAGCTCTTTTGGCCGAGTCTCTGAATAATCTCAGTATCATAGTGTACTTTTCTGGCTATACAGCCTCCTATGTACTTTTAGTCCAATTTGTGCATGAGGCTTTTCATCACTTTTTTTTTTCTCTCATCGCAGCCTGGACGATGCCTTATGCCATCCTGTCTCCCAATTCCCATATCGTTACTCTAAAATGCATTTGGACTGATCGGTCCCTAATCTCCTGCAGTTCATTGTGGGATTTCAGTATACACACCACAGCAAGGCTTATCACAACTTTTTACAGTCATGCACCCCTTTAACTGTGAAAAAACACTAATGGACTTTCTTGGTACATGGAACCCTCACTGAGAACCAATGCATTTCTTGTTGACAGGAGGATAAAATCAGAAGGGTTTGAGATCTTTCGCCAGTTTCATTAATAATTTACCTGACTAAGTTACTGGTCAGTGTTTTTGATAAGCATCAAATTCCTGGATGCTACACTAAGCCTAAAACAGATCAGAGTTTGGCCACCACTATCTGCACACCAGGACCATGATATAAAAGCTAGATACATAACATTAATTCCTTGTTATAAATTAATAAGTAGCTACATGTGCTCTGATGATGTTACAGTCGAACACACCAATAATAAACCACTGAACACCTGGATGCTGCAGGAGGTGAAGCAGTATGCAAGAGGCAATCAGTATTGCAAAGCACATCTATTAATTCCAGAGATGTGTGGTGTATGTTCTGTACCAAGTGACCTGGGTTATCATGTGGTTTGCTAGACAAGGTTTCACGATGCACCACCAATGCCAGCACCGCTGCTTTCCACCTAGACTCATAGAAAGGACATCCACCCATCCCTCACAAGACCAGGAACTCAACTTGTCCACAACACATGAGGAGAAGGTTCTCTCCGGAGTCAACCATTGCAAAGCATTGGGACCTAATAACACCCCTGGTTTAGTGTTCAGAGACTGCATAGATTCTGAAAAGATATCTTCAAAATCCTCCTGAGCTGAAGTGTTTTCTCCAGATCTTCAAGTCTACCCTCTCCATGCCTTAAAGTTCCAAAGCATTCAGGTCAGCCATCATGAAGTGACTGATCATGAGTTCTGTCATCCTGTGTTGGGGATCATCTCCCCAGCACAGTGCACTCCCTGTACAGTAGTAACTACAATGCCAACCAACCCACTAAGGA
This sequence comes from Clarias fuscus, assembly GCA_030347435.1. NCBI lineage: Eukaryota > Metazoa > Chordata > Actinopteri > Siluriformes > Clariidae > Clarias > Clarias fuscus. The sequence continues at coordinate 2,118,978 of CM059206.1, read as the reverse complement.
CATGATCTCATCTGGCCCTTACCCATCATTACAAGAAGAACACCTACATTTGTATGCTGTTCATACACTCAAGTTGAGCTAGACCTGCTAGTCTTCAACACCTCTATGTCTTACTGGATCCTGAAATTCCAGTAAGCGTGGCCACCATCTGTTCTTGGTTGCAGAAGGTCCCCCCATGGCACTGACAGTTTCAGCTCGTGGAATACTGTGGAGGTGGTCCGGCTCACGATCTGGTGTCTTTAAATGTTAACAAAAAACTAAAGAAATTACTGTTAACTTTAGTAAGGCAAACATTGCAGGGGATGTCATCTGAGGCAACCAACCCCATGTCCCTCCTAACAAAGCCCAGCATATCACCTCCATTTTTTTCAGGCATGTAGCAGCATCAAATATTTTCTCCAGGAGAATCATCATGAGCTTCCTGACCAGCTGATCATGGCTAAGTCTTCAGGAATTTTTCTGTGCATACCTTATCTGAAAGGTCTTTAACAATATGCTGACCCCTTACAGTATATCTCTCTTTCCCTTGCATTTTATGGTTGAATTTAAATGGTTCTACAATCGGAGTAGTTCCTGATCTTACTGCCCCTATTTTCACTCTTGGACTCTACTAAGAACAATTTGTGGTTTTCCCCATTGGCACAGTGGTTTAGAATTTAGCAGTGTCACCTCATACCTCCAGGGTTGGTGATTCAAATCTCACCCCTTGTCTGTGTGTGAAGTTTCCATGTTCTCCTGATGGGTTCTCTAATTTCGTCCCCCAGTTCAAAGATATACGTTGTACAGTATGTTGATAGGTGTTTAAAATAAGCTTGTAGTGTTTGATTGGGTGTGTGAGTGTATGCATGTGTGCTGTGATGAATTGGCACCCCATCCACAATGTACCCCACCTTGTGCCATGAAATAACCGGCTCCAAGGTCCCTGCGATGCTACACAGGGTAAGGCAGTGTAGACAATGGATGGATGGTTGGTTGGTTGGATGGATGATGGATGGATGGATGGATAGATGGATGGATGGATGGATGGATGGATGTTTGGTTGGATGGATGGATGGATGGATGGATGGATGGAAGGATGGATGGATGGATAGATAAATGTTTGGTTGGTTGGATGGGTGGATGGATGGATGGATGTTTGGTTGGATGGATGGATGGATGGATGGATGTTTGGATGGATGGATAGATGGATGGATGAATGTTTGGTTGGAATGTTTGGTTGGATGGATGAATGTTTGGTTGGATGGATGGATGGATGGATGGATGGATGGATGTTTGGATGGATGGATAGATGGATGGATGAATGTTTGGTTGGAATGTTTGGTTGGATGGATGAATGTTTGGTTGGATGGATGGATGGATGGATGGATGGATAAATGTTTGGTTGGATGGATGGATGGATGGATGGATGGATGGTTGCATGGAAGGATGGATAGATAAATGTTTGGTTGGATGGATGGATGGATGGATGGATGGATGTTTGGATGGATGGATAGATGGATGGATGAATGTTTGGTTGGATGGATGGATGGATGGGTTTTTCCCATCGAGAGGAGCTGTAAATATTTTCCTGATTTCCATATCTGAAAGTAGAACTCTGTTTGAAAGCCAAGTACCAATTAAGTACCCATAATCCAATAAAACCTTAAAGAACCTATTATATAATAACCTTTTTATGTGTGTGGTGAAAATGTTTTATTTACTTCCTTATTAATACCCATTCAGTATTTGTATTTGGTACACAGGTTCATAACAATGTTTTTCGTACACCTAAATAAGCTGTTCTACTTCTTAACCACATCCTGAGTGTTTGAAGAACAAATGTCTTCATATTAAAACTTGATTCTTTCACAGGTATCACGACGGTCCTCACCATGACCACCATCAACACCCACCTTCGAGAAACGCTGCCCAAGATCCCATACGTCAAAGCCATAGACATGTACCTGATGGGCTGCTTCGTCTTTGTCTTCTTAGCCCTACTGGAGTACGCCTTCGTCAATTATATTTTCTTCGGACGAGGTCCTCAGATGCAGAAGAAAATGGCGGAGAAGGCCGAGAAAGCCAACAACGATCGGACCAAATACGACGGAAACAAGGTGATGCTCGCTGCCATATACGTACCGGCGTCATCGCGTTGCATTACAGACCCCAGATCCCGTAAACCTGCTTTACACGTAGTGCTGCTGTAATTTAAGAAAGGCTAACCTTCCTAAATGATAAGACGATGAACTCGAGGCAAAAAAAAAACAGATTAGACCCAAGCGGATGGATAGAGTTACACCAGATGCCAGTGAGAGAGCGAGACCAAAGCTCTTAGCATTGAAATCAAACTGAATGATTGAGTTAGTGTACTTTTAGTAGGCACTCGTGTCAGGCCAGCTGGACAGACGCCAAAGAAATTAGCTGATTAAATCACCCACCTCAATGATGTGTATTAGTTGGACCTTGCATATGTAATTGTGTGCACCTTTATTCCTGAAATGTTCTCAAAGATGTTTTGCTCTTTCACATGAGAACACTGCAGACATTAGCTCTCAGTGAGCATCGCTTCACAGCGTGCTGAGACTTTTCAGCTGAATGGAGTTCATTTGAAAATGAGTTCTATCCCAGAAGGCCACTCTGAGCCCTCTAGTGTTATCGTATTCAGATTTCCCCCTGCGAGTGTGGAAGGTAAAGGTGGTCTTCTTTTTTGTGTGTGTGTGTGTGTGTGTGTTTTTTTTTTTTTTTTTGGCCAGTCTGTTCAGGAGGGAGGGAATTGCAAGTCGTCTGGAGTTAAACAGTCCAATCAGGTACAAGGTCACCGTCACTCACAAGGGGTGAGTGCATGTTTGTTTGTGTGTGTGTGTGTGTGTGTGTGTGTGTGTGTTGTTATAGCTTCTTATGTAGTTTTTCATCCTTACACACTACTGCTTCCGTTCTCATGTTCAGTATGCGACACTCCATCGCTTTGCCTCCCGCTGCTTTGTCTTCCTCCATTCCTCCGTGTTTAGATTAGATTCTGATCAGCAGTCCTGAGTTCCCATGATTCTGTTCCACGTCATTAGTGTGATGTCTGATCTGTACTTATACTATCCTTCCAAAACAAGATTCAAGGGTGAAAATAACTCAACAGGAGATTTCATACGCAGCATGTTTTTTCTTTTCAGTCAATAGTCTCAGCTTATGTAATGCACCTGTAGTACACAGAAATCATACTGTATTTATTACCGTGAATAATAAATAACTGTTGAAGATTTACTGCCACAACAGGAGGCATTAGAAAAAAAAAAATTAAAGTAGCTTTGTATTTAGAGTATTTGATATTGCAAATAAACACAAACCTATTGTCCAGAAATCATTATAGATAGATAGATAGATAGATAGATAGATAGATAGATAGATAGATAGATCCTAATGAAAAAATAAAGAAATAAAAGTTCACGTGGGAGATGACTCATGATTTAACAGAAATGACTAAGAGAAAACAAAATATAATCTATTAAATATATAGAATATGATGTATAAAATATACATAATATATACTGTATATATACTGTATACAGTATGTGTGTGTAAAGAATGAAGATGAATATCAGTATACAGAAAAGGGCAAATTGAGATGTGCAACATTTGCATTAAACCTTTAGTTTACAGTAATAATTTTTTATTGAAATGTCTGTATTCAGTTTCATGTTGTTTATCGGCAAATTAAATACCAATTGCTTGTTCGAAAATTTTTTCGAAAAACTGCTACGTTTACATAAACAAATGCTAAAATTAGTGTTATAACTAATAGTAAAAACTAGAAATTAGAAAAAAATACTAACTAACCTTTATGAACATAAAATACTGTTAAGAAGTTACTGGTAAAAAAAAAAAAAAAAAAAAGTTACTGTTAAAAGAAATTACTGAAAAAAAAGTAATAAAATTTAGTTTCTTAAAAATCTAATGAATTTAAAACTGATTATCAAAAAGTGACCAAATACTATTAAACATCATTTTAAACACCGAAATAGAGCTTATACTTTTAATGATCATTTATTGAAATATTTAAATGAGTATTAAAATGGTGAAATAAGCGTTTTAATGCTAAAATAAATACAGTACGAAAATGTTCATTCGGTTTTAATTTATCCATAAATTAATTTTATTATTTTACTGTAAATGTAATAAGTCTATTTACAGGTGGAAAGTGTTGCACCGTTCATGTCTGTATAAACATTATTTCCATTCTCGCTTATCTGTACGAAGTCGCCAGAAACGCTCGTCCCCCTCGCCGGAATGTTTCATGTCCTGAAATTCACTTTATAACTCATAATATGCTGATGTGCTGATAGCAGGAATCGACCATTCAGCATTCTTATTCTTAGAGACTTGAGTAATGTGTTTTGTTTGCAAAAAAAGAAAAAAAAATCTCTATTATAGATTCCCAGCTTCATCGTAGATCAGTGAGACGGAAGGTGCTGATTGCGCTCTTTGCTCCTGCGCAGGTGGACTCTCAGGGGAACATCCTGCTGACCACGCTGGAGATCCATAACGAAGTGGCCGGGACCGAGATCACCACCAGCGTCAGCGACGCGAGAAACTCCACCTCTGTGATGCTGGAGAACTCGGGGATCCAGTACAGGAAGGCGGGCGGGCTGCGGCGGCACAGCGTGGAGCGCAACGCGCAGCCCAAAAAGGCTCGACTGCGCAGACGCTCGTCGCAGCTGAAAATCAAGATCCCAGATCTTACGGACGTCAACGCCATCGATCGATGGTCACGAATAATATTCCCCAGCGTCTTTTCCCTCTTCAACCTCATCTACTGGCTTTACTACGTGAATTAAGCCAGAAAGTCGAGCGTCCTTTCCCTTTTCTTTTTGCCCTTTATTTTTCATTTCACAGCTAAAGGACTTTTTTTTTTCCTTCATTTCTTTTTCAAGGACGGATTTTGTTCATGCGAATGTTTGCATTTCAGTGCAGCGTACGAACAGACAATGTCCGCCCCTACAGTACAGTCAGTACATAGAAAAACAGACAAGTACTGTACGTTTTCTAAACTTCGGAGCCATGAGACTTCCGCATGATGCGATCGGACCCTTTTTATCGACTCACATCAACCTGCACCGACAAAAAAATTAAAGCCAGAGGAGTAAAAAAAAAAAACACACACACACACACACACACACACACAAAGAGAAAATGAATTCAATTTTTAAAACGAATTGCAAAATATGTCCAATAAAACGAGCTCGGGAATAAACCAAATGGTGAAAATGCAATATCGTATTTAGTACTTTAGGGGCTTTGCAGCGTGGGCTGTTTTTTTTTTTTTTTTTTTCCATTTGACTTAATATTTAATAATCTATCATGTATGAATGAGCTGTTTGTATATATTACCTTCATGCTTTTGGGATATCATTTTTTTCACACACACTTGGTGTAAATTCTTCAGTATATCTCACTTTCTTAATCCTTCGAGTGCATAAATAAAGAATTAAATAAATAAGTGAATGAATAAATAAATAATCGGGGAATGTTTAAATGTTTAAATCAGGGCCAGTTATTTGCGTTTTCAGTATTATTTGCTCTATATCTACAACATCATTTCTTCTTATTAGCGCATAACTAAAACATTTAGCATGTGTATTTTTCAGTGTGACACCTCTTCTGATCAGTGGTTGAGTCGGATAATAACGTACGAACGCAGGCCTTATGTAAATCTCTGCGTGTCCTGAGCTCCATTTCTTTCTTTTTGAATTCTTTCTCCATAATTTTTTTTTCCTTAAAGCTAAAATTCTAGACTAAATGATTGTATAATTCTTTCTGTGGTTTGGACAGCAGCGTGTATGCAACTTCAAACCTTAATAAGACAGCTTGTCTCAGGGTGTTCATCCAGGATGTTCATCACCCATAATGCATACTGTATTTCTCACCTGTCAGTATTCTCTCTGTGCTGTGATTAATTTGTATTCTATCCACATGTACGCTGAACAACGATGGCATGTTATTGTTTATATCTACAGAACTACGTCGATTGTATTCCGTCTTGCTTTCGTGACGATCCTCGCTTCAGGGACCAATGACCTTCGCAGTCTAATTAAAGAGTCGCGCGGTTTATTCGAAACACCCCAATTCTGCAGTTACGTCGTGTAGTAACTACTCGACTCTTGTTCCTTTGATCTTTTCTTTTTTCGTTTAGCTGTTGTAAATATGTGACAAAATAGCCACTTACTTTCATTTATTTTATTTTATTTACTTTCAACCCTTGTTTTCCCTGTTTTTCAGGTTTTCTCAGTTTATCTACAAACCACCACATCGCAATGAACGATATGTGTCTAAATCAGTAAATCTGTGCAGGAAGGGGATGATGATAAGGGCGTTGGTTTACAAAATAAAATTTACTCTTTCAAATATGTCACTTTTATTACAAGTTATGTTGAATAAAACAAACGCACACAAAAATACTTTCATTACCATTTTCAGATACGTTCTCCAAAAACACACCTGCATTCGCATATTTAGACTTGAAGAAATATACCGGCACTTTCAGTGTTTGGCCTGTATTTCCTTTTATGGTTATTAAATATACACACGGCAGCTTTACTTTCCACAAGCCAGCCCACATCTCCATCACCAGTATTAAATGTTCACCTAATCGCAATCCATATCTGCGGCTCTCAGATACAGATTCAAAGACGCACACAAATCCTAGTCATTTACATTTTAGGCATTTGGCAGACGGCCTTATCCAGAGTGACTTACATTTAGGATTTTATTATACATGTGAGGGTTAAGGGCCTTGCTCAGGGGCCCAACAGGGACGACTGTGGGGCAGTCGTGGGATTTGAACCTGGGACCTTCTGAACCACAGTCCAATGTCTTAACCACTGAGCTATGCCTACTCAAAGCCACTCCCATGCCCATATATGGACTCAAAGACTCTCTAGACTCTATATAGACTTAATCTCGTAGTCTACATTCACATTACAAGCCATGTTGTTTAATTCCGATTTTTTTGGTCAGTGGATAGAAAATAAATAAAAAAATAAAAGTGACTTTTATCCGTCTCTAATGTGTACACACTTCTGTTAAAACTCATCATGTTTGTGCAAACGCTCATTCATTTTAAACGATGGATCAATGGAACAGGGCCAAAAAGTCACATGAATTGTGATCTGCCGATTCTCATTCAACACATATGAAATTGACTCTGATCTGAAAAACATCAGCTTTTAGGGTCAGTGGTAGCTCAGAAATTAAAGCCTCTGGGTATACTGACTGGAAGGTGAGTAGTTCAAGCCCCATCACCCCCAAGTAGCCATTGTTGGACCCTTAAACAAAGCCATGACCTGCTCCAGGGGGCGCCGAAGTGACCCCAGCTTCCTAACTAGGATATGCAAAAGAATAAATAATTTCACTGTGCTTTAAAGTACACGTGACAAATAGCTAAATCCTTTTTTTTTTGTCTTTGTGTGTTCAGACAGCTGTAAAAATCAGATCTGTGTCACTTTGGGGTAAAAAGAAAATCTGAATTCATCACTTCAGACTGGTAATGTGAACATAGCCTCAGAGCTACTGTATTTTACATATCCACGTATCCTCTCCTACTGACATGCCCACTTAACACCACCTTTTCTTCTATATATGGGCTTAAAGACACTCTAGCATCTACCGACATTTCCAGTATAAACCCATCTAACAAATGAACTCCATTACACATCTCTACTCTTACAGGTATGTATAATTTGTATATATGGCCTTACAGATACTCCCACATTAACACAACTTTAAAGGCACTGACACTTGCTCCAGTTCCAGTTCCATGAGACTGAATCCATGGCCCTTATGACCAGTCAAGAGTCATGCTCATTTACACACAAGGACTCAAAGACACACCCAGAGTCCCAGTTTTAAAAGGAATGCCACATAAAAACTTTTTCCGTTTCATATACAGACTTCAAAAGAAACCCGTAGTCTTATTTCTGGTCTTGAAACACATCATCTGCACACAGAGAACAAAAGTAGCCACAGGTTCTTAGTTCCTCAGGTCCTGGTACCTATGATGTACAGATATTGCCAGAAGGAAGCCAGAAGCACAAACACAATCAGTGTCTCTGAAAGGGAGCACCCACATGGGCACCAGCGCTGGCATGGAACCCTCAAGGCACTGCTGTGAGCTGCATCACCATGGGCACCGACCTGGGCGTCACCTCTGGGCATACTGGGACCATGTGCGCTGAGAGGACCGCCAGCGCCGAGGGAACATCTGCAGTCATGGAGCCATCTGCACAGAGGGAACACGTACAGTAATCACATTCATGTTTTCCAAAATCAACCATATGCCATGCCTGCAGATGAGGATGTGAGCCGTCTGTGCCTTCAGCTTCTTCCTTTATCTGGTCTGGGTTTTTATTCATACACCATTACTTATCGTACTGTTCTGAAAAAGGCTCTGTCTCAAAAAACAAAAATGAGATGGACTAAAAATAAAAAAAATAAAAAACTCTACCAGATCCAGAAATCCATTCCACTGCAGAATTCCAACTTTTACATCTCTGTAGTTCCATATTTTTATGATCAGCAAGTAAGACATAAAAGTTTTAGCTAATGTAAACAACACCACTGCGAAAGAAAATGCTATGAAAGAAGCATTAACTAACACGTTCTAGACAGCTAGCTACTTCTTAGCTAACATTATGATTTATTCAACTAGGCTTTACATAACATCCTGCACTAACCTTCTGGGAAGTTTTTGCAGCTTAATTGAAAAGCATGCTAGTTATCAATACCATTTCTAGCTAACAGTAATTAGTCAACTAAGTAGCTACAGTATACATATATTTATATCTATCCTGTTGTCTATCTACCTAGCTAGGTCAAAAGTAACCAGTAAAGTAATTATTGAGAAAGTTCCTAGCTAGCAAGCTAGCAATAGCCGTAAGAAAAGTATGGTTTAGATACCTTATGAAGATTAGTTGGCTATTTGCTATTGCTAAATACCAAGAAGGTATTTTGCTAACACTAACTAGTTAACCAGCAAACAAGGTAAGGTTACAGACTAAAACTTATTATATAAACTACAGTGCGGCAAAAACGTATTTAGTCAACTACCAATTGTGCAAGTCCTTCCACTTAAAAAGATGAGAGAGGCCTGTAATTTTCATCATACTGTAGGTACAGTACAGAGCAAAAGTTTGGACACACCTTCTCATTCAAAGAGGTTGAATTTGTATTATGGCAAGAAAAAAGCAGCTAAGTGAAGAAAAACGAGCGGCCATCATCACTTTAAGAAATGAAGGTCAGTCAGTCCGAAAACCATCAAGCGCTACAAAGAAACCGGCTGACATGCGGACCGCCCCAGGAAAGGAAGACCGAGAGTCGCCTCTGCTGCGGAGGATAAGTTCATCCGAGTCACCGGCCTCAGAAATCGCAGGTTAACAGCGGCTCAGATCAGAGAGCAGGTCAATGCCACACAGAGTTCTAGCAGCAGACACATCTCTAAAACAACTGTTAAGAGGAGACTGTGTGAATCAGGCCTTCATGCTAGAATATCTGCTAGGAAACCACTGCTAAGGACAGGCAACAAGCAGAAGAGACGCGTTTGGGCTAAAGAACACAAGAAAGAACACAATAAAGAAAACTCGCTGAATGAGAAGAGGTGTCCAAACTTTTCGTCTGTACTGTATACCTCAACTATGAGAGACAAAATAAGAAAAACAAAAATCCAGAAAATCACATTGTAGGATTTGTAATGAATTAATTGGTAAATTCCACGGTAAAATAAGTATTTGGTCACCTACAAACAAGCAGGACTTCTGGCTTTCACAGACGTGTAAAAGGCTCCTCTGCCCTCCACTTGTTACCTATTGTATATAAATGGCATCCGTTTGAACTTGTTATCAGTATAAAAGACACCTGTCCACAACCTCAAACAGTCTCACTTCAAACTCTACTATGGCCAAGACCAAAGAGCTGTCAAAGGACACCAGAAACAAAATTGTCGACCAATATCAGACTGGGAAACCTGAATCTGCAGTAGGTCAGTAGCTTGGTGTGAAGAAATCAACTGTGGGAGCAATTATTAGAAAATGGAAGACATACAAGACCACTGATAATCTCCCTCGATCTGGGGCTCCACGCAAGATCTCACCACGTGGGGTCAAAATGATCACAAGAACTGTGAGCAAAAGTCCCAGAACCACACGGGGGACCTAGTGAATGACCTGCAGAGAGCTGGGACCAAAGTAACAAAGGCTACCATCAGTAACACACTGCGCCGCCAGGGACTCAAATACTGCAGTTCCAGACGTGTCCCCCTGCTTAAGCCAGTACATGTCCAGCCCCGTCTGAAGTTTGCTAGAGAGCATTTGGATGATCTAGAAGAGGATTGGGAGAATGTCATAGGTCAGATGAAACCAAAATAAAACTTTTTGGTAAAAACTTGTCATTTTTGGAGAAGAAAGAATGCTGAGTTGCATCCAAAGAACATCATACCTACTGTGAAGCATAGGGGTGGAAACATATAGACCTCATAGTTGAGGTCTACCTATGATGAAAATTGCAGGCCTCTCTTATCTTTTTAAGTGGGAGAACTGACTAAATACTTTTTTGCCCCACTGTATATAGATGGAATACTTTTTTTCTAATGTTAAATCAGTTTATGGTTCATAAGATAGGTAGGTTTCTGAGCATTTTATTTTACCATAACTGACCAACTGCCTTTATATTTTTAGGTTATATTATTATATTTTTCATTTTATTTGACTATTTGAATATATATATAATTTTTTTCTCCCTAATTTAGTCGTATCCAATTCCTCCCTGCAAAATATACAATTTGGTAAGCCTGTTTTATATTATAGTATAGTATAGTATAGTATAGTATAGTATGGTATAGTATAGTATAGTATAGTATAGTATAGTATAACAATCTGTAAATAATTATCAGCAAATAGTGGTCTCATTCTGATGAGAACATCAACCTGAAGTGGAGCAGCAAGATGAATCAGACTGGTCCAGTGGGTAGAAGGGGTCGGTATCACTGGTAACTCAGTGGTATGGAATGTGCAGCTTGACAGAAATAGAGAGAGAGAGAGAGAGAGAGAGAGACATTTCACCTGTGTGTTGCTAATGACGAAGCACTTCTTGGAAATTGCCCACGTTGGTATTAATGCTAAGGGTGGGTTTTGCTGGTGATGTAGTGCTGCAGATATGAGGGGACCAATGTGGAAAATATTCACCCCTGTCTATTATTTATAATGACTGCCCTGAAAACAATAGGATGGATTCTCTTTTGGGTCCAATGTTTTTTGTTCATCTCTGGGAGTTTTCTCCTCACTTCATTGTTCATTAGGCCTCTGATTTACAGCATATGCTTCAGATGTGTTCCGTTTTGAAACCCGAGTGTGGTCATTATAGAAGGAACCTACAGTAGGTTGTTGTTGTTGTTGTTGTTTTTTCACCCTAATTATTTACATTAGATGGTGGACAGCACATTATTGACTTGGCCCAAGTTTAAACCTATCAAAGTCAATAGATCGTGGGAGATTTTCAATAAGTTTAATGAGGTCAGAAAGTAAAGTGCAGATATTATGACTAAGATTCATGAAACAGGATAGGGCTCTAGCAACAGTGTCTATTGTTAAATTGATATTGTATATAGTGGAACCTCAGATTGTGAGTAACGCGGTTTGCGAAATTTTTTAACAAATTTGGACTTAAAAAACTAACAAGTCTTGGATTACGAGTACCGAGTATCATGTATCACGCATGCGCTTCTTGTTTTGTTGCCGGGCGTCACATGATCACAACTGAGCCAATAGTTTTTCACTCTCTTGCACTGCGGAATTGTGGGTAATCGTCTCCCCCGCTCAGTCTTAGTGCTGGTCTCTCACTAGTATAATCAACAGCCGTGCACGTGTACTGTTTACTATAACACTATGACCACGCGTGCGCGTAAAACATCTTTTATTTTGTGTCTGTATGTGTGTGTGTGCATCAAAGTCCTCATTTCACGTGGGTGTGTACTGTTTATTATAACGTGTGTGCACATGTGTAAAGCAAGAGCAAGTCTCATTAGAGAGGTTAAAGATCCATTTTCTCTCTCTCTCTCTCTCTCTCTCTCTCTGTGTCAGCCTACACTGAACTTTGTGTACTCAAATAAGAGAGGAGGAAGGGTTACTGTGTAAGACGTAAAGAGGGAGAGGGAAAGGGCTCATTCCTCCTCTCCTCTTATTTTAGCTTCACACACAAACACACACGCACAACGCGTGTGCGCACAAACACACAGTTACATGGCGTCTGCGTACTCAAACACACACATGCACAAACATTAACAGAAACACTTATCTGTCTGGATTTATTTTTACTTTTTTCAAAGGTAAAGTGCAGTTTAATTAGTTTTATTTTTACTTTATATTTTGTATTCATTATTTTTATGTATTTATTTTTGAGGGCTGTAGAACGAATAATTTGAGTTTACATTATTTCTTATTGGGCAATTCGCTTTGATTTACTTTGATATATGAGCTGCTTCCGGAACGAATTATGCTTGCAATCCAAGGTTCCACTGTATTATACTCTATATATATTGCTGAATTGGTCTTCATAAGAGCCAGTTTGATGTTGTTATTTGATGTTTTATATATATATATATATATATATATATATATATATATATATATATATATATATATATATATATACTGTATACACACACACACACACACACATATATATACAGTATATATATAGGTGAAACCAGATATTTACATACACTTCAGAAAAAACACAAAACTTTTAAAAAATTTTCTGTCAAACATTAAATCAGAGTAAACTTTTTCTGTTTTAGATCAATAATATTTTTTTCATTTCTTAAATGTCAGAATCGAGCAAGGGAGAATTTTATGGATTTTTTTTTATTACTTTCATCAGTCAAAAATTTACATACACTTCTTCAGGATTTGATAGAATTGCCAATTCACTTGCCAGTTTCACTTGGGCCAAGTGGGCCATTTTGGGTATCCTTCCACTCCTCTCGACAGAACTGGTGTAACTGGGTCAGGTTTGTAGGCGTTCTTGCTCGCACTCGCCTTTTCTGTGCCGCCCACAAACTTTCTATGGGATAGAGATACCAATACCAATACCTTGACTTTGTTGTCCTTAAGCCACTGTGTAACTACTTTGGAGGTATGCTTGGGGTCATTGTCCATCTGGAAGACCCATTTGCACCCGAGCTCTAACTTCCTGGCTGATGTCTTCAGACGTTGCTTCAATATATCCACATGATTTTCTTTTCTCATGATGCCATCTATTTTGTGAAGTACCAGTCCCACAACATTATACTCCCACCCTCATACTTCAAGGTCGGGATGGTGTTCTGAGACTTCAAATCTTCAAATATACCGTTCATCATTATGGCCGAAGGGTTACATTTTTATTTTATGTCTCCAGAAATTAAGATTTTTGTCCCCATGTGCAGTTGCAAACTGTAGTCTGTTTTTTTTTTTATCGTGGTTTTGAAGTAATGTCTTTCTCCTCCCAGAGTACCCTTTCAGCTCGTGGTGGTACAGTTCTGGTTTTACTGTGGATAATCACGCTGTCTTACCAGTTTCAGCAGCATCTTCACAAGGTCTTTTGCTGTTGTCCAGGGGTTGATTCGCACATCTCACACCAAAAACTCTCCTCTCTGGGACTCAGAATCCGTCTCCCTCCTGAGCGGTATTCAATTCAGTTCAATTAAATTGTATTTGTATAGCGCTTTTAACAATTGTTATTGTCGCACACAAAGGTATGATGGTTGTACATTCCCATGTCTTTGATTGTCTGAACGGATGAACGTGGGACCTTCATGCATCTGGAAATCGCACCTAAGGATGAGCCACACTTGTGGACGTCCACAAATCTTTTCCTGATGTCTTGGTTGGTTTCTCTTGATTTTCTCATGATGTCAGAAAGAAGCTCTGTGTTTGAGATCTGCCGTTATATGCATCCACAGGTTCACCACTAATTAACTCAGATGGAATCAATTAACCTATCAGAAGCTTCTTAAGCTCAGAATGGCATCATCTGGAGTTTTCTTTTTGTTTAAAGACACAATGAACTTAGTGTATGTATACTTCTGACTTAGATGAAAGTGAAAAAAAAAAAAACATAAAATTTCTCCTTCGCTCGATTCTGTTGTTTATTGATCTAAAACAGGAAAAGTTGACTCTGATTTAATGTTTGCCAGTAGTGTATGTTTCATGTTTCTGAAGTGTATGTAAGTATCTGGTTTCAACTGTATATATGTAGAACACAGTGGCGCGGTGGTTTAGTGCTTAGCACTGTTGGCCTGCACCTCCAGGGTCCGGGTTTAACTCGGGTACTCTGGTCATGAACCAGACACATGACATGCAAATGAGGTTAACTGTCGTTTCCAAATTGCCCTCCATGTGTGAATACACGTGTGAATGTTGATCGGAGTTCTACCACGGTCATAAAAATGGTAAAAAATACAAGGGTAATTACGAATGGTGTCCACGGTCCACTGGTTGGACTACAGAGGTTCCTAGATGTATGGATGAATAAAGACAGACAGACAGACGGAGTTCGACTGCGATACCATGCTTGGACCCCTGTGATCTCTGCCGTGCGATTTCATTTCCATATATTCTTACATTTCTGTGCATTAAAGCCCTCTATATTCCAGACTGTTTAATCCTCATCAGAGTGCTTTCTGTGTCGTTCAGATGAGTAACGTTCTGCTAAATGGAAATGAAATCTTCAGTTTTTATGCAAAGCACAAATCCTTTTTGACTGCTTAATCGGTTTCACGCCTCAACAGGAATCTTATTATAGTCTGAATCTCAGTCTCATCTCCCACATAAAACTTTTTTTTCCTTTTTTTTTTTTTTTTTTAATAAATATAACATTATCTTTCTAATTATCCAGACCTTTCATCTCCTTTTTTGTTTCAGAGTTTTCTAAAGAGTCCAGATATTGAAGCTCAGTGTTTTAGTTATACCGTAATCTATAATAAATACAGAAACACATAGCATGGGGTCTAAAACAATCTCGCTCGAGGAATATTAATGCTCTGCCTAGATGATAAAATATTCATTTGAAGGGGTCTGATATTGCGAGCATGTGCTCAATAAGGAGTTTCAGTCATCTGGACAGAGTGATTGATTAGTGTAGCAGTGAATGTCGTGAGATGAATAATTACAGTGTACATGATTAATTAAAAATCTACCCACTTCGTCACACACAATACTTTAAAGGTCGAATTTTATAATTAGTTTAGAGGCAAACAGCAACATGAATGATATTTTTCGCTGCTGAGTCGGGTTAGGCTGGGATCGCCATGTAAATGAACATCGTGATTTAATGCTGATGGAGAAGGGACTCAAATAACGTCAGCTTAGGTGGCATTAATGTTCTGGAGGGGGAGAGATCAGGAAACGGAAACCTTTATGGCCGCAATAAATATTATTGTACATCTTTTTTTTTTTTTAATGTTCAGGAAATAAATCTAGGGTTAGGGTTAGGGTTAGGGTTAGGAGCGTGGGATCAAATTGGACTAATTAATTCTTTATTTGGTTCAATCTCATTGGAATTGGTGAGAGTGTGATTATGTGCTTGATAGGAAATTAGTGAAAACATGATAGACACATTGAGGAAGTAGTTTGTATTTGATAAATACACGTGTCCATGTCGAGCCCGTTCCTGCGTTCTTCGTTTGTGTGTGATGCGGCGTTACGTTGTTCACGAATGATCAATCATCCTGGACAGATGTTAAGGGGATGCTTTTCATGGATCAAGATGGATTGAGCCAAATACAGTGCAATCCTAGAAGAAGATCTGATCTGTCCTGTAAGACGAGTTAACGCTGAGTTATCGTAAGAGTAACAATAAAGCTCCACCAGGGTGTTCAATACCAAGAACATGACTGTGTTAGAACGGCACAGTGTCACTTACAGCAAAATACTGGGGAAAAGTGAAGATTTGTTATTAAGGGCTTTGTTTTTTTAATGAAAGAAAAGGAAATGTCAAGTGCAGACATCAAACTCAACTGAACGTGATCAAAACCTCATCCAGGAACAAATCGTGGAGGACAAAAATGGAAAATACTAAGCTATGGGAACAGTTCATTAAAGAAAGATGGAGTATGCGGGGGAAAAAGACAAAGTAAGCAAGAGCAGAATTAAGAGCTGGTGTATACATTTGGGAAATAAAGCAGTGGCAAAGACAGGACCCAAGCCAAAAACAAAGGCACACACAGCAAATGTGCAGAGCACTATGGGGCATTCGTGACATCTAGACCTCAGTCTAATTTAGAATCTGGGGCAGGTCTTAAAGATGATCTGCTAAGAAGGATGGAGGAAATCTCCTGATACTGTCTGGATATCTGAGGACACGTACAGTATGCAATCAACAATCAAATTATATTGCATTTTCAAATGTAAGTGGTTCTGTAGAAGAATGTCAACACTACTGTCGTGATCATCCTGTACTGTATTCGTCTGTGGTTTCTGGGATTTTGACTCTTGTGTTTGGAGAAACTTATGTTGAAACTTGTCCTGGGCATCAGTTCCCATCATGCACTTCACCGCAGTCACGCCGTATTCACCCGAACCTTGTTAAGTTGATCAGCTTGTTTAGATAAAGCCAGTATGTCAGTCGGTTCTTTATCTCGCATGTGATTAGCTTAATGTTGTTATTCTCTCCGTTATTGTTACCGTACTGTCTGTACCATTTTTGTTGTTTGAATTAGCATTAGCTGTAGGCATAGCTCCTACCATAGTTTTAGCTTTTATGGTTCCAGTTTATATTTAACATTAATGTTTAAACTCCACAATAAAATAACCGTCGTCTGCACTGGCATCGTGCTCCTCCTTCATACGTGACAACTATGAAACACAGGAACATGCAAAGGGGGTGT
Source organism: Clarias fuscus (assembly GCA_030347435.1). Taxonomy (NCBI): domain Eukaryota; kingdom Metazoa; phylum Chordata; class Actinopteri; order Siluriformes; family Clariidae; genus Clarias; species Clarias fuscus. Next base: position 2,102,093 of record CM059206.1, on the reverse strand, counting down.
GAATACTTTTGAAACACTCTGCAATATCATTTAAAGGATATTTCCATAACTAAAACTTTCTTTCTGAAGTGCATTTAAGCCCCGAAGACAAACATGGGGAAGAAACGTTTGCATAAATCATGATGGCAAAATTTTATGACGAATTATGGGCATTTATGTGAAACTTGGCAGCGATTGTTGCGCCATCAAACCTACAGTATTCGAGGACATTTAATCAAAATGTAAATCACTGCATTACACACTTAATTAAGTTTCCTCACTCATCTTAACACCACAGCCGGCATCTGGAGGTTCAGTTTCTACAAAAAATGCGCGTGGGCAGATGATCAGAACAAGACTAGTAGGAATGCAGCCAGACAGTGCCCGTGCGATCTGATACTTAACGTATAAATATATAATAAACATTTCATCAAGTTTATGTGAGAGAGAGGAATATAATGAAATTGTCTTACAAATGTCAGAAATCCACTTTCTCCTTCCCTCCACTGTTCATGTGTCAGAAATGAACTCAGTCTTTTTTACGGCTGACCTTTTCATCTCCTCTCTCTCTGAAATAAAACATCAGGAGAGAATGAACCGTCTCTCCACGCTGTCTCTCACTTTAATGGAATTTTTCACATTCATCTGCGAGGGAGATGTGAGAGAGAATTAGAACAAGAAAGAGGCGTGAATAATAATAATAATAATAATAATAATAATAATAATAATAATAAAACTTATAATAATAATAGCATAGGGTGACTGCAAAGTCATTTGCTTAACAGTTTCAGTAAACAAGCAGAAATAGAAAACACCTGTATAAGGTTTAATGTTCGTATATTGTATATTGTACTGTACATACTGCATATGGATGAATGAATTAAAGAATGAACCACAAGGGGGCGTGCATTTTAATACCTTATTGTTTTTTTTTTTTTTCTGTTACAGTAACAGCTCATTGACCGGGACTTGTATGATCAGTCAATGAGTCTCCAGTGTCAGGGATTTTTCATCTCTTGGATTCTAATCAATGGGCAAAATGCTGTAGACATTTGGATGATAAATGTAATACTTCATCTAGAAGAATAATCGAAATATGTTAAATATGTAAAGCGCCTCCTGACACGTCTGAACCTGATACTCGAGTGAGACCTCGACTTTAAGGGGCAGCGGTAGCTCAGTGTGTCCAGGCTTCAGCGGTTCTCCTGAGACAGGCTCCTATCTCACTTATTACAGGATAACTGGAGATGGAAGGTGGAGATGTTGTGAAGCAAATTTTAATTCTTCAGGTTTATTTTTCATTATTATAAAAATATATTTCTTCCTTGTTGGTATCAGCCCAAGTTTAAAAAAAAAAGTATGCTAAGTATGTTAAATCCTCGCATGTTAAAGCAGACTTAAGTGTACTTGCTCCAGACTAATGACTAGTATACTTGACGTTTGCTATTTTGCAACAACTAATTTTGTACTAAGTGTAGTTAAGTTGTAATTAAATTGTACAAAAGCAAAATTTTAAGTGTATTAAGTATATTTTTGTGTGCTAAAGTGGAACGACTTTAAGTATACTTAGTACATTTAAAACTGTATATGGCTGTGTGTGTACTAATGTACATACATCACAGTAATTAAGGAAATTTAAGTATATATTTAATGTATTATAAGCACATTACAGCGATTTTTCCGATTTTACAAATACATGTGTAATATACTCTGAGTTTTAAAAAAAAGTTGCGGAGTTCAAATGAAGGTCGTGCAAGTGTAGCTTTATGATAGTGAGCGCACAGAAGAGACAGAGTTCAATCAGATAAATTATCATGAACGCACAAAAGTGATTTTCAGCTTGAGAGAGACTAGTGCACTAAATATAAACATAATTAAGTACATACAGTACGAATAAGTATGTTTCAATTTAACTGAAAATATACTGAGACTACTGTATATTCAAATGTATATTCTAACGTATACTTCCTGTACATTTCTACAATGATTATTTCCAGCATATTTTTTAATAATATACCAAAAATAAATTTTAGAAAATTAGACCGACCTTTCACTTAAAGTATATTTTCCTATAATATATTTTTCGGAAAGTGTACTATAATACAATTATTTTGACGTATGTTTAAAGTTTAATTGCAAATTTCTGGTAAAAGCATGATGTTAGTATATTTTTATATATTAACTGATGGAACAACTTTTTGTTAGTATATTTGCAAAGGTACTATGAAAGATTTCAATATATTTGTAATACACTAAAGTGTTTTTTTTTTCCACTGGGGAGCTTACTGTGAGCTTTGCCTTTTAAGGAAATGTATGGGCGTGGCTAAATATAACACGCACACATGAGTGGAGTGGAGAAATGTTTCAGTTTCCCCATGAAAATATTTACAAACTACTTAGAAGTGATCCGGACTAAGTGCTTCATTGAGGCCTTGATCAGACCCGACAGATTCATCTCCACTTCTCCTCACTCAACCACCACCGGGTTCATTAGCAGCGTGTGGAGTTCCTTAGAGAACCCAGAACCAGGCCCGAACATCTCAGAGTGGCGTGATCTATCAGCGGCTCGAGTGGTGTAACTACAGATTTCGTTTAAGCTCCTAAATTATTCCACAGAGTTTAACAACCCGAACATAAATCATCCCGACTTCCTGTTTTTTCCGTCTGATTCAGCAGATATTCGTCCTCTCCGCAGCGTTATTCTGACAGCGGACACGAAGCAGAAGCCGAGACGGTACATAACGAGGAATACGTTTATAAATCAGAAGTGACGTGTGACTTAAACGGATGGTTCTGTTCGTTCTGCACGGCGTCACTACAGCATTCTCCTGTGAATTGTCATAACGTTAGATTTAATAAATCACATTTCACACACGCACGCACACACCGCTAAATAAGGTCTAATTGTGGTAATTGGTGATTAAAATAACCTTTTGTTATTGCTCGTTGTTTGTATCAGTTTTACAGTTTGAGTTATAATGAGAAACAATTATGACAAATACTTACACTTCATTATTTTTTTAACAAGACACTGACTATTAAATCCTCTTATACAAATCTTTATTATTATTATTTTGAATCATTCTTCATTTTATATATTAATAAAACAAAACAAGTAAATACGTACATTAGCACGTTAACATTTTATTTTAACATTTTCAAATTCATTATGAGAACTACTAACATTATTGCTAAACATTATTCATTATTTTACCTCAATTTTTACTGTTGTTTCATTTTAGAAAAACATAGTAGTCACAGGTTACGGTAATTATTAATTAGTGCCCATTCTGTGGTATTTAAATAATCAATTAACCATGATGTTTTTAATAAATAAAGTGTGCTTCTTTCTGCTTTTCTCGCCTCGCCTCGCCTCGCCTTGCTGTCACGGTTCAATCCATCAGCGGAATCGGTATTAAGTGCTGGGAGTCGGTTCCTGAGCTTGACTTGGCAGCACTGCAGCAGTGAATTATGGGGGATGATGAGAGACACCAATCAGGTCAGCCAGCGGTGGTGTTAAACGTGTTAAACGTGCCGTGATCACTTCAGCTATAATCTGTCAGTCAGGACTTTCCAGGAAAATCATTCGGTCTTCCACACGTTAGCGTCTCCACATGTCTGAAGTTTCTTGGTAGGCTGGAGGAGCCATAAATCCACCCAGGACCAGCTGGCCACGTCCTGCCTTCCATGCTAACCATTTCCTAGCTTTCAACTAACAGCTTTCTGCCTTTCAGCTTATGACTTGAAGTGAACCACTTCCTTTCCCACCTTCCATCAAGCCACTTCCTGCTTTCCATCTAACCACATTCTGTCCTCCTGCTAAGAACCTTTTCCTAAGTAGTTTTTCCCTATTCACTATTGCTAAGGACTATTTCCAGATTCCAGCTTCCAGCTAAGCACTTCCTTTTCTGCCTTCCATATAGCCACTTCCCATCTTCCATCTATACAGTTTCTGCCTTCCATCTAGTTCCTGCTAAGAACTTCCAGCTTACAGTTAATTACTTCCTGCCTTGCAGATCATTATTTTGTGTCTTCCAGCCAATGAGTTTCTGCTTTTCATCTAACAATTTGTCCCTGCTATCCTGTTAACCATTTCCAGCCATTCCCTGCTGAAAAATCCAGCATAGGCCAGCATGATTTATATGCTGATCTATGATGGTTAGTGCTGGTTAGTGCTGGTCTGATGCTGGTTTAGCTGGTGAACCAGCATAACTGATGGAGGACCAGCATGCCTGCTGAAAAATCCAGCACAGACCAGCATGATTTATATGTTGGGCCACCAGCAAGGTTTTGGTAGTTAAAATTGGTTACCATTTTAGCTCATTATCTTGTTTTTTACTAGCTAGTACTGAAAATAATGTGTGATGTAAATACATGGACCGTGTAGTGTTATCTTTAAAAGCATTTACATACAAGAGACAAAAATAATCCATTTACCAAAAACATGTAAATACATTATTTTACATTTATTAAATATCTGTGGGTTGTCTAAAAACACAACACAAACCTTTTATGTAAATGCACTTTTTTTAAAAATTTAATCAATGGAAATCACTTAAAACTGAAAAAAAAAACAGCATAGACCATCATAGCTGGTTACCAGCTTGACCAGCAATTATACCAGCAGGGTTACCAGTATACCAGCACCAGCACCATGGGGTCAGCTGTTCCAGCGGGGGACCACTTGCATTTTTTATGGTAACCGTCAAAATAACTTAAAATGTTCCATCATTTTTAACCAAACACATACGTGTAATGCATCGATTTATGTCTTTATTTGTTAATATACACTCACATATCAATAAAACATTGTGCTTTTGTAAAATAAAGAAAATAAACAGGGTGCGCCTTCTGCCGTCCCAGTCTCCCCGAAAATCTTTTTGAAACTAAAATGAACACACACATATCCATATATCTATATATCTATACATACAGTACAGTCGTGGCCAAAGGTTTTGAGACTTACATAAATATTGGAAATTGAAAAAGTTGCTGCTTAAGTTTTTATAATAGCAATTTGAATATACTCCAGTATGTTATGAAGAGTGATCAGACGAATTGCATAGTCCTTCTTTGCCATGAAAATTAACTTAATCCCGAAAAAAAAACTTTCCACTGCATTTCATTGCTGTCATTAAAGGACCTGCTGAGATCATTTCAGTAATCGTCTTGTTAACTCAGGTGAGGTGCTCAGGAATGGCAGCAGGCAGGTGTGAGCGCATCTGCATGCACAGTGAGGCCAAGACTTTTGGAAGATGGCCTGGTGTCAAGAAGGGCAGCAAAGAAGCCACTTCTCTCCAAAAAAAAACATCAGGGACAGATTGATCTTCTGCAAAAAGTATGGCGAATGGACTGCTGAGGAGTGGGGCAAAGTCATATTCTCGGATGAAGCCTCTTTCCGATTGTTTGGGGCATCTGGAAAAAGGCTTGTCCAGAGAAGAAAAGGTGAGCGCTACCATCAGTCCTGTGTCATGCCAACAGTAAAGCATCCTGAGACCATTCATGTGTGGGGTTGCTTCTCATCCAAGGGAGTGGGCTCACTCACAATTTTGTCCAAAAACACAGCCATGAATAAAGAATGGTACCAAAACATCCTCCAACAGCGACTTCTTCCAACAATCCAACAACAGTTTGGTGAAGAACAATGCATTTTCCAGCACGATGGAGCACCGTGCCATAAGGCAAAAGTGATAACTAAGTGGCTCGGGGACCAAAACGTTGAAATTTTGGGTCCATGGCCTGGAAACTCCCCAGATCTTAATCCCATTGAGAATTTGTGGTCAATCCTCAAGAGGCGGGTGGACAAACAAAAACCCACTAATTCTGACAAACTCCAAGAAGTGATGAATGGGTTGCTATCAGTCAGGATTTGGCCCAGAAGTTGATTGAGAGCAGCCCAGTCAAATTGCAGAGGTCCTGAAAAAGAAGCGCCAACACTGCAAATACTGACTCTTTGCATAAATGTCATGTAATTGTCGATAAAAGCCTTTGAAACGTATGAAGTGCTTGTAATTATATTTCAGTACATCACAGAAACAACTGAAACAAAGATCTAAAAGCAGTTTAGTAGGAAACTTTGTGAAAACTAATATTTGTGTCATTCTCAAAACCTTTGGCCATGACTGTATATATCTATAGAAAGCTTAAAGTGTCTACTTTTAAATGTAGCAAGCTTAATCAAAAATAAATGTTCTCAGTTTATCTAATCCATATAAATCTAAGGAGAGAGACTTTCTGCCACACTTCGTAATCTGATAATGATCTGAGACAGGACACGCCCACACGCTGTCCACAGGGAAACAGTCAGGGTAATCTACATACAAGGACACGCCCCCAAACACACACACACACACACACACACACACACAGTAGATCCGATGTGTGTGGAAGATGTTAGGCACTGTACAGGGGTCCATTCTTCGTACGTCGTTTGAAACATCCGAGATGAATTGACAGATCTAAGATGAGATCATCGTGCTAATTGCGATGCGGCTAATTCGGTTCTTCGACACACCTGTTGTTGATGATTAGTATCGCTGGATTGAGTTGTCTAGGATTATTGCGCGTTTGTGCGTTTGTTTAAAAGGCGATATGCATCGACAGTAGAAACACTGATCACAACCCCTGTGATTGGTTGACGAAATGCCAAAAGAGCAGCTCAATTTATTATTCAAGTGGAGCAAAAGCTTTTATTAGAGGGTTATGGAGAATTTCAAACTTTAATAAAGATAATTTAAAATAAAAGTAATTATTAAATACATGAGTGCTGCCCGTGTTACATGTGTGTGTGTATATACACACATATATGTATACACACACACATATATATACTCTCAAATCCTATTTGTATTCATTTAAAATTACCTGAACAAATTTGATAGTTTAAGTAATCATAAGTACTTAAGTAACAGTAACTGTCACCTCAAAGTTCCACCAATTTAAATCTAAAGCACACTGGTGGCTCAGTGGGAGGTGTCTCACCTGCCATGCGAAAGACCCGGGTTCAGTTTCCGCGCTGGATTGAATTTACTTTATATGCATTACTTTAAAAAAAAGATGTAACTGATGACCTCAAATATTTAGAGTTTTGCCAACTTACAGTGTAAAAGTGAAGTACAAGACCAAGTATAGTAAGAAGTATATTGTCATGCTGTGCTAAAGGATATTATTAGACACACACAGAGATTAACACACGAATGATGACCACAGCCACACACACATGTCTACATATACTGTAGGTATGTTTAAATACATCCATTCATGCAAGATACTTTTCTTTTCCCACGTGAGTCAGTCCGTGTCAGTCATGCTCTTTAAGCAATCAGATGTGATCTCGCCATTTCAGCCAATCATAACCCGCCAGGAGCGCAGCCTAAATCCTGTTTACATGAAATAAACCTGCTCCCGAGCAGCTTTAAGCTCACGGACATGTTGCTATGACAGCAAGTGCGAGATTCGCTTCGAAGAACGAAACAATCCAAGATCAGGACAAATCCACAACAATCAAATCCAGCTAACTGAGTTAGCGACGTACGAAGAACGGACCCCAGGTTTCTGAAGCTCTACAGAATGTTCTGGACAGTGGGAGGAGTTTAGATTTACCTCAGAACAACACTGAGACTCCAACAGAGAACGAAGGAGGAGAATACAGCAAGCTGTAACCATGGGTAAGTTATTAAATCTTATATAATCCTTATTCTGATCATATAATACTAGTATTAATTTATTTTTCCTCATTTTCTCACAAGCTTTTGCCAGTTTATGTGAAACATTGTCATTTAGTGTCACTTTCATTGTTTGGTTAGCATGTAGATAAATCATGCTAACGTACTGCCTTATGTAGCTTAGCACAAAAAGGTTAGCTCACAGGTGGCTAAGCTAATGCCTTACAGTATGTAGATTACAGATGGTTGTCAGTGTCAGCTGTGGTGTAAATGTTTATAATATATTAACCCTGTTTTGGATAGCTTCATGTTATGGTAGCTATTTGGTTCAGTTTTTGGTTAGCTTATGACACTGCTATCTATAATGTTATTTAGCACAAACACCTTAGCTCCCGTTGCCTAAAATACTGCCTTATGTAGCTTACAGATGTTTGTAATATTAAGGTGTAAATGTAAGTCGTAATGCAAAAATTATAAATCGTTGTAGAACATTGCAAAACTTTGTGTTGTCTTTATGCATGCAAATAGTTATTGATGATTATTGACAGTAATTTTATTATCATTATGCTTATGTTTTCCTTTTATATAAACAGTTTGACCATTGACCACGACTGGTGTCTGGATTCGGGACGGATCTCTTGTATTTTTTATGCGGTTGACCACACAATAAGGCTTCACCTGTGACTGCATACAACCAGCACATGGACTGACCTCAGATGCCAGGAATGTTACCACTGCTGGTCACAGGGTCTGTGATCAGTTTATGGTAAGCAGCCATAAACACCATGAAAATGCCAGGTATGCGATGTTCACTTGTGTCTCGAGTTAAACAAGAACTGCTTTTCGAGAGAGTCACAGAGATGTCTGACTGTGTATAGGGTGTAAGCGTGGGCTTTTACAAACCTAACTCCCTTTCTTCATAGTGCTCTGTTCCTGTTCCCACTGTTTTACCCTGAATGTCTGTTTGCACGGCCATATTTACAGTATGCCAGAAATGTGCCTTCTGTGTATAAGATCATCTGTGTCCCTCTTCCCTCAATCCTGGACATTTACTTTGCACTAGGTGAAAGAGGTGACATTTATATGTTTATAAGTAAGAAAAATACACAAATATCAGGACATGTCAGAACTACTTCAGGGCCCATAAACCTGCAGACCCCTAAATCAGTGGTTCTCAAACTTTCAAGCCAGCGACCCCTAATTGAAGATCGACAAGATCTCGCGACCCCCACCATCAAAAACAAGTAACAAACATAACAAGCTGTTCACACTATTTTGACTACATTTACTATACATCAAAATAATTTTGGCTTACCTTTCAATGGGAAGGGTGTATTTTTTTTTTTTTGTATAAATAGATTGCTCACACAAATATGTAGATTGTACATATTGAAGCAGTACATCCATTGCTGCACGGGACAGCTCTGTGTATTCTTCTGCTACCGCAATCCAAAATTCAGGCAGTGTTTCCAACGTTTCCTACTTTGGTCTGACGGGGTCTTGCTCTTCTGCTTGGTCGCTGTACACGGTTCCGATGACTCAAGCAAACTGTCCAGTATTTCCTCAACATTTTTAGATTTGTGAATAACAAATAAAAAATCTCGGCAGTTGTGGTTTCCACGTGCAGTTGTGCGCTGTAGCAGTAGCTAGTGAGCCACTGCACAGTGATGTCATATCTTTGAGTCGCGAATTAAAAATTTTTTTTAAACACTCAATTTAAACACTCACACTCAATCACAAATCAGAAAATATTAATTTATAGCATTTACTTGTAATACTGAAAAGTGTGTTTTATAATCACAAAAAAAGACCTAATTTTTTAATCCCTCTCGCGACCCCTTGAAATAATTCCGCGACCCCCAGAAGTTTGAAAACCACTGCCCTAAATAAAGAGTGAGGGCCAAGCTCAATCGTTTACACTCCTGTGGTGTGAAAGTAACTGAGTGAAAGTGTTTCTGAGAGGTTGGTCTCATGTTTTGTTTTTGTTTTGTTTTTTATCAAAACTTATTTGCTGTTCATTGTTAAATTATCATATTGTTACAAATGTGCATATTGTATATATTGTTACATGTTACACATTGCTAATATTGTTTGTGTTGACCAATAAAGCTGATTTTATACTGATTCTGTTTTATATTTTATATATTGGATGACAATCTTCCATGTATTCTGGCTTTTATACCATATCAACATTAGATGGGGTGCTGAACAGCATAGTATCATGGCCCTATAATGCTGGTCACCAGCATACCAGCACCAAAACACAACATATGCTGGTATAATGGTCACCAGGTCGATGCTGGTCTATGCTGTTTTTTTCAGCAGGGTTTAGTTAATGGCTTCCTGCCTTTCAATCAATTATGTACAGATTTCCAGCTAAGCACTTCATTTCCTGTCTTTAAGCTAGCCACTTCCTGCCTTAGCTAACACATGTACTAGCCACACCCATTCATCAGACTTTTCTTCTTCTCTCCATCAACCTTCCAGTTGAGCTCAACATTCACAGCCCAGATTTTAACATCTCTCACCATGACTGTGGTGATTGTGGGAGGAGTCTCCAGTGTCAGTGCTTCGTAACAGGTAGAGGGACGGCTGTACGTTTGTGATTGGCGTATGAATCTTCAGTACTTTTCCAGCCCTTGGGTGTGTTTAACATTACAGGCTGTTCAGTGTGTTCAAGAGAACCTCTAGCTTTAGTTACAGGATTAACAAGGTTATGTTGCATTAAATTCCAAACATTTGCTTTTGTGTATCCGTACCTGTGTGAAGTTCACTGCACAGACACTATGATGAGTGCTTTTGAATCGAGTTAACGCGCTCCCTTCATGCTACAAGCACAGCTGCAGTTGAATACCGTCCCGCTCCGATCATTTACAGCGTGTAGAACACATTACGGATAAATCGCATTACCTTAAAAACAACCTGCAAATTACTGACGAGTCTTCGCTTGGTATGTCTCCTCAGTCCCGCCTCCTGTTTCATTTTTATCTCAGGATGTGGACATCTCCTGGACCTGGTGTATTCATCCAGCGCCTTTTCTAACACCCGGGAGAAAAGACTAGCAGGAAGAACAAAGTATAAGAGAAATAATAGAGTTTATATTGAGTTGTATTAATGGTGCATTTGCGTCTGCACCAAGCTCAAAAATAAAATTTCCTTTAGGTGATAACATGGAGGTGGAGCCATGCATGGGAATGGTTGTGTAATAATGTTGTTTTCTCACCAGAAGGGGGCCCCCATGAGAGCATGTGCTGCGGTTGCTTGTAAACTTGAGCGGTTCAGCCAGCAAGATTGTGGTGGCAGACCTCAGATCCGCCTTCAAATTCAATGCTTTTCATTTTGTGATTTATTTTCTACATTCTAGAGAACAGTATTGTGTCAAGTGCATTTGTAAAACCCGTCAAGCACCACGATGAAACTGTCATGTCTCATGAAGACCTTCCCGGGAAATCAAGACCAAAACTGTGACAAGTTTAGAGTCACCAGCCTCAGAAATCACCAATTAACCTCAACCAGCACCTCAGATTAGAGCCGTTATGAAGCTGTACAGAGCAGAAGGAGCAGATATACATCTCAATATCAACTGTTCAGAGGAGATTATTGTGTGTTTTGGACGCAAGTGGTGTTGGTGAGTGAATGTGTGTGTGTGTGTGTGGGTTAGGGTTAGGGTTAGGGTTAGGGCTAACCCTGAGCTCCGGCCACCTCGGCCGGGATCGTCCATCACAGCCGTACGTAAAGGTTTTACTGCGGCTAAGAGTCTCATCACCGTACTGTGAATAAAGTCTTCTGTGAGTTTCGATTGCTTTAATGCCTCCACCTAATCACAAGTCCCGGTTTAACTTGAACGCCATTCCAGAACAATAAATGCAAGAAAGCCCCAATTTGAAAAATATTGGTCTCTAGTGGACGGGGCACTTGACGTCATTTTGTTCCTGAAACTCTGTATTAATTATGATCACAAGCACCCTGACAGCATTACTGATCATTTTAAAGCACTAATGTTTATAGCTGCTACAATCCAGGTTACATTAAATGTAACTAGAAATGGAGAAAGAAAAAAAAACTATTCAGGACACTCATGTATGGCATTTGTTAATTAACAGCAAAGACAAACGCTCACTTCTTGTAATTGGTCTTCTTTATTGTTATGCATTCAGAGCTGTGTGTTTGACAGGAAGTGAGGAAGTGAGATCCTCCTCCTTCTCCTCCCGCTCGCCTATCGCTAAGAATACAGTCATTAGCATGATCAGTGCAGGGCAGAGGGTCAAATCTCACACACTCACACACTCACACACACACTCACATTCACTCACAAGTTATTATTATCAAATGTCCCGCAGAAACAATCCTATCCCGACCCCAGTCTCACATGAGCGTAATTTATTGTATGTTTTGTTTATTTTAAAGGTGGAGACCTCAATTTTAGGGTTACAAAAATTATTCCTTGGAAACAAACACAGCTTCACTATACCGGATATGATTGGATGGAGTTTCCTATAACACAAGAAATCAGTCTTGTAGGACAACAACCTTCCTCTGACCTCATTTGCGTTAGTGTGTGAGGCGCTCCAGTTCCTCTAGACGCTGTGATTTATCGTGATCGGGATTAGTAGATACATGGAAACGGTGGCACTTTGCCCAGAAACCTTTTTCTTTCTTTCTTTCTTTATTTATTTATTTATTTCAATAAGGAGTCTCCACACGTTCATAAATAAATTGAATTGCATCACTAAAAGCATCTTTTTATGTTTAATTTCTAAAAACAAAAAGCCAAATCTAGATTTACACTTGTACTCAGGATTTAAGTAATAAGCTTAAAATGAAACTGAGGAGAAATCGTATATACAATACTGTCAGGATACTGAAGAGGCAAAGATGCAGGTGCAGGCTTCTCTTTATTAAACACCGTGAAATGAGCAACACCAAACTAAATCAGGCACAGGAAGTAACCTATAAGCTGTGATATGTAATAAACGTAAGCTCAGTGTGAGATAAACACACCGGCAACGCAACTGATGCAACGCAACTTGAACTCCAACTGAAATGCCTCCAGCAATCAAAACAAACATAAACCAGGTGGAAGTACTGTAATAAAAACAATACATGACTCTCATTAAATAGCCTGAGATCGAGTTTCAAGATGCCAAGCCTGACACGGGGGGAAAGAACTTCAGTGCAGGGTGTGCAATGTTATCTGGGAGGTAGGGTACCAATTCAGCGCTCAAAGGAAGTCAGGGAGCTGGAAAACAATCATAAGAGGGTAGGCAGGAAGGCAGGGTGATGAAATCTTGGGCAGGACAACCAACCATTTCAGCAGGGCATGATGGAAGAATTGGGCTTGGTGGTAGTGCAGATACCTTCATGAGTGCCAATCTAAGCAGGACTGTGAAGACTGTCTCATTGACCTCCACTGGAGCTAAGCCATGAAGTTTGCCTCGGTGACCTCTACCAGGAGCTGGGCCATGGAGGATGCTTCATTGACCTTCACTAGGAGCAAGGCCTTGGGGAACATTGCATTGATCTCCATCAGGGGCTGAGCCATGGATGGTGTTACATTGACCTCTAGTAGGAGCTGTCTTGAGTACGTCACCACGCCTCCAAGCTTGTCTTGCTCTACAGTAGCTGCTAACATGGTTCATTTATGGGTTTCTCATATTTTGTCTTCCTGTACACGATTTTCTTTTCCAGTTATTGCATGGTGGAGAATAAATAGTTGGAGGTGATTTATGTGAAAAAGGGTGGAGTTTGTGTAGCCTTTCAGAGTTTGGGCCTGTTCTCACTGTCGGCAAACGGTCATCACCAACATGTGCAGCAAAACTCCAGGAGCACATACCATCTCGTCATCTAGGATATCACCATGAAGGACTATGTAGTCGCTCGTTAAGCTCCTGCCAGCTGTGTTTACTGTATGTTAGTTGAGTGGCACGGCTGTTGTGTAAACTGGTCAAGCACTTCAAAGTTGTCAAGTTGCATGATGCAAAACATTTTTTTTGTTTGGATCCCTAACTGGATCCCAAAACATCAATGAATGAAAACAGCAGTATGAGTTCACTGATACAACTCTTCCAGAAGCTTCTCTGGCACTTTAGCGAAGTGAAACAACATCACACATCAGACATAATAAGTCCAGTCCAATTCAAAGCACTTCTAAGTGATAAATTGGACGAGCTCCATTTGCGGCGGCACTGACAGTCCACTAAATTTTAGCGAGGTCGTCCGAAATGTCAACGAGTGTTTCAGGGTTGCTGTTGAGCTGATGAGATCATCCTGTGGTTTGGGAAAAAGAGAGAGTGAGAGAAAGAGAGGGAGGTGATGAAATGAGAGACACAAACATACTTTTTTCTCTGCTGATGAAATTCTGCTCAGGAAGACACGGGAACTCAGAGTGGCGAGAGCTGAGGCGTCGTGAGGAAGCGTTATGAAATGATCAGTGAAAAAGAAAGATACAGTAAAATAATCACCAATTATTAATAGTATTAGTATTCATATTATTATTAGCAAGCACCAAAAACGGTTTTCTTCCCCTTAATTTTTTTGCTCTACAACAAATCAAGTATTTGATCAGTACTCCTTCCTGCTACCCTGGCAGGCGATACGCGCTAACACAGCGTAGCGCAAGACTGTACACTTTACATCATACCTTAATAACCTTGAACCCCATAAGCAAAGTTGTTTCCTCCTCTTGACTAATTCTGAACAATTTTGCAATATAGATAACTAAACTCTGCCTTTAAGCTAACTTGCGTGATATTCCAGAAACATCTCCTTTTGACTCTTCAGATTTGTTCCTGTGCCCCTGGAAAATTGGAAAATCATTTTCCAAAAACATGTCATAATCAATATGGCCACCATCAGCATGCCAATCCAGATGTTGGGGGCGGAGCCTAATGTACTCCGACAGCTGGACCTCATAATTGGTTGCATGGATTTACAATCTGCTGCCCAATCAG